>WBMW01000241.1:151054-327132 GCA_013396635.1 Penelope pileata
AGAGGGGCAGAATCACCTCCCTCGACCTGCTGGCCACACTTCTCTTGATGCAGCCCAGGATGCCGTTGGCCTTCTGGGCTGCAAGCGCACACTGCCGGCTCATGGTGAGTTTCTCGTCAACACACACCCCCAAGTCCCTCTCCTCAGGGCTACTCTCAAGCCATTCTCCGCCCAGCCTGTATGTGTACTTGGGATTGCTCCGACCCAGGTGCAGGACCTTGCACTTGGCTTTGTTGAATTTCATGAGGTTGGCATGGGCCCACCTCTCAAGCCTGTCCAGGTCCCTCTGGATGGCATCCCTTCCCTGTGGCGTGTCGACTGCACCACACAGCTTGGCATCATCTGCAAACTTGCTGAGGGTGCATTCGATCCCACTGTCCATGTCACTGACAAAGATGTTAAACAGCACTGGTCCCAGTACCGATCCCTGAGGAACACCACTCGTCACTGGTCTCCATTCAGACACTGAGCCATTGACCGCCACTCTCTGAGTGCGGCCATCCAGCCAGCTCCTTATCCAGCGAGTGGTTCGTCCATCAAACCCATATTTATCCAGTTTATCAACCAGGATGCTGTGCGGGACAGTGTCAAACGCCTTGCACAAGTCCAGGTAGATGACATCGGTTGCTCTCCCTTGATCCACATCAAGGGAGAGCATAATTTCACATAATTTCACATAATCAAGGTGGTATAAAGGATAATGTTATCCTTGAATCTATAAATACAGATTAGCAAGTAAGAAGGGGTAATTCATTTTGCCTCTGTATCTATTACTGTTAATACTATTGTTCAAACAACTTCTTGAATTGTAATACAAATGCTTTGAAAAGTTTACAAAGCCTGAAAGCGCAAAGGAGGGTGACAGGAAAGTCCACATTGTAGTGGTGTGACTGGCAAAAGTTCAATTTATTCTTCTGATTTAAGAGAAAATAAAAGAAAAAAGGAAAAAAAAAGACTGGCGTGGAAGAAATCTCTTCTGGGACAAAGGGACTCAAGCCTACTGATGAAGTCATAACAACATCCTCTTGAAGAGGAATCAACTAATTGCTCAAAACATTAGAAGAAACATTATTCAAATAGTGAGATACAAACTCAGCCCATGAAGTTCTCTAAGCTGCAGAAATGGCAAGTTGTATCATGGAAGGTGTCACTCTGTTCTATCCTGTTAATAATCCCTGTAAGTGCTCACAAATGACTACTGCTGAGGTAAAGGTGGGTAAGCCATATAACCTAGTACAGTGGTTCCCAAATTCTTAGCTTGAAACAACATTTAATGTGAGATTAAATAGTTTTCTAGGAACTGCTTTTTGCCCTGTGTAGCTTCTAGAATAAATTGCTTACCTTTCTATGCTGGGGGTGGGCAGAGTTACAGTGGAAACTTTTTGATGCTTTCTACCCTTCAAAACTGTGAATGTGTCTTATTTTTTGAGTAGAAGTAACACAATTAATTACATAGAACTCTGTTTGAATTTTGTAGTTCCACAATCACATCTGTTAGGCCTTCAAGCTGCCAAGTTGCAAGGATCAGGAAAAGTACTCTCTCCTTTCCCTGCAGTGTACAGCTAGATGGGAAAGAAATGTCTGTGTGTCCCTAGGATGCATCCCAGCTGTAACTGTAAATGAATTATCTGAGAAGATGGAGCAATGCTTACAGTGTTTATAGAGAACCCATCTTTCTTACGTATTTGACTTAAGTGAACTGCTCAAGAAATCAGGTTCATAATATTCATCAGATTTTCAGAGGAAAGGGATTTTTCCACAAGTCAGCTTTATAGATTACTGAAGCTTCTTCAAGAGATAGTTTATATCTGTCTTAGTAAGTTCAGTGAACATGTCTGTGATGGTTTTGCTGGGCTGAGGACTACTGGCTGCTAGTAATCCATCTTCTCGAGAATGGAATAGATGCATACATTTTGCATGTTAATAAATGTGTGGCCACTTTTGAACTTTACTTGGTAATTTCTGAGATTAGTTGCCATGGGTCAAATCTGTACACGGGACTATGTTAACAATTTGATGGATTATTAAAACAATTTGATAATATAATAAAATGTCAGTGTCCAGGAGTGGTCACTTTCTCTCAGTTTAATTCAGTGGTGTAGATATATCTACGTGTATATTTTAACATGGGGGCATACTTTTAACCTGCCAAATGAGTCTAGTAATTTCTCCTGTTGTAGTGCGCTTGGAGGGCATGCTAACTTTTCCTGCCCTGTTTGATTCATGATGTGACAGGAGACCATTGCCAGTACTGTTTAATATCTTTATTAATGACATGGGCAGTGGGATTGAGTACATCCTCAGTAAGTTTGTGGATGACACCAAGCTGAGTGGTGCAGTTGATGCAATAGAAGGAAGGGATGCCATCCAGAGGGACCTGGACAGGCTTGAAAAGTGAGCCAATGTGAAAATAATGAGGTTCAGCAAGGCCAAGTGAAAGGTCATGTACCTGGGTTGTGGCAATCTCAAATATCAATACTGGCTGAGAAATGAATACTTAGGGAGTACCTGTGAAGAGGAGGACTTGGAGGTGTTGGTCAATGGAGGTGTTGGGACGTGAGTTGGCAGTGTGCGCTTGCTACCCAGAAGGCCAACTACATCCTGGGCTGCATCAAAATAAGGGTGACCAGCAGGGGGAGTGAGGTGATTGTACCCCTCTACTCTTTTTTTGAGACACCTGCAGTACTGTGTTCAGCTCTGTGGCCCCCAGCACAAGAAGGATGAGGAGCTCTTAGAGGGGATCCAGAGGAGGGCCATGAGAATGATCAGAGGGCTGGAACACCTCTCCTGTGAAAATCCCTTTCAACCCAAACCATTCTATGGTCTTCTAAATGGAAAGTTTAGCATTATACCATTTGAGTTTTGATATGTATGGTCCTCATTTATGTTCTTATTTTACCTTAAATCTCGGTTAGGTATTATTCTTTAGTGAGAGGAATTGATTTAAGTATTTGTAGATGTGCTGGTCCTTCCACACCTTGCATGGAACAGGAAAAAAAAGATGGAGCAAGAGTTTTCCATTCAGAGATAGTAACAAGGAAAGCTTTCTGTTGTTGTGTGACAAGTGTGAGAACTCCCACAGTGTAAATGTATGTAAGGACTGCATATCTGACAGACTGTGAGTTACTAGTAGAAAAAAAGTCCATCTCATATTATTTTCTTTAGCTGAGATTGAAGGCTTGCAGTGTGGACAAGAGCCAGCTAGGTTGATGGTGCTTTTGCCTTCGAATTCTGTGAAAATACAAAAACAAGACCTGTTGGATCTTCATGATTAAATTGATTCCTCAAAAATTCTAAATAAAGTGATGGAAGTAGTGTCAGAACAAAAAAGACAAATTAGCTTAATTTGTTTAAACCATATAGGTTAGCAGATGATGGAACTGAAGATTTCAGTACCTAACAATATAAGCTTTAGAAAAAAATTGCAAGTAGAAGCCATCCAAATGAAAGGGGAAAAAAAGAAGAAAATGGAGCTTGTAGACAATGGTGTATGTAGAGCATGCCCATGGACATTGAAAACTTAGGTTTTTTTTCTTCTGCAACTGAAGAAGCTAATATTTGCATATTAATTTTGAATAATTAATGAAGCCACAATTAGAATACTATTACTCTCTGGGATTGTTCTTGCAAAAATAGGTTTTACTGGAAAATAAAGTGTCTTTGTTAATTTTAAGTAATTATCCTGATTTAAGTTTCATTATCATCAAGCTTTCTTATGAATTCTAACCTCTGCATAATGAAGAATATTCAGTAGCCAACACAATCAGAAGGATTTGGTCTTTGTTTTTCAAAAGTGTAAGAGAAACGACGGATTTAATTTGTATCATTTTCTCCTTTGAACAGTACCTTTTGAAACTAAACTGAATGAGAGTAAGCAGGTGGAGGCCATAAGAGTAAATCTGCAGCTCCACTGAAATCAGTAACAGCATTTTATTTGAGTTTAGTGGAACTGACCTTAAACATCCATTTTATCCAAGGATGTGTGACGTTAATTATTTTTTGTATTACCCTTCAATATTAAAAAAAAAGAACAGTACTTCCTGTGCATTTCAGAAACTTTCTTGTGTTCTTTTCTAAACTACTTTTTAAAGGAATTCAAACATGTTTGTGTTTTCTCATTAAGTAAGTCTAATAATGCCTGTGTGCGCTTTGAGGAATCATTTTGCATGAACTTCAATAGCATTAGGTTCAGGCTCTGTCCTAAATGAGTAAGTAATAAGTTCGTTTCTTTACAGATGGCAAAGGCAGAAAATGTTCAGTAAAAATCTTTCTCTCTCTGTTGTATTTCAGCTTTTTAATGTATAAAACCTAATTATATTCTGACACATTTTGTATAAGAATACTGATTTGATTACAATCCTTTCCAGAAACAGCAAATGGGAAATCAGTGAGAGCTTTGTGTGCATATAAGATGACAGAGTTCCAGTTTCCTTGGTGAGATCAATGCATATGGAAATTAAAGTTCAAAATTAAAGCTTAATCCAGCAAACTGATCCGTGTTTAGTACTTTTAAAAATCCCAGAGATTCTGTATGGTCACAGCAGTCTACATGCACAGAGAATTTACTGGAATTGTTCCAACTTTTAAGCTTTGTTATTTTGTCCATGGATTTGGCTTACAGACAGGCTTTAACTCCGTTAACTCTGAAAGGTATATATCTCATGATCTGGCTCCTACATTATAACCTTTTTAAGAAACAGTCCTTATATGTTACTTTTAACAGAAAGGGCTGGTGGTCTGGAAGTAGTAAATATTTGGGTGAAAAATTAAAGTATAAGATCTTTTCATCTTTGTTTTCACTTGTCATCCAAAATAATGGGATTTTTTCTGAAACATGTTGCAAGGAAATCAGTATAAGTCCTAGAAAATCAAAGACATAATAAGAGTGTTCTCCTATTGCTATCCATACCATAGGTTTACGTACTCAAAATACAAAGTTGTCGTTAATTAATTATGATTGTTGCATGACCACTGCTATTATGATTAACTATGTCACAAAAAACAATTCAATTTTCAGCATCAGATATTTTCATGTTAGCCGCACAAAAACTTTAGTTTCTGTATTTGAAGGATCATATCCAAAATGACGAAAATTCTCCTTTAAAGACAATATTTAGCTTTTGTCAGATGTATGTTTTTCATTTCAGTTCATTATAGTGTTCCTAGAACACTTATAATCATTGGAAGAAGAAGAGATGAGAATTGCAATGCCAGCTAATAAGATTTCTGTTAATGTTTGGTGTCATAGTCAAAAGTTACTGTTTTTAGAATCCAAGTCTGTGTATTAGGACTTACAATTAATATTGTTTGTTTTTAAGTGTGAAACTGTAAGAGAATTCCAGTATGTTCAAAAGGCAAAAGTCAAGTGTTTTCAAGCAGTAGCAGTCTACAGACGTGCTGCTGTAAGTTCATAACACTGTGGTAGGCTGCGTTATGGAGCCGGTGATTACAAAGATCCACTTTAACCATTCTTTTCTTACTGGCAGGTGTCCCACTGGCCTGAGGCCAGCGGCTGTGAGTGTACTGCAGCTTGTGGTTTACACCAGAGTGTAGAAAATGCCGACACCAGCTGGCTGCACATAATTAAGCTGATTGCCGTCTGACAACTTGATCTATGATACAGATTTGTGATAAATATACAAAATCTCCTACCAGTCTGATTCTCTGACGTATTTTATCTACTTTTTTTTTCTTTAACAGATATGATATCTGCACTTACAAAAACAAGCCTTGTGGAACTCTGGGTAAGATTATAAAGAGAAATTTCAGCTTGTATTTGATGTTGGTTTCCTTGCTTTATGTTCAGATGTTGATTTATTATCTGATTCGAATTTTTAAGTTCGTGTTTTCGCAATTCTGTGGTTTTATAAACATGACCAGTAGAAGGTAACTTAAATGTGTTTTTCTGTGATAGATTACTGTAAGTTTAAATTAAGTGAGCAGCTGATCACCTAATTTCATTTATGGCAGCTACAATGTTGCTAAAACTTAGGAGATTACTCAAATTTACCAAGCAATGATTAGAGGAGAGCACTTGTTTGTTTTCATTAAACCTATCTCCATGAGCTATTACAAAATACAAATAGAAGACCTCAAGAAAGTTTTTTAAAAAGCAAACTAGGAAAGAAAAATGCTTTGAGGTTTACACTGTTGCTCTGTTGTTCTCAAGGAGTACAGCATCAGATTGTTCCTTCCACAAACTTGGAAAAAAGAACACAGTAATATAAATTACAGTAACATCGAAACTACTTAAAACAGAGCTTTGACAATGGAGAAATGATACAGCAATCCTAGGTGCAGGGTTGTTCTCTTCATTCCTAAATTTGTCACCAAAGATTATGTATTATATTACAATAATTACCTGTAGTAGTGCTTTAATACATGTAAGATACATTATTCAAAGGCTAATGTTTATGGTTTTTTCAAGTTTACTCAGAAGTAATTAAATGTACAATTCTAATTTAGCTAGTACAGGTTGTTAATATTTTTCTCATAATGAGAGCTCATAACTATACTTGCTTTGTCTTTCCATGAGTACTGTGCGATTTGATAGACTAAATTAATGTTGATTTTTTTACAAGTACCACTCAAGTCAGCATGACACTTGTGACAAAGGGGAGTAGTTTACATGTGGAGAAAGGTATCAGAATTTTTTTGCCTATTGTGAATATAAATAATATTCACGGCATGTTTTAGTAAAAGGCAAAATATGATGCTTAATTTCTAAATGTAGTTGGTGTTCTTTGACACCTGCATGGAGGAGGCAGCCTGAAGAGACTGTCTACATTGATGTGGAGTTGTCTTAGCATGCGCTAAGAGAATTTGAAAGGGAGTACATTCACCCACTAACTACTTAGTATTCATGTATGTTTTTTCTAATACAGATCATTAGTCTACTTGTCCTCTCTGTATCAGACTTCGACATAAAGGCAAATTCTGCTCTGCTTGAATCCAGCGCAACAGCCGATAGACTTTGGCAAATGCTCTTTTTAAACAGGAGGCTTGATTTAAAAAAAAAAGAAAAAAAGAAAATCTTGTATGATATTAGAGTACTGTTACGAGACCCTTGGCAATAGAACCATGACAGTATGCTTCCATTATAGACGTTGAATTGAGGAAGAGATAAGGCCCCATGGCCCTGTTTTGCAAGGCATTTAATATGCTGATGTCCCACATACCTGCAGTAACTAAAGCATATATTTAAGCAGCCTGGGAACAGAAGTCTTTGGTCAGAAAGGTCGGAAGAAATCTGAATCATTGATGTTCCAGGAAGGAACAGAAGTAAAGGCTATACTATAGACTTGTCTTCTCTGTTTTAGTTTCTTAAAATGTAATGTAGAGCTACATTGAAGAGATAGGCCTCAGATTTCTTTGCAGCAGCTGTATTGCTGCAGTGAAGGCCAGCTCCTCTCTCCTTTGATCTGAGCAATAGACTGGGTACTTAACTTGATCTCTGTCACTTTCTGCAGGCATGGTATGTAATTATACATCATTAGTATGGTCCTGTAAGTCACTAAGGCACTCAGTGAAAAAGATCTGAAGATAGTGATGACTTTACCACCCAAATGTGGTGAACTTTGCAGGGGAATGTGGTAGTAGTTACACAAGTATTACCATGTTGTATTCTGAATGTCCTGCTCAGTTAGAATAGCATAGTTTAGGTAGGTGAACTGTATTGTATTTTCTACAGGTTGCACAAAGCAAACAATGTACATACTTCTCTCAGTGGCTAGATGTTTTTCTTCTGATGCTTCATCCTGTTCTCAGTGGTACTGTCTACTTCAGCAATGTGATTTAGAACAGTAGTATTGTTTTTATGGAAGTTCTACAGCTGACATTGTTGCTTTTTGCCCGTGTTGGTTGTCAGAGGTGGTTATCACAGTAGTTTTGCTGTGTGTAGACTTGATTTGAGAAAACCAAGTCAGAACACGTGCTTCCCAAATGCTCCATATACATCTAAGAAAGACTTTAGGGTCTAAATCACTACATAGAGAATATTCCTATGACAACCTCTGACTTTTTTTTTTCTGTAGAAAGCTTTGAACTACATATAATTAAAATGTTCAGCCTATGGGGATAAACTAGTCCAAAGTAGAATGTCCATACCACATATAAAGAGTAGCCCCAATGTCAGTGCTTCACTCTACTGACAAACTTGTGTGGCTCTGATTTGATTTACTTGCTTTACTTGCTTATGTGGACACAGCTAGGAAGCATCTGTTGCCTTATCACTTGCTTGCTGGTCGTCCAAACAGAGTAATTTGAAGTGCCCGCTTGTTCATAAAGAATGTTTTTTTATTTTTTTTCCATAGCAAAGTCACACTTTTCCCAGTTATTATTCTGTTACAGTGTAGTTAACTGTGCAAGTAATTTCCTCAAAGAAAGGATTACTGCTTCTTTCAGACAAGAAACCCTAGGGTGATACATTAAATGAACCTGTTGCTTAGAGCTTTCTCTGGTGGCAGCAAATTTTGTCTGCAATATGTTGTGTGATTCTCTATTGCTGAAGAATGTAAGAAATAATGAAGAACCATGTTCTAGAAATACCAGTGGCTTGCTTTCTCTAAAGAAAGTTTTTAAAAGCACTTGTCATACAGTAAAGTTTTAGATCCAGAAGATAATAGGTGATAAATGGAAAAGACTTCCATGTTTAAATGAACTCTTGTTATTAACATGTCTCCTCTTTCTCTTCATTGACACTTTGAGTTTTGTTTTTATAATTTTTTTAAGTACCATGTGGGGCTTTTCATAACGAAAAAAGTTGCTTATATGTTTTTATGAACCCACTAAACTTAAACAGATTTCTTTAGAAAAATAATGTGGATACATTTTGCTTTCTTCAGCCTCAAAAATGTTAAAATAGAAATGCTTTCTTGAATTCCCTCTTCTGGCTCAAGTTACTAGGTGGTCCCAAGTTACCAGAAATAAAATTTATAAATCTAACCCCTAGTCTAGACATTTTCCAGCACTGACTGCAGTTCAAAAAATATTAATGTCTAGCCGGCAAAGTGAAATTCCCCCCAGTGACTTTGCAAATGACTAGAAAGTTAACCTTTTGCCAACTGCTCCTTCTGTGCATAGAGGTTATTAAAAAGAATCCAGGCATTTATAACTAGGTCTTTCAAGACTGAAACACCTTGGCATGACCCTTTGTGTCTCCTTCTGTTTATTCAGGCTTGGCCTCTGTGGCTGGAATGTGTGAGCCTGAAAGGAGCTGCAGCATTAATGAAGACATTGGCCTAGGTTCAGCTTTTACCATTGCACATGAGATTGGTCACAAGTGAGTGAGTTTACAAAAAGAATATGTTTTAATGTATCACCTTTTTCCTATTAGCTTAATAATAGATATTTTTTTCTGCATGGCTGTACCATCTCTGTTCTGGTGCTCCATGTTTCTGTATAGTATTCATGAGTAGCAGTACATTTTACTTAGTATATTCTACCAAGGACTTTAACTTCAGAACTGAAGACTTATTGTTTACACTTTGATTTCAGATTCCAGTTTAATCTCTGCTTTTGAGATTTGGCTTACAACCCTCCTACTGTTTCATATTTTAAGTATTAGGCTTTGAAAAAATTTCTTTTGTCCCCTCTTTTACTTGTCTACCTTTCCTTATGAAAAAAAAAGTGGGTATAAGGTATTTTTTTGCTTTTCATTATTTTCTCTTAAATATAATTCAGACTATTTTGACTAAAACATTGCTTCTGTTGTCAGTATTCATACACAGTCAGTCATCTTTCATTCAGACATGAGGAATATAAAACAGTCATAACCTCACTTGTGCGTTCTAAGCACCAGCATCTTTCTGCATTCTAAAGAGAATTGCTCTCATGTTATGAGAGTGATTAAATCTGAATTTTATATAATTGACCTAGAAGTACTTCAGGTCTTTCTTCAAAAGCTAGCATCATTAGTATATTGCGAGGACCCTAAAAACACTAGGTACCTTCTTTTATCAAGAGGATTCCTTTTTGCTTATATGGGTTGACCAACACTGAGTTATGGATGACATGTTTTCTAGTCATTAGCTGAAGCAACTGCTAAATGTTCCAATGCAGACTGAAATGGAAGCTGCCAATCTGCTGATCAAAAGCTGGGGTTGGAAGTAAACACTTCCAGCCTACCTATCATGCAGGATAATCACTTGGCAAGTGTGATCTCATTTATATTATGTATCTAAAAGCCACTGTAGTTGCACTGAAGTAGATTAATTTTATAATGCAAAAGCAGTTGTACAAAATCTGAACAAAAATAATTAAAACACATGTAATTCTTGTCATTTTCATTTTCTTCCTTCTTTCTTTTTTTATTTGCATAAGTTGAAAAAGATAGAGAAAAATATATTTTCAACATTGAGGAAATCCCTTATAGGTCTGAAATTCTTGGTAATAGTAATATGTGACCTTTCTGCGAATTTAAGTCACATATTCAGAAAGAAAAAAAATACCCACATCTTCATTCTAATCTGTATGTCATGTGACTACATACTTTATGAAGGTTATTCCAGCGATATATGAAAATAATTCAAGTATATGCAACTCTGTTATTGTTCAAAGCTAGCGCGATTACAACATTTGATTTAAAGAACCTAGATCTAACCTAATCTAAGTAGTTGAGTTTAAAATCTTCGGTGATAGGAAGAAAACTGCCACCAAACTTCAACTTTGGATAAGAGGAGAGCAGAATTCATGATACTCAGAGAGCTAGTTAGCAAGGTTCCGTGGGAAACTGATTTTCAGTGCATTGGAGTCCATCAGTGCTTGTCACTTTTTATGTATCACTTCTGAAGAGCACATGAAGAGGCAATTCCAAAATGTTGGAAGTCTTGCAGGAAGGGCAAAAGAATGGTTGGCTGAATAGGGATCTTCGTCTAGAGCTTAGGCAGAGAAAGAAAGTGAGGCTGGGTGACATGGGAGGACTGCACAAATAGGGACTGTGGGAATATTAAACTCTCAGCCAACTCCTAACTTGGATTAGATTTGCTGCTCAAGCTGAATGCATGTTGTAAGTCTACGGGGCCCAACAGGATTCATGCTGGGGTACTCCAAGAACTGCCTCATGTCCTTGAGAGACCTCTTAATTATTTTTCAATAGTCTTGGGAATCTGGAGAAGTCATAGTCAACTGGAAGCTGACAAATGTTGTTGCAATTCCCGAGAAGGGCAAGAAAGAAGGTGTCATTAGCTGAAGGCCTGTCAGTTTCACTTTAGTGCCTGGGGAAGACTATTCTGGGACTTAATGAAAAGCACCTGAAAGACAATGCAGTCATTGGTAAGGGTTCAAATGGGGAAAGTTCTGTTTAACAACCATAATCTTTTATGACAGGGTTACCCATCTAGTTGACCAAGAGAAGCCAGGTGATGTAATCTTTCTTGATTTTGGCAAAGCTTTCAATACTGTTTCTCACAGTATTCTTCTGGACAAAACATCCAGTGTACAGCCCCACAGAAAGGGATCTGGGGGTTCTGGTTGGCAGCAAGTTGAGCATGAGCCAGCAGAGTGCCCTGGCAGCCAAAAGGGCCAACTGTACCCTGGGGTGCACCAGACCCAGCACTACCAGGCGGGCGAGGGGAGGGATTGTCCCACTCTACGCTGCACTGCTGCAGCCTCACCTCAAACACTGGGTGCAGTTTTGGGTGCCACAATATAAAGAGGACATAAAACTGTTAGAGAGTGTCCAGGGAGGGCTGTGAAGTTAGAGAAGGGTCTAGAGGACGAAAGACGCATGATGATCCTGAGATCACTCGGTTATTCATCCTAGAGAAGAGGAGGCTGAGGGGAGGCCTCATGGCATCTCATGAGGCACAGCTCATGATGCACAGCTTTCTCAAGACAGGAGCGGAGTGTCAGCACTGATCTCTGCTCTTTTTGACAGCGACAGGACCCGAGGGAACGGCATGGAGCTGTGCCAGGGGAGGATCAGGTTGAATGTTAGGAAAAGGTTCTTCACCAGAGGGTGGCTGGGCACTGGCACAAGCTCCCCAGGGCAGTGGTCATGGTTCCAAGCCTGCTGGAGTTCACAAGGTGTTTGGACAAAGCTATCAGACATACAGTTTGAATTTTCAGTAGTCCTGCATGGAGCCAGGAGTTTGACTTGATGATCCTTATGGCTCCTTTCCAGCTTGGGTTATTCAGTGATTCTATGACTTTGATTAGGATCTGAGGAAAATGATATTTCCACGTTGTGTATTTTTTTCTTATCATAGACTTTTTGTTAACCATCTTTGTTTATTACAGTCAATAACTCTTGGCTTCTTATACATAATGTCTTTGAAATTTTTGAAATCTCAGCTCTTTAGGGCTTTCACCTAATTTGTATTTGTATGTCATTAATTTGTTAATTTGTAATTTGTATGACATGTCAAATGCTGTTCTGAAGAAACATAGAAATCATTCACTAGATTTTATCTGATGCAGAGTGAACAAAGAAAATTGCACCGCAAGTGTGGAGTTAAGAACTAACGTGCCAGCTTCAGTAAAAGCTGGGAAAAATATGTGGACAAAGCCTTTCATGATGTTTTGCGCATTCTAAGCATGAACTCCCATTCACGCACAGCATGACTGAGTGCCTCTGTGAAGGAAGTTATTACTTCCTTTTGACTTCCTTTTTCCTTGAGTGGATATTACTAATGTGTGTACTAGAGGGTTCTTGCCTATGTGTGTAAAAGAGTAATTTCAAGGAGTGTTGAAATCTTTTTTCTTTTGCTGCACCAAAATGATTGACTTTTCTCTTCAGACGTATGAAGGAAACAGGAAATTGGAGCATTTAAGTATCATGTCTACACTGAATATATAATACATAACAAAAGACCACTTTATTAAATTCAAGTGAAGGGATTGCCCTTTGAAAGATCAAGTTTTTATTGTTATATTGTATGTATGGAATTCTGGGTTAGGTAAAAAAGGTTGAATTGAGGAACAAAATTCTCTTGAGAACATTAAAGATGAAAAGAAAAAAAAAGAACATTTGGATTATTCATGATTTCCCCAAAACTGGGTATATAAGATTTCTCTGATTGAAGTATGGCTGGACTTGGTAGTTTCTAGTGGATAAATAAATTTTAGAATGGTGAGAAAAGTCCTTCCAGGGAAGTCCTATGGATACTAGCAGATGAAAAACTGGACATAAGCTGACAGTTTGCATTTGAGGCCCAGAAATCCTAGGCTGCATCAATAGATACGTGGCCAGCAGATGGAGAAGGGTGATTCTCCTTCTCTGCTCTCATGACACCCCACCTGGAGTACTGACTACATCCAGCTCTTCATCTAGAAAAAAGATGGAGACCTGTTAGACTGGGTCCAGAGAAGGGCCATGTGGATGACCAGAGGGTGGGAGCATCTCTCCTATGAAAAAAGACTGAGGAAATTGGTATCGTTCAGCTTGGAGAAGTCTCTGGGGAGACCTCATTGTGGTCTTTGAGTACTTAAAGGTAGCTTATGAGAAACACTTTTTACTAGGACTTGTAGAGATAGGACAAGGAGCAGTGGTTTTAAACTGAAAGAAGATAGATTTAGATTATGTATAAGGAAGATGTTTTCCACAATGAGGTGGTGAGGCACTGGAACAAGTTGGCTAAAGGGATTGTGGATGCGCTCTGCCTGAAGATGTTCTAAGATCAGATGGTAGGAGGTTTTGGGTAACCTATTCTAGTGCAAGGTGTCCCTGCCCATGGCAAGTGGCTTGGATATTTAGAGGTCCCTTCCAGCCTAAACCATTCTATGATTCTGTGATTCTGTGAAACCATTAGATCATCCAATCTGATTTTCTATATATCATAGCATATTATATTTAACTAATTTACATCTTCTATTGATCCCAGTAACGTGCATTTGGTCAATAATGTTGTCCAGAAAATACGTGGAAGTTTAAAGAGACTGAATGTGAGAATGATTATTATGGCGATTCATACTTTTTGTTAAATATTTACAAGGAATTTTAAAAGCATTTTTTTGGCTTCCTTAGTATTTGTATTTCTTATATATATATGCCCTGGTTCTTGTGCAGTTAAGCTGTGTGCAGTCAAGACACATAACAAACTGTTATTATTGAAGACATCCATAACACTGTGATCAGCTCAGTATTTCTTGAGAGCATAAATAATGGTGTTAGACTGACAGTTTTATGGTTACTTCTCCCTATAAGGCTATTCTAACAACTGCATATATCGCTGCTAATAGTGCTGTTAATCAAACAATTCAGAGTGGGCCACTCAGTTTTCAGAGTAGTGTGTCTAGAAATTTGACTTACAATGCTTGTGCTTCATGGTGCTCACTTTCCTGCCATTAGATCATGTATTTCACTCTGAAGAAATCCTTAAGATTTCTGACAAGCAAAAATCATAACCAGTGCAGATTTCCCTTCTTGTAAGGAGTGAGAATTGAAAATGTACCCCCTGCATTGTCAAAGTTTGACTTTCTCTTATTCGTGAAGTAAATAACTATTTGCAGGCTTGAATATGTTCTTATGGTCAGACAAATGTAAGATAACAGAGCCAGTCTCTTTTATTTTGTGCCTTTCCATTCCATGCTTTTGTGTTTGGTTACTTAATTAACTGCCCAGTCTGCCCCATGCATACTGTGCAGTATACTTGGACTGGTAAGGAATTCCAGGTTCCATTGAAAAGGGGCATGTCCCTAAAAGATCATCCTTCTGCCTTTGGTTACTGCAGTCCTATGGGATTAGCTGGTATCTGGAAACTAAGTAACAAATTGGAAAAGGACAAGTAGGACTAGGCTTAGTACAGGGTAGGGTAACAGTTTACCAACAATCCTTGTATTCATTGACGGACCAGGGAGAAAGGGCTGGTGTGTAAAGTCATTTCTGAAAAGTCAAAATTATCTCGACTTATAGAAGATGCAATGAATTGTAATTTAGAGAAGTTTGGCGATCATATCTTGATGAAAAGGTGGAAAGAATAGATTATAATCCAATGAAGTTAATTGGTTTCAAGATAAAAAAAAAAGATTAATATTTTCTATCTGGCTTTATTTCTGAATTAGTTCATACAGTTTATACAGCTAAAATATGCCTGCAATTGTAGCATTTTTGGAAGTTGTCTTTTCAATCTGTTTGCAAAGTAGAAAAGTAGTGTAATTATCCCTGCTATCTGTACTACAAGTGGAGATTTCTAATTTAGGCAAATGTCTTCTCAGAGATTTTCTCAGGGAAGCTGATTGTCTTTTCCTCATTCTTCAGTAATTGGTGAGCTTTGCGTTTGATCAGTCATTTTTCACCTGCACTGTAGGACATCAGTTTTGTATTGAGATGTTCCTAGAACAATTGTATGCTCAGGGAATGTATGCATTGTACAACTAACAGAAAACTACTCCAGTATGAAGTGACAGAGACATACATAGCATACTTCAAAACACTAAACATGCCTAGGATGAATTTTGGTAGAAAGAGCAGATCAACTGCACCGGCCACTTAAAACCATATATTCTCTCTCTCCTCTTTTTAGTTAAGTCTGCCTTTTCATACTGCAAATATGAAAGAGTGCAATTTCTATTAAAAAAGCATTGGGACTTCCATTTTAATCTTGTATTGTGCATATTAAGTAAAATATTCTATGCAAAAACAAACACAAAAACAATTCTAATTTTTCTAATAAGTTTACATTTAAATATGAGAAAGGCTTGTGTCTAAATATGTTAAAAATGCCATTTGAAGTATAGAATTAAAAATAATAGAATTATGTCCCACATTAAAGCATTTAATCAAGGAAAAGGCATGTAGTAACATTTTACAGACCTCTGCAAAAGTATAAGAAGAATAAATTGGGGGTGAAGAGGAAGGTTATAGTAACCTTCAGGGCATCATGAATTTCCAAAGGAAATCTGAGCTCAGAAGTTTGTTTCCTGATTAGAGGCAATACTTTCCAATTTGACCTGTAGTGTGGAGACCTATTACATTCATACCCCAGCTTTGTGTAGAGCACAAACATTTAATGTTACTCTTGTGGCATGAAAGCTGGATAGCTATGGTGGTGTAAACCAGGAAGAAAAATTTGTACTTTTATTTTTTCTAGTATTTCTATAAAAGTCTGCCATTTCCCCATAATAAAGTTCAGATTTCTGAATAGACTGCATTTTTTTCATTGAACTAGAACTTACTGTGTTTTAAGAGTTTCATATGTTATTTAATACTAAATTATACTAATATATCAAAATTGTATTTTTTTGATCATTGGCCATAAGTCAAAAAGAAAAATTGCATTTAGGAAATAAATGGGAAAATGGTTATGTTAAAAACATGCTAAGATTGAGTTTAGTTTCATGGCAGATATGCTTATAAAGCTGCCATTATTAAATCAGTTTGTTTCACAGTTTGCTGGGAAGTAATGTATTTAAATAAAGGCGAAGTTGGAAATTCTGCATTACTTCAGAAGAAAGGATTAGGGATGCTCCAAACCATATAATGATCTCCAAATACAGGAAATCATTAGTTAAGGCTAAAGTCCACATTAAGACATGCAAATACAAAGTGAAGTAACTAATTAATCTTGATCCCTCCCTTGAGGGGAACAAAGTAGCATCAGGTAGTTTCAACAAATGCTATTAATGGTTGTGATCCCAAACTGAAATATGCCAGTTATAAAGACAATACTTGCTTATTCTGTTTTCTTGTATCATTTAAGAGTGATTTGCAATTTACATGCAATTATGAAGTTGTGAAGCTATAACCAATACTTTTATAACATTGGCTAGAAATTTATGTAGGCCTTATGTAGGGGAAAACTTTCTGTTATGACATAGTATGAGGGATATGATGAAAAGTAAAAAAAAGTAAAAAAAAAAAAAACAAATCAGACTATAAAAGCGAGGTAAGATTTTCTCTATCAATTTACAATATTTCTCTGCTGATAGGCATGAACATAATTAACAAAATTACCATATATATCCACACAGAAACTGCTGTGTGGGTTACATGTAGATCATAGCTGTGATGTTGTAGGAAAAAATGTTTTATTTTTTAACAGTAGATTTTTTCCAAATTCATGTTCTTTTCTCTGAGCAAAATAATACTGAAACATTCTAGATTTTCCTTCTTTTTCCTCCATGCACGTGTTCTGATGTCACTAAGAAAGGGTCATTTAAGACTGTAGTGATTTTTACAGAGTAAAGCTTACTGTTAATTTTCATAATTTTTTAGTGTAGGCTTTAAATAGGCGTTGAAAGCTGTATGAATGCACTACTTTTAAGTAGATAAAGTGTAAGATTTCTGAAGATTTGAATGATATCTGTGTAACAATTACTTGAACAAAATACTAAAAATGGATGTAAAATTAATAAAAAGTTGGTGTGTCTCGTCTGAGCAAATAAGCTAGCATTTCTTACAAACAAATTATACTTCACTCTTTATGTCTTCTATCTAATACAAGAAGACTTGTTCAAGCATGCCTTCCATCTTCTCAGTGTAGTAGTGGTTTACTGTTAGAAATCTTGAAAGGATACTTCACTGCTGCACATTCTTGACCCTTCCCTGCTCCTTACTTTGTTCTCCATAGAAGCTATGAGAGTAGTGTGTCTAAGTAATGTGCTGACTCGGCCAAGAAAGTTCTAGCACTGCACCTGGAAAAAGATATTTAGTTTAAAGATGCCCTATTTCACTCTTATTATGTATGTTTGTTTTGTCATTCCTAGTGCAAATAAGTTAGTATAATAAATCCTCTTAAAGTTAAATTTCTTTCATTTCTCTCTTGAAAAGAAAGATTCATTTTTCCTAAATGGTTACATGTAGTAACACAGCTATAAATCAGATTCGCATAGTGGACAGGAATATCAAGAGCTTGATTTTTGTAATATTTCTTTTGCTTGCATTCCTATAACTTTGTTGCCTTACCTAACTCCAGAGTCTCAGTGACAGGTACTATCTTCCTTAACTTGTTAAACAAGCAGCAAAGCAGAGTAAGAGGCACTGATTTGAAAGGATTAGGCCAGATTCTCCCACATGTACTATAACTCGTGAATCTCTAAGTGATAAAAAATGAACATACTTTGCTGTATTTAGAGGAAATAAATACTAGAGATCTCTGCCGTTCTGAATGTTCCAAGTGAGGAAGTAGCTTGACATGCAGACCGTTAGTATTACGATTGAAAAGCAGAATTGTTACATTGCTGATGAGTGAGAAAAAAGCACTTCGCCTGAGTGGGATATTTCAGTTAATTTTAGTGCTGTAGAAGTACATGGTACTTGAAGTAAACCTCTGTAAGCAGTACTTAGGAGCATTCAGATTGATTTGGATCTGTCTCCTCTGAATCTTAAGTGTTTGGATAATAAGTCAAGATAGAAGCATCCTGTCTGTATCACAAAAATAACTTCTGTCATTTCGGACACATCAGCAGCAATAAGTGTTTTGGGAGCTGTAACCATAATAATTAAGAACTACCTGGCAAGCAAACTCATCTTAAATAGAGGTGAAATTTTAGGGTCCTGTTGTATTTTTCCTCCACAGGATAAAGGAAGGGTAGACAAGCTTACATTCTCATCCTTTCTTTCGCTTTTACTCCAGGGTTTCTGCTTATCTGTTGCTGTTTTATTCAATGCAGCTGAGACCAGTTATATCCTCTGTGATTTTTGAGGTCAGATCGTAAGTTGGATGCGTATTACAAATAATTATCTCAGATAATTTTTTCAGGTATAAAGAAAAACATTGCCAAGAAAAGATAATATATTCCGTTGCAGATGCTAGTATATGAAACAGATACAGACAGTAGATGTGTTGCTTTCTTAGAATTTTTTAAGAAGTATAGGACAAATTGCAAGAGAGTTTCAATTATGATGTTAGAACTCCTAGTGCTGTGCTTTGGACAGTTCTTATACGTAATGTGGGCTAGCTTTTGAGAAAAGATGGACATAATGCTTGAAAAAAAAAAGCAATTCAGAGCTCCTGACCTGAACGTCTTTCCTTGAGACAGTAAACAGAGAGGTAAATTCATAGAAAACATCTGTATCAGTTAAGACTTCTCGCTGTCTCCTTGATTATCTGGTCATTCTTTTAAAAGTAGAATTGGATTGGCAGTTTCACACAAGCTCTTAAAACCAGTGAAAAAAAATAACAGTCTGTGTCTGTTTAGTCATTTTCAAAGGCAGTGCCTCCATGAGGAATATTTCACTTTCCCTCCTTTCCTATGTCCCTTCCCACCCCAATCTAATTGCAAACATGCTTTTATGAAAGAGACAGCCTTAGTGTAATGATGACCAAATATAACTGTGTTCCGATGGAAATAAAACAAGTACTTTGGACAGAAATGTGTTCTCATCTGTAGTCCTGGCCACAGGAGTGCAAATTACTAGGCTGTAAGGGCATGCAGACACTAACATCTTTGGAAAACTCCTTTCTAAGCAACAGAAAAATGATCTGTACCTAATGGTCAGTTTCCCACTAAATTCAGAAACAGAGGCAAGTGGAATAGCCGTTATGGAAAGGAATAGATGATTTAAGTGAACTAATATTTATTAAAAAAAACCAACAATACCATCAACTCTTGAAAATGCATTTGAGTTCCTGTGTGAATCCTATTTGCTTTTTATCAGCTATACCACTGCCACCATGAGCAACAGTATCTTTTATTCACAAAGAGAGCTGATAATAGGAAAGATACTGAACTATGAGTTTTGTACTTCCTGATGGGCCCAAAATATAAAGATTATATTTGAACTCTTTCATTTCTCACACAATTGGATTCTCTGTGATTTCTTTGACAAAAGAAATAGGCCAACAAGGAATAAGCTGGGTATCAGAAGTAATTAGCATGATCCAATTGGCTCTTTCCCACATAAAAAAATGTCCATTTTTGTAATGGACTCACTCATAGGGACTGTTGAAACCTAAGATTTTTCATTTTAAGAAATTGTACAGAGGTAGTTCAAAACGAAATGTTTACATTTCAGATACTCTAATTCTAGGAAATGATGGCAGTTGATAACTAGGCCGATAAAGTACATTTTTCATGATAAAATGATTCAGTTCTAGCTCCTTCATTCCCAGAATTTTTATCAATAT
Source organism: Penelope pileata (assembly GCA_013396635.1). Lineage (NCBI taxonomy): Eukaryota > Metazoa > Chordata > Aves > Galliformes > Cracidae > Penelope > Penelope pileata. The sequence goes on from WBMW01000241.1 coordinate 171,061, forward strand.
GAAAAAGAATAATTAGCACCGGTCTGAAAGTTTCATTATAGCGTGTACATTGCTCAGACAAGTGTTGTTTTTAGAGCGCCATTTCTTTTATATACACCCCAGAATACCCCCATATTCTTCCTTTGAGGAAAACCTAAAATGTCAGTCAGATGTTTCATGTGCATACTACAGCATATGATGTTCTGCATTTGTGAGATATCACACACTAAACTAAATAAAAGCAGGCATTGCTACAGACCATATTCCATGGGGAGACATCCCATAGTCATGGAAGTGATATCTCTTCTGACAGTCAGAAGAAGTTTCTGGAAGTTAAAATTTGAGTTCTTAACATATTTGTATCCCTGAATATTAAGTAAGAAACCAGGGAATTGGTTTTTGTAGGATTTGTAACACAAAAGTTCCAAAGACTGACTTCTCTGTGTGACATATAAAGAAGTGATGTTTTCCACTTCTCTGGGTATGCAGAAGCTCAATTTTAGCATTCCCTTTGACTTCTTTTCCGTTTGAAACTCAGGGAAGCTCTTCTGTATCTCACTGCCTGCCTCTTTGACCTCATAAGCTTTGTGCCATGTTTGGGAAGGAGGAACTCATGTAGCCAAAAGGCTAGTACTTACATAAATAAGATATTTTTCCCCAAGTGAATGAAGGGAAATGAATCAAAGGAAAACTAATGAAATGGAATTTTAAAAAGGTGTATACTGTTAAGAAAGGTCATGGTTGTGTATATTCTTTTCAAGTGGTTCATTGATGTCAGGCCAGCCAGGTATATGCTGTTGATTGTTTAGGAATAACAGTAAAGATTTCATTTTAAGATGGTTACATATGTATAATTAAAGTCTTTTAAAATAGATTCTCCAAGAGTTACCCTCCAGTTTTAATTTCTGTTGGCTATCTATAGCTTGAAGGTTTAGTTTTAGTAGCATGGGGTTTCTATGGCATAAACATTCTTTTACTGTATTTTTTTTTCCAGAGTCATATCATTTTTGTTGAAAGTTAATAAATTTTGTTGCCTGGAAATCTCTGTTGGCCAGATGCCACCCAGAGGTTTTTTACTGTATTTTCTGCTGATTTTAAGACTCCGTCACTTCGAAGTTCCATGACAAAGGACAGCTCTAATAGAAAAACTGCAAGTCACCCCATGAATGGATACAGGGAGCATGAGTACTGCATAACCCTGGGAATTGCAAAACCCACGTTCCCTTTGAAGTATCATTGGCAACTGTGTGCCTGCATGTACTGTTACAGCAACATCATGTGTGCTGTTTGTCCTTGTTTACTAACAGAGGAGTTAATGCCATAATATATATTCCTTCCGAGCTACAGTGCTCAAATAAAGACCGAGTGCTCTTTATCTTGCAAAAGTTATGTAAAATATTCTTCAAAAGCGTTAGAAAAGAAGATGCTTTCAAAACTCTGTGAAAACGAATACTAAATAGTTGTATAGTTTTCTGATATCTGAACAAACTGATCCTAATTCTTCACTTGGAATTCTCCTACACTAAGTGTGCTATTTTAGGTCCAATATGATTTCTTTAAAAATCACATTTAGTTTTATGAGATGCGTGATGCTGTAGAAAAATAATGGGCTGTTTTTTTCCTCTTTTGGGCAGTTTTGGTATGAACCATGATGGAATTGGAAATTCCTGTGGGACCAAAGGTCACGAAGCAGCAAAACTAATGGCAGCTCATATTACAGCAAACACCAACCCTTTCTCTTGGTCAGCCTGCAGTCGGGATTATATCACCAGTTTTTTAGAGTAAGTAATCTCTCAAGAAAAATCATGAGTTATTCCAAATATTCCCACCTTTCATGATAAATTGTCGAGATACAATGACCTGTTCTAGTGGTTTACATTTTTAGAATGTAAAGGCAGAAAGATAACAAGTCACTGAAGACTTACGTTGTAGAGCCCTTTTCCTATGTATTGTCAAAAGCTTCTAATCTGTTCCCCACTTCACAATGTTAATTTTTTATCTGTTCATACATTTGAAAGTGCTGATTGTATTTCATTAGTTAATTTATATGTAGGTGAGAAATGGACAAGAGTAGAATTTGTCAGTGAGTAATGGGAGGTAATTTTTCTTTTAAATACATGCATAATGTGAGGAAATGCACTGAAGCGAGCAAGGTTCAAGCACTTTTCCTTGTTCTCCTGTTTTTTTTTTTTTTTTAACAGTTTTTTTTTCTTGATCTGTGTTCATTGGCACCTTTCATGAAAATAAAACAATCAAAAGAGAGACCGTCATGGGTTTTTATATTAATATCTTTAAATTGTGCTAACCTGTACTTCTGTGGTGATTTTTATCCAGAAAGGGTTTCCTACTTTGAGTTTTACTTCTGTATGAAAAAACTGAAATAATCAAAATACGTTAGTATCAAAAATGTGCTCATTGTATACATAATGCATAATGAAGCCTTTGTATGTAATTAAACTTAAGAAGATAGGCACAGAAACACAAAAAATAGGATTTTTGCATCTCTTCTGTGAGATTATTTCACAGTTCAGTAGTCCTATCAGCTTACATTTTAGGTATTTTCTTGTAGTACCGGGGGGTTTGTCTCTTATTGTTACAGTTCTTCTGTTCTTACTCTCACTTTCTATTTGTCATTCCTTTCTGAAATCTGTTTTGAAGTCATAATTGTCCTGAAAATAAGTTGTCTATTGATGAAGACTGTTCCACAGGTAGCTAAACATTTTTTACTTACGCACTTAGAGAAGGAAACATAGTAGATTCTGTTACTTTTGTTATGCTGCAAATGTAATAGAGCTGGACATTTTTTCTTAGTTTTAAATTTCAGTCTGAAGAAATGTTGTTGTTTCTTTACTTGACATCTGTTTATACACTGATCTTCCACTTTTTTGCTATGTCTGTTAGAAAATGTTTAGCTTGTGCCTCTTATAGTCTGTTTAAATGTATTTATTGATGTTATTTACTCATAGCATCCCTCTTTTCCATTCCACTGAAGCACTGTAAAGTTTCATTTTTAAGCTTGTGAGATGCCACTGAAGTAGTTATATTAGCATAAAAGCAAGATAGTACTTTAGTGTATCTGTTCCTGTTGTTCTAAGCTATTGAGGTTTTTTGAGATACACCCTGTCATTGCCATTGTTTTCAGCTCTAATTGAATTAGTACCATCTGTATATTTCTTAAAAGGTACTGTTTAAGATACTAGCTGATATTTGAGATGGAACAAAAACAGATGTTGCACCTCTAATAATAAATTATCGTCTATAATTTTTTATCTTTATTTTTGTAAACAAGAGTGTAGACTTTTTATCAAAGTCACCTTGGATAAACATTGTTTTATGAATTTTAATTATGAAAAGATTTTTAAGTTGTGTGGAATACTGTGTTGTAGGAACCAAAGATTGCTTCTTCATCGACTGATTTTGCAGTCCATCTCTTAAAGGATTGGATTTCTCAAATGTGATCTATTCATTATAGATCCGTGCTTCTTACTGTTGTAGTTCTAATGTCCTAGAAATGAATTGATGCCTTTTTCCTTAAAATAGTTGTTGCATGATTTTACAAAGTAAAATAGTCTTTAAAAGTGATTTTTTTTTTCCTCTAGCTTCTGGTCTACCCCCTAAAATTTCGTATCATCTCAGTGACAGCAGGAAACTGTTAAGATACACACGTATGTATAGGACAGCTGTCTGAAACCTAGATGACTTATTTTTTACCCACTCACACCTTTTGTTTTTGCAGAACAACCTCAATAGCAGAGGCTGTTTGTTTTCAGGTAATGATCAGTGAGCAAGAAGCAAAGAAAAGTAGTGAGTTTAATGTTATAGCAATTTCCTGACTATCCCTATAACAGCAGAACAGCCTGCATCCAAACAGGAAAAATTAGTCCATTTTTTTTCTAATATTTCTTCACAACTTAGCAACAGAGGAGGAAACTGCTGTTTTAGAGGTTTAGAGGCAAAGCATCAAGATGCACTGTCATCTCTGTCTGCAGATATTATTCCAGATAGATTAGACTCTGGCTGCTTTCTCTCTATTTTTCTTCAGGAATGGGAAGACATCTGGAACCAGAACCAGTAAACCACAGACATGGGAGACAAGTGTTGTTGTTTTTTTTTTTTCTCCCTTTGCTTAGTTTAACAAGAAAAATGGAGCATGGTGGAATGAAATGCAGATACCCAAGTAGGAACTTGAGGCTATGAACCTGTATGGTATAACACATTTTAGATTTATCAGCTTGGGTCTGCATAAAAGTTGGGTCAGTGTTGACATGGCACCAGGGTAATGCAACTGGAATGCTTTTGGCTAGAAGCTCTGTAAGTGTTCACAGTATTGCGTGGTAAGGTAGACTCATGAATCTAACAGTTTACCTGCTTGGGCCACGCTTAATGCAGCAGTTTCACGCTATGTGCTGTTTTGATACCGTGCTGTCCTTTCTCATCAGGCAGAAGCATTTGTAAGCAGAAGTCTTCATGGTGATGCTGAAAGTAGAGCCTCAGTGTTACCCTCTTCTTCCTCAGGACTTCCTGAAAGATACATCTGGATACAAATTTTCCAGACTGAGGAATAGCCATTAAGTATCACTTTGAAGTCCTCCGTGCAGCTAGACTCTGTTTGAGGAAAGAGTTTACTTTGTAGGATAGGCAGATAGAGGATGAATGTGACTTCAAGGATGGGAATAAAGACAAAACAAAGCTGTGTGTTGCTAATAGGTCTATTGAAACTCCCAAGAGTGATGACCTGTTAGCACAGGCTTTGAAGTGGCCAATGAGAACCATTTTAATGAGGAAGACATTCCTTCCAGCACGTACTAGCTATTGGCTGTCAAGCTTTATGTTGAAGTGAAAGATAGACTGAATTCAGTTTATCATCTGAATTTATCATCTGAATATGTGCTCTACAATGGCTTTAAATTTCATGAAATTTTTTATAGAATTAAATGCAGGAGGGACTCACTAAGATTTGAAGAGTGGGAGAGCAGTGTCACAGGACAAAGATTCTGATGAAAGGAGTAGAAACCATTGATATCTGTTCAGAGAGAAATGAAGCAACCCTAAAAATATTGCCTGGGATTGAAAACCAATTGGTATAAACTTCACTCAATGAAGCACATATAGATATATACGTATAAAAATATATAATGTTTCATTATATCTAGTATGTATTTGTCTAGTGTGTAGCCATGCGGATCCCTAGACTGAAAAAAGAGAACTTTCTCCTTCAGTTCATCATTCAGTTACTTTTACATTTTGTAATAACGTAATCTAATGATTTCTGGAGTCATTAATCTGGAGTTGCTTAATCTTGTCAGTGTCAGATAGGAGAATGTCTTACAAGAAGCCAGATGGCTAGCTCTGTCTTTCAAAGGAAGAGTTGTCTTTTGAAGAGGAATGAAGAAGAACCTAGTGTCTTTTAACTATTTGAATAATAAGATCTATCACAGGAAATTCTTGGATTCTTGGATTGCCATGCAGAGAGATTTAGATCTTGGAGACTAGACCCTTCTGACTCTGGAAAGGAGCCAAAAATACTTTGGTCCAAGGAAGCCCATAGAGATGATATAAAAAATCTTCCAGTGTCTGGGCACAGGCATGATCTGGCCAAGAATCTGAGACATATAAGTGGTTATGCAAGATAAATAGAGGATACTTCTGTATATGCCTTACATACTGCCTATGGCAGGTAGACCAGTCCCCTGTTACTCCAGGATTCTGGTTTTGTCAGATAAGGTCATATCAGTAATATCAAAATTCCATCTTTTTCTGTAAAAATCAATGTGAAAAATTTACATTCATTGTCATCTGTTGACTCATAGTGTGGACAATAATTTGCCTCTTTTTCCCTTTCCTTTAAAGTTTGTTAGAAAATTTTATTTTTTTGCTGACAAATAATTGATCAAAAAGGATATATCCCCAATTATTTTAGACCTACCAAACTTCAAAAGTCAGTATTTTGTCTAAAAGGCTACACAACTGAAAAAAAGAGAACCAGTTTTTGTTGTCATTGGCTTGCAATATGTTTGAGTGTTGGCTTTGCAAGTAATAGTTTTGCCTACCTCTTTTATTTATTAATTTAAATACATTATAAAGGGCAGAATTTGTAGCAGATTCCCATTAACTATTTTATAGAATGTTTGATGAAATTAATATAGAACAAATTGGCTCAATGTTTTATAGCCTAGTATTTCCCAAATTCCACAGGAAAGATACCAGATAGATTTTGGTAGGTGGATAATTCTGATAGATGGACCAGTAAACTTTTCCTAATATGGGTGCTGGATAATTATTCAGAAGAAGAAAAGAACAGTTCGGAGCATACCATGGAGGGAAATGTACATTAGAGAAATAACAAATTGTCTACTACCAAACAACAACAAAAAAGAGCATTACGAGAACGTTGTGCAAGATTGAAGTGCATTTGCTCAGAAATAGCTAATCAGATGTAGAAGTAGCCTTGCATAAAAGATTGGAAAGAAACAGAATGTATCACGAGAGAGTCTGGTAAACCCACATCAATATCTGAATTTCACTAGAGTTCAAGAATGTTTTCATTCAGTAATCCTATTTTATCTCATTTTAATTTTAAACATACCACTCTGAATCATACCACCATTACTTATGCCCCTGTTCTACAAATATTTATGTGCTATTATCTGTAGATTATTGAGCAATTTGCAGAGTTTATTCATTAATGTCAAGTTAAGCAATTTTTGTAGCCTGTATAGGAACATATCTTGTGCTGTTTAAAAATCAGTTTTTACTCAGGAAAAATATGTAACATACATGTCTTTTGAAAGGAGCCAAATTTTCTTATATGTAGGCATATAAATAAGTCATATTTTTATAGCTGTATGTATGTATAAAATGCACTGTGTTTATAGTTAACTTATTTTAATATATTTTCCATATTTTTACAGGAAATTTTGTAACACTTAAATGAAGCATTATGCATACAATCCATATGTTTATCTGTATAATTGTTTAGCTCTAAAAGTTAATTTAAATCCTTAGAATTAATCTAATGTATGCTTGCTAATCGTAGCTTGCATTAAATTCCATATTATTATGAATGAGCTAATTCTGTAACATCCGAAATCCATTTGATTTGCCAGTGTTCTGGATATTTTCCTCAGCCATTGAAGGAGTTTTGTTGTACTGTGTATGTTCCTGAGATATAAGTAGTCTAATATGGGCATAAACTCTGAAGGGTCTACGTCAGTGTTTTTTGCATTTTCTCTTCAAGCACCCTTGCATATCTAAGTGATGTCTGCACAGAGATCGTAGCTATTGCGTTATTATAATATTGAATCCCTACTTGATCAAACAATTAGTAGTGATAGAAACTTTGAGATCATAAGCTTTTAGAGGAAGCTCTGATATCTTTGGTATCCTTTCAAACAGAAACAGAATTAATTTTCTGTCCTGAGATATTGTAATACAGAATCAATTTTGAACTGCCTTATAGATTATTTTACTAATGGCTTTTGACACATTGTACTAGAATACTTGTGTTCACTGTTGTGAAATGACATGAAGCTTTGCTATTTTGTAACTGAAAATACTCCTAATATGTTCCATACAATCTAATTAAATTAACCTCAAATTAGGAAAATGAGAAAGTCCTTGAGTACCAGCATAGTATCTTATGGGGTTAGTAGAATATATGTTAAAAATGCAGAGATTAAGATATTTAAACATTCTTTTCCTTCCTATTATCTTATATTGCATCAACACAATGAGCATTTTAATTTTTTTTAGGCTAGTTAAAAATTATCCCTGTTTGCTTATCACTATTCTTGCATCCTTTTGGTTCATTCCCTAGATTTAGCATAATGTTTTTTCTAAAGTGTCTGTTTTTTTTCTTGGAACAAACAAGAAGGCAGAAAGAACAAGGACGTAGATGCAGAAGTATTGTACTGTTCCTGAATCCAGTAGAAATTACCTGGAAATGATACGTGATCTTTAGTCTCCATTCATCCTATGCACAGCTTTGGTGGTATCCTACATCACCAATGAGTAGACCCTGGTTTCATAACAGTTTTGTAATACGTGGCATTTCTTTTGCAAAGTACTTTAATTCTCACAATACAATATCAGGTTCCCACACCGAAGAGAGAAATGATAGAACTGAAACAGAGCGTAAAAGGAAATTTATTTTCAGTCTGAGAGATGGTGATGTGAAGTAGCTCGTAAGTGGATTACCACTTACTAGTCATTTTATTGCTATTTTACTACTACAGCCATATTTCATTATGATGAGAATGCTGTCTTCAGAGAACAACAGGCATATTTTTGTATTTTCTGTAAGGATTTGACTTACTTTATAGGAATTTAGTATTAAGTGTTCATTTCTGCAATGTGTTTTGTAGAGTACGTATAGAGATTAATTTATGGGTTCAGTACATTTAAAGATTAAGATCTGAATCTGTAATCTAATCTGTACAGAGATCCATATGCCTGTGACCAAAGGTAACAAGAAGTTTTTGAATGCTGGTCCTTTTTACAGGATAATACATTACATACCAAACTCTGCACTATTTGAATCTGAAGAGATATTCCTATCATATATAATGTCTAATGTTAAGCTTCCCATTGCTTATTTAAGCAAAGTTCTTATCTACAGTTTGGTCTGGACAATGCAGAAAGATTAGATTGTATTTATTTCCCTATTGAAATTATTAACGTGTACTCCTCATACAGAATACAACACTGAAATGATTTAGATTCAAAAGAATGTAAGATAGTTTCTCAACTTCAGTGACTAGAAAGTATGTGTTTGCAATAATTAAAACTGCAAAATAATTTTGCAAGTCCTTTTTTCTTTTTTTTTCCCAGAATCAGACATTTGAAATTTTATGCCCTGATCAGATGAAGGGGAGAATTTTATGCCTTGATTTGGGGTGGAGGGAGGTGCAGGGGAATCAGATTGAATTCATTGGGATTAGTAACTGAATATCATGTTTTTCTTTATTTACTTGATTATTGCCTTAGTTGCTATTTGCCTTCTTCTAATATGGCCAGTGGTTGTTTGTTGTTGTATTTTTCCAGAGGGTCTGTTGTATTCTGAGGATTAAAATAGGGTTAAAATGAGAATATAAATTGTGTGGTTAAAGGGGGCTCTTTGTTCTTTTTATCTGCAGATGAAAAATGTAGAAAATTGGAGATCTTCACAAAACAGTGTAGAACATTCACTACTGAAATTATGTTCCTTTGGCAAGGTGCATGGAAAAGATTTGGAAAAAAAACACAAGTGCTGGCAAAATTTATAGGAATGTCGGAAAAAAATTTTGAGTGTTGGCATAAGAATTCTTTAAAAATCCTCACTTATTCACATATGAATGAAAGTAAAAAAGCATCTGTTGCTTTTTATGCTCACTGACTAAATAAAGCTGAATAATTACATTTAGCAAAGTATAAAGTATTCTAAACAAAAGAACTCTGTCTGCATTTGGCTTCCTTTGTTATTTGTTCCACTGCACTAAAATATTGTGGTTGAATATGGGCATATACTGAAAAAAATAAGTGATTATAAAGGAAAAGCATATTGAAGTTTTGAAAGAAGATGATCTCAGTTAAAGGCTATGGAAAAGATCTTTGGATCCATGCAAATTCTGTTCTTCACTCAAGTACAGGTAGATTTTAAGATCCTGTACAATTTTTGCCACTGTAATTATTTTGTTCTCTCACACGGAAGAGTAATGCATGTTAAGGTTCTCAGTCCTGTGGGCATTTAGTCACGTTGAAATTTAAATGTGTTTTATATAAACCAGTTGAGCTGCTTGTATCTGTTATATTTTAATGTACTTGTCTGTTTGAAGGATCATAAGGATCACTATGAATCATTGACTTCATATATTTTATTTGCTTAGTTTGTTTTATTTTTCATTCTATGACCAAATGTAGCTATTCTCCAATGAAAACAAATAGGAACTTTTAAACGAAAATGAAAATCAGTCTTGAGTGGCTCAGTAATTATTGTGCTTTTTAAAACTATAGCATAGGAAATCTATTTCATGATCTGAAATGAACATTTTTGTTAATAATTATGATGAAAAATTATTCTGGTCTCTTAATTTCCCCTAATTATTTTTTTTACCATGGGTGTATTATCATACTGGTTTTTTTAATTGAAATCATACTTGTTTCACACCCAGAGCTATTAAAAATAAGAACTAAATACATTATATCATTACTGTGATTTACAGTCAGTAGAATTCCTAATTCCTTTGGTCCTTTATGTTGAACAGTTCGGGCCGTGGTACTTGCCTTGATAATGAGCCTCCCAAGCGTGACTTTCTTTATCCAGCTGTGGCCCCAGGTCAGGTGTATGATGCTGATGAACAATGTCGCTTCCAGTATGGAGCAACATCCCGCCAATGTAAATATGGGGTAAGAAGTCTTAATCCTTATGCTGAGTGTTTTGCTTAGTCATTTGTATATATTTTTGTGTAGCATTAATCTTTAGTTAGATGCGCTAGCAGGTTACAAATTTCCAACAGCATTCTGTCTGGTTCTATCGTGTGTACATGATGTGTACATGGGGTACATTGTAGTCTTTATGCTGCATCTTTTGCTTGAGTCATTTGTGCATATTTTACACCAAAATGCATGGGTAGCAATGAGCTGGATAATTCATTCTTGAATGTTAGGATAAAAAGGAGCCCAGAATGCTTGATCCTGCTCCTTCTTAAGTGTACTACAGAATTTTTCCTGATTTCAGTTAAATGAGATCAGGTTCATGCTTTATTAATATTGAAACATGAAATCTGTTTTGTTGGCTTTAACTTTTCAACTTAAAGCTACATTTTGAAGTTACTTTTCTATTTCTATTGATTTGTCAGATCTGTTTTCATTTTACCTTTTGCTGAGGATGAGTTTGTTGTTTCTCACATTGTTCAGATCTCTTTTGAAGAGAAGAATAATTGGAACAGTGTAACATGAAGTTAGATTGCTGAATAGAATACTGAATAGCTAGGTACTAGCAAAGCTTTGGCTGCTACTACCAGTGTGCAGTATTGAAGGAAAATAAGTTATGGAAGTAAAAACCTGCACAATTAATATTTTAGGCCATTATTCAATACGTTTTAAAGTATTATTTAAAGAAAATCTTGCAGCCCAAAATAGGTAGTAAAGTGATGCACTGTTATGCTTGTCATGAAGTTATCAGCTGACAGTAAATTAAATACAACTTAAACCATATCTAATGGTTTAAAAATACAGAGCTTTACTAATATTTTAACTATTGATTATTCAAATAAAGCAATGTACACACTGAATTTACTCTGTTCATTTCTCTAAAGGCTAGCTACAAGAGGAGTCTGTTTTAAATATCCCTTGGGTGATAAGTGCGATATTTTTCTTGGGATGCCTCTTTGGCAGAGAGCGTTGTGCATAAGATTTTAAAAGCTGTATCTAGTTTGCTGACTAGCTTGTAGGGTCTTCTATTTCTGATCCTCATCAAACCTCTCTTGGCCTTTATTGTTCATCTGTAGTTCTGACTTTCCACCGCTGTTCTCTAAGGGCGTTGTTTCCTGTCACTACATATAAGTCATACTCTTTTTTTTTTTTTCCCCCAATACTTTTTCTCTCAAATTCACACACACAGTCTTTACTTTCAGACTAAGGAAATAGAGGTATTTAATCTTGTTACTTGTAGCATAGCCTTTTAAGATACCTTGCATTTTAAAATAAACTGGAAGCTTAATAATGTGCAAAACCTGCCTTTTTCGCACACAAATTATTTTTTTAATCTATATAATTGCTGTGATGATCATGCTGCACTGTACACTTCTGTTTTTAAACCACTTTCTAAAATGCAGACAATTAGAAATCCTGAAGATGTAGGTAGTTGTGACTTTATGAAGTCTGCTTTCATTTTGTTTTAAAGTTTTTTGGAGGATTCTCCTATCGTTACAAAAAGACCTTTAAACTTCATTGAAGCAATGATAAAAGAAGTTAAGTCTTCATGTGACATCACTGGACCTCTGAATTGGTGTAGTGTAGTGTATGCTGTCAGTGCGAGCATGAATTGTAAGCACCTCAGAAAAAGCACAATCCTATTTTTAATGAAAGGATTTACACTGTATATATTTCTGTAACAGAATATTGTAGAAGCTTGGTGATATCCAAAACCATTATCTGCCATGGCCATAATGCTCTGAAAATGCCATCATGATGATTGTTGTCATACTGATTTTGAGTGATAGCATTGAAAGGAAAGAAATAATCTTTGCAAGTGTAACACAGATGGAAAATATTCACACCAGAAAGACTTTTTCTTCAAAGAATGGCTCTTTAGAACTGTCTAGTGGAACTAGATGAAAATACCAGGAAAAATTAAGTTGAATTTTCTGTTCTACTCTTTCATTATGAAAAGTGAGCAGTCAGTACTTTCAGTGTTCCTGTTTGAGTACTATTCACATGAAAATACTGTAGACAATTCATGGATCTCAATCTAAAAAACGTGCAACTGTGAATGGAAAAACATGATAAAAATCCTTCATTAACAGCAGATCTGATTTGTATACTGACTTCTTTCTAATGGTCAGCTCTCTCTTCTTGAAGTGCCTGCTAAAAAAGGAAGAGATAATAAGTTTTCCAACAAAGATGTTTAGTGGCTCATACATGAATTCTAAAACAAAGGGAATTCTCAGAGAAAATTCCTTGCCATTTCCTCTTGCTGATGTTTTTTACTGATTTGTGATGGTGAGACATGACAAGAGAAGCTGTCAGGTGAAATGCAAAAAAATTGAATGTCTACTTTTGGGCACTAATGTGTCAAGATGGTATTTGGTAACTTAGAAAATACTCATGGTTGGTCATAATGTCTTATCAACCTGTCGAAAAATTGCCTCTTTTGGCCATATATCTTTGGTGATCATCTGTATTCTTTGCTTTTTCTCCCATTTTTCCACATCCAGTCCCTTCTATGTTTATTTCAAAAGTTTGTTCCTTTTGGTTGTAAATTAAGTTCTAATTCAGCCAAGAATTCTCTACATTTGAGTATATGAAGCCTTCTCTCTCACTCACTTGAAGAGGTGTCTGAATACTTAAGGCATGAGAACTCAATTACTAAAGGGACTGTAAGACTGCTGTTTGGTGTGCGTTTACTGACAAGTTTTGACCTTGAAAGCAGCTCTTCGGTAATTGTACTGATACTACTGTTATTACAAGACCTAATGAAACCATCTGTTTTAGTCACTTAAGGGCAAAACTTTCCAGCAAAAGCATTGCAGCTATTGGTCAGATTTCCTTATGTCATTCAGCATTCTCAGGCAAGAATTCAGAGAACTGTTTCAGCATATTGGTGATTAAGTGTTTGCAAAAAGACAGTGATTTTCTAATGTCATATTTGCATTGTTCTTTACCTTATCCTTTCCAAGAATCTATGATACAGGAGCAGTTTTAGAGGATTTAAATGAAGAAATAGGTGCTTTGAATAAAGTCTGAGAGGCAATGCAACAAGATACATAAAGGGGCGGATCCAAAAGTAATGCCTCCTGTTTTATGATGTTGGCCCACGATGTCAGAGGTGGATGTTGGTGGTGTGGCTGCAGAGGCTGAACCTTCCCTCCAATATCCCGTTCCATGTTGTTGCTGTGTGAGAGATGGCAGCAGAGGGGCAGTCTGACCAAAAGGCGTCTGACATGGGAGTGCGGATGGAGCACAGGTGTGGAATTTAATTCTTCCACATGGAAAAAATGGCACCCACTGACATTCATCAACACTCGCTGAACATTGATGGAGCCCAAACAGTGGATGTGAGCACAGTGAGGTGGTGGTGGTGTGTTTCAGTAGTGGTGACAGTGACGTGAAAGACAAGCCATGTTCTGAATGGCCACACACAGCTGTCACACTGCAAAATGAAGAGCATCTCAATCAGCTCATCCATGCAAATTGTCGGATTACAACTGGGGAACTGCATACAGGGCTGCATAGCAGCTTCAGTGCTTTGGAAACGATTGTGTCAATGATGGAATAAGATTGCACCAAGTCGGTCCCAGAAATGCTCACACAGGAACAGAAAGAGCACCATATGCTAGTTTGTCAGGGCCTATTAAACCAATATGAAGCTGAAAGTGACAGTTTTCTGGATTGCGTAATTACTGGTGACAACATGTGGTATCACTACTCTGAGCCAGAGTCAAAACAGCAGTCCATGGAGTGGTGACATGTGAATTCCCCATTGAAGAAAAAGTTCAAGATGCAACCCTCAGTGGGTAAGGTGATGTGCACAGTCTTTTGGGATAAAAAAGAGGTTAATCTTCTGGATTTCCTGGAGCCCAGACAAATCGTCAGCTGTGACTGCTGCATTGTGATGCTCATGAAAGATGGACTTTCCTAGTGACAACACTATTTATAGCAGCTGTGAAACAGTGGTCACCTCTGCTGGTGCAGATTTTTATTGAGTATGGTGTGCAGGCTCGTGTTCATCACTGGCGAAAATGCGTAGCTAATGGTAGTGACTGTCTTTGAAAAAGAATGTTTTGTAGCTGAGAATTTGCTCTATCAAATAGTGTTATCGTGCTCTTCGACTTGCAAGGCAAATTATAGTGATGGAAATTTCACCGTATACTACTGATGCATAGCTTTTTCTTAAAGGGAGTGCATACTTTCAGGTATCTTACTAGATGCAGTGTAGTGTGGGAGATTTTGAGGGTATTAGGAGCAATACCAGTTCCTCTTCATTTATGTAGCTACTAGATTTGCTGCATCTTCCAGGATGATGCAGTGTGAATTCTCCTCTCCTGACTGTCAGATATGGCTTAGTTCTTCTCTGTCTTGTTTGTGTGCCAATTCCCCTGATAGTTCAGAAGCGTAATCAGTCATTTTATTCAGATGAGTGTAAGGAGAACTTTTTTTGTTGACTGCTTGCCTTCTTCACATTTGAGCATCTGCCTAGTAACAGTTGGATCTTGGCTGTCTCTGGGTTAACTCAGAAAGGAATTCCAGTCTTGACTTCAAATTTCTCTGTTTTACGAGTTTAAATAATACCTGGAATATGCCTGACTGTAACTTAGAGACTTTGTGGTTCATAATAATGTTTTGCTTTGGAGCTAGTCCCCACAGTTTTAGGATAGGGGCTAAAACCTCATATATTTTAATAGCAGTTAATACTTTATGCATATGATTGATTTTGCTGTGGTGCGTTTTATGATCTGAGAAGCTGTTGGGTGCTAGCATGAATTTCAGAGATAGTGCCTAAAACTATTCTCTGGTATGCTTTTGCCATGTTATGCTTTTTGACCTTCACTGGTATCATTAAGTACTTGGAGTAGAGGAATAATGAAAGAAATGATACTTTTCTTTGAGTACATGGCTTCAGTCAAATCAGCAGGACCAATCTATTTGTATTTCACACTGGAGTTTAGCACATCAGGTAACATCTTCTAGTTTATAACTCTTGTTTGTCGTGATCTTATATTTGCACATAAATTCTCTGGTTAGTTTGCCAACTAAAATAGCTTAAAACTCAAATACTATTTTTTATTCACATTTTGTTACTGCATTTTGAAGTACTGATAAAGTCCAAACAATGAACTTACTGCTCATAAGCAGGAAGAATGAAGATATAGTCTCAAAATAAGACATTGTCTTCCTGGCTTCAGTTGATCCTGTTGCTTTAGTTGTCTCTAGGAAGCTTTTAATGAGTTATGGGGGGTGTCCAAAAAGCTAATGACCGTTAGTGAAAACTTGCTTGGAAAGTGTCTTCTGCAGAGATACAGGACACGGAGTCGTCATACCTTCCCTGCGTCCTAGTTTCCTACATGCCATTTCGGGGACAGAATAGAGTAACTGAATTAGTAATGAGCAAAACAAAACAGCTGTTCAGCTAACTTACAAATTCAGGAAAGTAGACAAGTTGCTATACAGAGCAGTTCTACAGTATTTCTTTTAGGGTGAAGCAGCCTGAATTATAGTGGAACCTGATTAGGTGATGTAAATTTTAATGTTAATGAATTAAACTGACAGTGCTTTCATTAAATGCTGATATGATTCACTCCACTTAAATACGAAAGGAGCTATTTAGCATGACCCTTTTCATAGCTGTTTTCTTCCAAAAAGACCAAGAAACTACTGGTGTGTCTTTACACCAGAGTACCAGTTCCCTTCTGTTCCCTTACCTGTTGATACTATGATAAATATTGAGTGTGATTGTGAGGTTGTGTGTAATGCTATCTCACTAAAAAGTGACTTGTGACTTGTTTTCCTCCTGGCTTCATTCTTTATACCAGGCATGTACAACCTGTGGCAGGAGGGCTGCATGCAGCCTGGCAATAGCTCGTACTGTGGCCCAACCCCTGCTGCTGATCCATCCTGGCAGCAGCTCTGCCCCACCAAGTGGCCTGGCCCAGCCCCGGGTGCATACCCATCAGTCAGCAGCAACCAAACACTGGTGTGCAAATGGCATTGCCTGAGCTGAAGCCACGAGGAGGGTGCAGAGCTCTGCTAACTCAGGTTATGTAAATAATTTTAGGTATTTTGATACATTAGCTAAACACAATCCTGTGAACTGTGAAAAATATGCAGCCTTGCTTTCTGTTTTGATAAATGAATAAGAGAACAGATTTCAAAATTGCTGAAAAACTCATCAATTTTTCAGTATATTTGTGACTCAGTTTTCAGTTGACATAAATACATTACCTGCAAATTTTCAAATGGAGTGTATAGAGCTGCAATCAGACATTCAACTTAAAAAAAAAATTGGATCGTGTCTCTCTGCTGGACTTTTAGAAGACCTATCTTACTAGAGAAATACATCACCTGCGTCACAATCACGCCTTATTCACATCATAACTTTTGGCAGTACATTCATTTGTGAACAACCATTTTCAAGGATGAAGCACAGGAAGAGTAAAATTTCATCAAAAACCTCTGATGAACATATTGAGAAATCACTGAGAATTGCAGCCACTTCCATTGAACCAGACTGATGCATTAGTTTCACTAAAACGTGGTCAGATATCCCACTGGTTTTATGTTTTTGATGCTCTTTTTTTAATGTTTTTATTTTATATATATATGATATATATATATATATAAAGCTTTGTTAGTTATGTACGTTAACTATATATTTCATATGTGGCCCAAGACAATTCCTCTTTGCTCAGTGTGGCTCAGGCCAGCCAAAAGGTTGGACAGCCGTGCTTTATACCATGGCTAAGTTGCTTTTTACTCAGTGCTTGTTATCTATGTGTTAGTAGTTCAGTCACACTGACTTACATTATGTTGCTCAAAAATTGATGTTTTAGCATGTGTAGGTGTAGAGGAACTGACAATCCCATCTTAATACTCTTTTTGTATCAACCTTTCCCTTTGTCCTAGTTTCTAACAGAAGTTACGCTTCTCGTAGTGTCTAGTGTGAATTTATCTTGTACCTCCGAGATACTGATAACATCCTGGCAGTGTTGAGCGGAGCCGAGGACATAACTCACTTCCGCATTCCTCTGCCAGTGAAATAGTTAAGGGGGGCATAAGGAGCTGGGAACTGGGAGGGGACAGGACCAGGGCAGCTGACCCAAATTGACTAAGGAGCTATTCCATCCCATATAACATCATGTGATTGGTTTGTGGCGTTTCCGGGTTCCGTTCATTACGGAAGGGGCTAGCCGGGAGGAAGGGTCACCAGTGGCTGTGAGCCCTTGCTCTGCGTATCCTCTTTGTGTATATATATATATATATGTACTGTTATTTCTTTTGTTCTCTTTACTATTTTAGTAAATAGCATTTATCTCAACCCACGCATTTTACTGCATATCTCTCTACTTCTCTCCCCCGTCCCATTTGGGGAGGGGGGAGGGTGAGTGAATAACTGTGTGGAACTCAGCTATCTGCTGAGTCAAACCATAACACCCTTATTCTTTATTTCATAAGATCTTGTCTGCCAAGTGCAAAACATCTTCATCAGTGTTGTCTAAAAGCCTTTCACATTTGGGCCCCCCACTACAAGAAAGACATTGAGGCCCATGAATGTGTTCAGAGAAGGGCAACAAAACTGGTGAGGGGTCTAGAGCACAAGTCTTATGAGGAGCAGCTGAGGGAGCTGGGATTGTTTAGTCTGCAGAAGAGGAGGCTNGATGAAAGTTTTGAGCTTCTCTTGTGTAAGGACTAACAGGATTGTGCTGGAATTAAGAACGTTTGAAACACTTTCAACTTTATTCTTAAACTGAATGTTGTTCCCTCTGTTCTTTAAGACTAGGATGTGTATAGGAGAATTCCAAAGGTTTTCCTCTTCCTGAATCCTAAGGTGGTTTTACACCATTTTTGTGTCTTAAACAAATTCCCACAGTACCACCACCATGATGCAGTCTCTTTTTCTTCTTTCCTGTGACTGTCTTGCCTTCACACCCTCTCTCTCTTTCTTCTCCTTTGTTCTTCTCTTTCATTTTTTTCTGTCTTCTCACAAGAGACATAGACATAGCACAAACATACGTGGATCTTACTGAAGCTGCTTAAAAAGGACAAAGGGATGCCAGTGATCAAACCAGAATTATTGTCTTAGAGGATATGAGAAGCAACAGTAAGATTCTAAATACTGTAATGTGGTTTGGATAATGATGCGAAAGGTTGTATGGGTTTCAAAGGAAAGATGCTACTTAGAAATTATTGGCCTTGTGGGGCTTCTGTAGTTTCCATAAGGTTCACATAAGCACCCAATATTTAGGAAAGTGTACTGGTAACGTAATACAAATGTACAACTTGAGCTACAGATTCTATTTCACATTTTTTCAGCATGTTGTTATTCATAACATGCCGCACCACTTAAAGAGCATTTGGTAGTAGAGCACTGAAATTGTAACTTTTGGGTGCTTATCTGAACTAAACTTGTCTTTGAACCTTCTGAAGTTCACCCATAATTGTAATCAGCCTTCTAAGCATGTTGCCATCAGAATTTCAGCAATGAGGCTGTAAATACTTTAGGCTGATCCTTTTCAGATCTGAATTGTAAGTTACAATTCAAGCAAATCATTTTTCTGCTGTATTTTAGCAAATGCTCATCAAGAGGTGCAGCATATTATAGATGAAACCCACTGAAGAAACATAAAATCCTAAGTAACCTTTTTTAACTTGATGAAAAAAAATGAAACCCTAGATGGTAGTTCAGTATGCATTTTGAATATGAAAACTCAAAATTATCATCATTTAATATGCATTGTAAATGTAATTCCCATCTTATTTTTTTACATTAGGGGCCAAACTACTAAATTTTGTTGGAGGCTTTCATTAGTGTTGAACAGTAAGAATGGAACAGCACGGCAAGTTGACCTTAGCTCATATTACTGAGTTTTCATTGTGCTGTATTGTTACCATTTACGATGATTATGATATAGGATGCTTAGATGTTACATAATTTGCAATGCCTTTATGTAACTCTGCATGACACAACAGAAAGAGGCTCCATCAGTGATAACACTTAGGCAAAAGGAAGGTAATTTGATTTGCTGTTTTTTTTCTCTAGATTGGTTCAGCTTTATTTAATTTACTGCAAATACAAGCATCCGAATTCCAAACTGAAGTCATGGAGCCCTAAGATACACCGTTACAGGTTGTCATCTATCTTGTCTTGATCTTGTGAGAGGCCTCAGCTTCAGTTTATGTTTCCTGGATTTTTAAAACACCTTCCCTTGTTTTCTTTACAAATTAATAGTTACTAAATACACACGTGGAGACTGATTTTGAGGTCATTGATGAATTTTCAGACTATGCTTTTTTTTTGTTTACTACAGTAAATTACTCACACAATTTAATGTTGACAAAAGATATGTTAACCTCACCCTATATCCGCCGCGGAGGAAAGGCTACCCTAAAGGGTCACCTTATGTTGGTGAGTGAGTGTGTGCTTGTGTGGATGTCTGCATGTTAGTGTGTGAGGAAAAGCAGTATTCTTTCTACTGGTGACTTTTTGGCCTGGCCTTTTCAGGGCAGTTTCTCATGTTTTTCAGCCTGATTTATTAAAAACAGCTTCTTAGGCATGTCACAGGTAGTGGTAATAAGAGAGTACTTCAAATCAATAATTATAAATCTGAGACAGTACCAGGTATAGGGTTGATAGAAACAACAGAGAACTTTGTACACTTAAATGAGATTGTCTTTCCTTCCAAAACCAGCTGAAAATAAAGAAGACATAGCCATAGTCAAACATGGTATAATTCCACTTCCATTTAACGGAATAAGAGCACAGATGATTTTTGCCATTTCCTTTCAGCTGTCTAGTTTTCAAATTACTATTTATGTTATTTTTCATTAGATGTACAAGATGTTAGAAAATGTAGTTTAAATTCTACTCCTTTTAAATGCAATACACCTGGGGAAGTTAAATGACCTTTTCCGTAAATGTGTAGTTTGTTTTAGAAGAAATTTGAAAAACACGGTTTTTAATTTCTTGTTTTAGTATAAATTATTTCTACAAATCGATACACTGTGTTGTTTTAGTTTACAAGTCCTCTGTATTTTGCACAGTTTTCCAGGAAGCATTCTCGGAATCTTGGGATATTGAATGTCTGACCCTGAACAGAACTCCTTTCTGATTTAAGAAGAGATTTTTATATGAGTAGTGTGATGCAGCCTGTAGTCATTTTGAATTTCTTTGTTTGTCTTCAGAGATTTACCGAGAAAAACTCCTGCTGAAATTAAAGACTGAATAGGGACTAACAGACAATGTCAGTAATAATATTTAGTTTTGATACAGTATTTCTCATGCTATCTCCCAAAGCAATTTAGGAAGAATGAAAACATTTTTCTCATTTTATGGATTAGGGAGGTGAGCAAACTTGTTTATAATCATTCTGCAAATAGATAAGTGACTACAATAGTTCTGACTGCTGTATCTATTAGGTCACACAGTTCAAGTGATTATTTACTTGGAATTGCAATGTCTGGGAGAAACTGTTAATACTCTCCTTTGTGGAAATGTTAGCCTGGTGATGAAATGCATATTTTAATTACTGCTTTCCCTTCTGTGTTAATATATAGATGGTGTATTTGTGGAGGTATATAGAGAGTGAAACTCTGCAGTAAAGTATGGAGTACAAACCAGAATTCTGAATTCAAATCACCCTGAAATGTAGATGTTTTCAAAATTCAGACAGATATCCAGATTTGATTTTTTCCTTCTATCTGACTTGGACTAGTTGAAATCTTCATTTCCTAATGCACTTGAATTTTTGGTTTTCTGAACATTGATCCGAACTTCTTAAAGTCAACATAGATGTTAATTTAAACATTTGAGCTTGATCAGGTGCAATATCAACACAGGAACACAAGTACAACAATCACAGTCTGACAATTAAAATCTGACAAAGTCATACACAAATCAGACGAGCAAGAAAATTAGATGGAAAAGTAAATAAGGCATTATGACAAGAGTACCTTACACTGTATCTCAAAGGAAATTATTTTAGATTTTCACTTTGAAGTCCATACTGGATTGAAGTTTAGATTCTTGGTTGATTTAGATGACATTTTGATTTAGTGTTGAATTTTAAAAGAATTTAATGGTTATAAAATTCATAATCAAAGGGACTTTTCAAAAACTTTTGCGATATCTTCTATGCTTTCCCTCTTTCATCTTTTAAACCATATATTTATGGGTGATTGCGTGTCTCAATCTGAAAACATTACAACCTAAGTGGCAAAAGCAAGTGTTTTATTTAGAGATTTATTCATTCTGTTTTTGTTTCTTCACTGAAAAATAAATTCTAATTTGGAAAGTAAGGTAGTTCTTCACTGGCAGCAGATATGATTTTACCTGTGACAATATTTCTAAAGAGGGGCTCAAGAATGTCAGTTTCTGTGTGTTTTCATAGAGCTACCCACCAAGTGGGAGTTGATCCATTATTTAATAAAACTAATTATATTAGCTTAGGCCAAATTTTCAAACGTTCAGTGGAAGTTCTACTAGTCATCACTACTCATTTCTCATAATTTCATAGCATTCTAAGATGGTGTATTTTTAACGCATTTTTAAAAAGCTGGCTTGCTTCTACCAATTGTGAAACTAAATGCACAGTATGTATCTATCCTACAAGAATGGCATCAACTGATTTTGAACCTAAAAAATTGTTTTGCGCTTTTCAAGAGAAGGTTGTACTGTTGAACTGTTGCTGTGATTACTAGGTAATAATGTAGAAGTCTGTTTCTGTATGCAGTACGTTGCAAGAAACATGAATCTTAGGGAAAATCTTCACGGTTGTTCAGGTTGAGGTTCACAGAAAAGCCTAGATGCCAGATACTTTTTCATTACCTCAAACAAGCAATAAATTTGTGTGGGGACTAGGTAGGAGGCTTAGTAACCTTAATTTACTCTTACTATCTTTTCCTTTTTGCTCTTTGTTCCAAGATTCAGCCAAAGGATCTATACAGAAATTATTTTGGGAGATAATTTCAAGCAGATGTTTAGTAAAATGCAATAGTACTGACTATCATAAGGTCATTTTAAAGATCTGAGTGTTTATCTTTCAAATTTTCAAAAATACATTAGAATAGAAAATGTCAATGAGCAGGTTGTGAAGTCTTAGTGAAATCTTGAAGTAATACAACAATAATTAACATGTAGGTCAGTTACTATAAAAGCACATAATTTCTAATTCCATTCTATTTACATAGTGCAAGCCAAGGGCAACTGAAGTGACCCAAGGATTTCCCAGGTCTTTACCCACCTTTGGATTGTGCCCCACATTATGTATTTCAAACCTAGATATTTAATAATGAATCTGTGATGTCAATAGAATTTGATTTAATTTAAGGGAGTAAATGCACAAAACCAGATGAGGAAATATTCTAGGAGAAAAGATTGTTAATTGTTTATGAAATATCAGCCACAAATCTAAAATATGTAAATATGTACTGTTTTAGCATGTGTTCCAGAAAAGGATTACAAGTTATCTAAGCTTTGAAACCTTTTGGTTTAAGCGAAAGGAAACAAATCATGCTAGTTCATATTTAAACAGTATTCTATCCTTTTACCATCAATTTTTGAGTCAGGTGATGTTAGTAATGGAGATACTACAGCACATCATTTACAACAGCACCAAAATATAAAATTGATAAACTGTACTGCTCAGATAAAACAGCTATGACAAAACGTTACTTGCATAGCAGGTGTGGAAAAGCACATTTTTGTAATCTTCAATTTGATGCTTCCAGAAATTTTGTGGCATGATATTCGTAGGTAGAATCTGGTGGCTTTGAGATTGCACCAGAATATTTTACACCCCTCTAGACATACCTTTCCAGCCAAATTGTTATAGTATGTTCAAAACTAATTTTTGTATACATGTGTGTATGAGGACTGGAAGCAATTTTAGACTGTTACTCTGATCAACTTGCTTCTGCCTTCTTTCCTAGGAAGTGTGTAGAGAGCTCTGGTGCCTCAGCAAAAGTAACCGCTGTGTTACCAACAGTATTCCAGCAGCTGAAGGTACTCTTTGCCAAACAGGAAGTATTGAAAAGGGGGTGAGTACAAGGAGTTTATTGTTTGAAGAGGTAATGTGTTGTATGGAGATTACAGGAAGAAAGAACTAGAAAATTAAAGTCCTTATGTTCAACTGAGAGCTCAAAAAAAGAGAGATTAGTTCTGAATACATTAGCATTCTAATGTAACTGCCCTACAGAATTTATTTAACAATTATTATATATATAATACAGTAAAACTAAATAACTTTATATCCTGGATTAAAAAAAAAAAAAAGCCTGAACCTG
Organism: Penelope pileata; assembly: GCA_013396635.1. Taxonomy (NCBI): domain Eukaryota; kingdom Metazoa; phylum Chordata; class Aves; order Galliformes; family Cracidae; genus Penelope; species Penelope pileata. The sequence continues at coordinate 194,734 of WBMW01000241.1, forward strand.
TTACATAGTCTCTCTTAATTTTCTGAGTTCTCTAAAAAACGTTGTTTTCATCTTCATTAAATTTTATAGAACTTTACCAAAGGGATCATTACAACTCTGTGTCTTCTGTGGACTCTGAAAATGTATGACAAATCTAGAGCCTGAATTCTCTTATCCTCTTAGGAGATAAAAGAATCTTAGTCCTTCAGACAGTAGGTGAATCATAGAATGGCTTGGGTTGAAAGGAACGTGGAACACATCTAGTTCCAACTTTACTAAGTTGCCTTACTAAAAAGGCTTTCTAAAAGTCTTTATTTCCCAGTGACCCATCTATTCTGGCTTTTAATTATTATTTTAATATTGCATAACTGTGTAGCTTTGGAGAACTTTGCTATGTAGTCTGATGATAAACTCTCCTACCAAACAGAAAACTACCAAAAGTCAGCGTTGCAATAGATAATCTGATGCTACTATGTCTGTCTGAACATGCGAATTTTGATTTTAAAACACTGACTGTATTTCAGTAGATTCGGACAATGTTCTGAAAATAAATTTTAGATTAAGAATAGTAATGGAGTTTTTCTCAGTTGGAAGAGAAAATCTATACACATCCAAGAGGAGAAAAAAATTAATAATTAGTTTACAGGATTTGTACTAGAAAAAGAATTTAATTCGATATACCTGTTTCCAAGATAATACAGTATATTTTATGCAAGATTTTGCAAAACAATGACAGCTTATTGTATCAAACAGTTTCAAGTATCTCTTTGAGCGTTACTACGACTGTCATTAAGATATACTGCTCCGGATTGGATTTTTTCCTAACAATGACTGTTGTCATCTGTTGTCTGTTCTGATTGTTGCCATGCTAGCTAGGCTAGTTTCAACAAAGATTACGCTGCATTTTGGTTTCCAAACTGATGTTTAAATAGAATAAAAGCTTTTGGGCAACTGTCACAGTTTATTAATCCTTGCTGATGGTTTCATTCAGGGCGCATGACCTAGCACCATTGTGATGACTTTTCCATGCTGAGTTTGGAAATATTGGTAAACCATGCTAAATAAATTCATTGAAGGGGTAATTTAAAAAAATAGAGTGCTTACAGTTAGCCAATGAAAATAGAGAGACCTTCACATTTTACCAAAAATGTTACCTTTTATTAGAGTAATAGAAAATGCTAGGAGCCTTATACTTAAATCAACAGTCTAGGTTTATTTTGGAACCACCACTCCTTGTCGGCGACAAGGAGCAATTTACCTCAATTTACATTTTTCAAACCATTTAAACTACAGTGGACTAGTCATGATGCTTTAAGACACTGTTGCTGTGTCCTTTAGCCAAAGGCTTTAATCAATTTACTCTCTACAGAACATCTCCAGTCAGTACTATCTTCTTCCTTTATTATTGATTTTAGAGAAAAATATGGGAATCGGTACTATTTTAGAAAGCTAAACTGTTCATGCCCTTGAACCAACAGAGAGTTGCAACTATATACTTCAAAGGGTGCTATAAGTTAATAGTTCCTAGCAATAGCAAATAAACAGAAAACACAATTATTTCCAAATACATATTTCTCTTCACAACATGCTAAGGAGAAAATAATAGGTTGCAAGAACACTTTATTATCATTATTATTATAGTAACATTTATATTGCAGTAACGCCTAAAGGACACAGCCAAATTAGGCCCTATTTTGCTGGGCTTTGTCCAAATATATAATAAATGACATTCCTTGCACTAAAGGGCTAGCAATATCCCAGAGTAGTTTATCATATTTAGAGGATCAGTTTCTGCTTTTAGTTACACTGATGTCAATTCTGTGTAACTATTAACTCAAAGCAAAATTTGATGCAGTGTGCATTAATATCTTATTGGCAGAGTTGGAGGGATTTCTGCAATTAAAATTGCCTAATGCTATTATAATCCTTCTTTTGGTTGCTTACATAAACGTGCCAAACTTCAACTCCTTGGGTTGAAATTTTACACAGTAGATGTCTGCCTAAGCCTGAAGATTTTTAGAGTGTTTTCCATAAAAGTTACTCAGCTGTTTCTGCATACAAGGAAATAGAATACTGTGAGCTTTTTNTCTGCTGGCAGAATTTGTATATCTGTTCTGTTTTGAAGCTTCAAGCCCTGGTGAAGGGGTTTATACTGGTTGGGTTCAAAAAGGTATACTTTTCCCAAATCTTGTATTCATCATTGTAAATATAGATGGAGCTTCTCTCTCGTCATGAATACTGAGAGATGTGTTTGTGAAGGTAAACTAATAGAATAGATTTAGAAGGATTCTGATGAGGAAATGCATGTAAAATAATAGGACAGAACTGACAGCATCATTCATTTTTGTCTTTGAATTTGAAGGAATAACCTTTTCCTTTTCTAATATCGTTGTATAAACCCGTGCCAAGCATGTGAAAAGCGACAAGTGTGCAAAATGTGAAAACATTGTGCTGAAAGAACAATTTTAATACCTGGATTATGTTGTGATCTAAATCACGTTATTGTTGGACATCAAGTTTCCTTGCAGAATAATTGTAGAAATACTGCTTGCAAATCCATTGTTGTAGTTGAGCTGGCAAACTTTAATTAATATTCTTTGTTTGTGTGTGGAAAATGATGTGTTTTCCTCAGTATCACAGTACTTGCTCTAAGAATTTTCAAAAAGGACGCTATTGTAAATATCTAAAATTCTTCTAAAAGTGGTCTCAAATGTGCCACAATAACATATTCTCTTCTATTGTTAATGATCTCTGTAAGAAAAATCCCAGTCTGCTTATATTATTCAGAGGTAAAATTCTGTGGATGTTTAATATGCATTAAAATGCATCTCCACTGTCTTTCTGATTGAACTAATTGAAAATTACTTCTCAAGTGGAAGAGGAGAATTAACGTTTCTGCTCTACACATTTGATGAAAGATTGTACTTTTAAAATAGCTGTTACCTCTTTTTTTCAAGTACTGTTTACTCAGTAGTCTTTACCTCATTGTAGAGGATAGGGTTATCAGAATTCGTGGAGGAAACTTATTTCTGTCGTCTCATTAGAAATAATGAAAATTTTGGCCATTTTGAATTGATCGGACAGAGATTCAGCCTCTGCTGAAAGATAGATTTTCACTAGAATATTGTGCACAGTAATTCTTCAAATTCAGCTTCAGCAGAGGTGAAAAAGTGACGTTAAGAGGGTATTTACAAATCTTGATTTTGGAATGTGTATAATATTTCTGTAGTGTATTTTTAATCTAAATTGTTAGCATACAGTTTTAGTCTTAGAAATATTTTAATTTTTAGCATTTGCTGTTAGTGTTAGATAACTGTTCATGTACTCCTGCGGCTTTGGTAATAGAATCTGGAAGGTGATTATTGTCTTTTTTTAATGAAATAATTACAATGAGAAGAAAACCTGAAAACTTTAAATTCACAAAAATTCACTTTATTCTCCATCATAATTTTTGCAAAACACTGGCGTAACTGAAAGTATATGTTCACTGTGTGAACTGCATTATGTGTTACGCACCATTCAGTGATAGTCTTGATTTTAAAAGCAGCTCCATATTAAGGGTATTTTCTTCTGCTAGATGGCTGTTTATTGGCTGCAATTTTGAAGTTGTAAATTTAGAACTGCAATAAGGATAAACCGTCTTTTACTCAGAACAGCTCTGTGAAACCTTGCACTCTTGTTTTTTTTTCCTAAAGAAACATGTGGTGGGTTGACACTAGCTGACAGCTAAATCCTCACCCAGTTTCTTACATATTCCCTCACAGCAGGATGGAGGCGAGAATCAGATAGACAAAAGTGAGAAAAACTCATCTGTTGAAATGAGGACAGTTTAAAAAATGAAGGAAAAAGAAGGAAAGACAAAATAACCAGAAGTGATGCAGTCGCTCACAGCCTCCCACCAGCAGACTAATGCCCAGTCTCTAAGCAATAACTGCCTTGGAAAGACTAATCCTAACAGTGTTGCTGCTGAGCATGATGCCAGTTCTACTGTTGAGCAAGATGTTCTGGGGTATGGGATATCCTTTTGCCAGTTCAGGTCAGCTTTCTTGGCCCTATACCCTTTCAGCCTCTTGCCTACCTCCAGCCTACTTACTGAAGGACCAAAGTGAGAAACAAAGCAAGCCTTGAGGCTGTGCAGGCACTGTTGAGCAAACAGTGGTATGTTACCAATGCTGTTTGATCACAGATCTAAAACAGCACCATAGGAGCTCATTTGAAGAAAACTCTCACAGCCAGACCTGGTAGAAAAGGCAATGCAGTCTGAACTTGACATTGAAGATACTCCACTTTATACACTTTCTGTGGACACATGAATGCTCATTTATTTATTTATTTCCCCTCTCTCTAACTGGTAGAGGAAGAGGTTTATTAACAGAAGTGTGCTGGATTGTAGCAGCTATTTATAACCGTTTTGGGTACAACATACAAAAAGAAAAAGGTTATGGAGAATTAAAATGTATTGAGAGAACAAAGGCTGAATGTGTCTAGAAAAATGCTTGTGTTTTCACTTAATGTTATAAGATAGCATGTGTTTGTATGCAAAACTGCTTTGTATCTAGGTGCATGCTGCACAATTTATTAACGTATTGTTTGAATGTTTGTTTTTTAGAACTACATGCATAGACTCTTTGACATGCTTGACAGTCAAAAGAAGTGAAATTTCTAATGAAAGCCTAAAGATTTTTGTTAATTTTCATTGACTAACACTGTGTATGATCCTTGTTAATATCAAACCTCTATTAATTATATTTTTTTCTTTTCTGAACATGACTGAAGATTAAATTGTATTTTCAGTTGGTTTCATAAAAATTCAGATTAATTCAGGTCACTGCCAGTGACTGCATTTACGTATTTTACTTATTCCACATTACTGGGACTGAGGTTTAGGTGAGCTTTAGGACTGAGGAGAAGATAAAACTTGGTTTTGCTGTACCGATTAGTATAAACTCCATGCTGAGTCTTCCTATACTGCCTATGGGCTGAACACAGATACATATCTTTCTTTGTGTTTTCTGTGTATGTCTTAGTGCATTTTGTCAAATTCCTATAAACATATGAATATGGACACAGAAATAATATCTTTTTTTTTTTTCTGGGAAGAGTCAGTATTATTTCTGTTGTGAGGCTTCAAGACAATTCAGCAACAGGTGCCCACCTTTTGGAATTGAAATTTGCAGATTCAGGAGATAGTAAACTTCAGACCACGCTCTGTTCTGTTGCTGAACTCTATAATGGTGGTAATGATTCATCTAATTGAACTGTTTTAGATTTTCAGGGATACACCAAAATGTGGATCAAACCGTGGGCTCATTGGTTATTTCTGAATGGTTTAAAAAAGTTGTTGACTTGGGAAATTATGAACTTACTTTCACAATTATTTTATTTGAATTTGTCACTTTGATTGACCAACTTAAGTAACAGTATTGTAGAGGTTCAGTTTGCATTAAAAAAGTACATATGCTCATTCTGCCCGTGAACAAATGAACAGTTACAGTGATTTTCTGTACCATGTCTCATGCCTTGGCACTGCTTTTATTATGTCTGTAGCATTGCTCTAAAGGAAGTAGTACAACAGATTCTTCTTCCATTGTAACCTTGTCCAGATTTATTTTTTTAATGTAAGAATATACTTTCTTAAAAATACTATTGGGTGAAATCTATCATTTTGCATAATGAAGCCCCTACATGAATCATAAGTGGAGTGTGTTCTGCTAAACTAATCCTAGAAATGAATCTTACTGTTTAAAATAATATAACTTCTACTTGTGGCTCCTTTTACTATGAAACGTTAAGGAGGATGCATAAAGAAAAAAGAAAATCTTCATTTTTAAGCTTGCTTAAAATCTGATATGTGTTACAGACTTATAATTCAGGGCAGACAATTGTGAAGACAATTAACAAATCACATGCACCCTTAGTAATGTCTAAACATTGCTAGATTAAGTAAAATATAAGTCTTGTTATCTGTTCAGAGAATGCTGATGCCTACAATTGGTCATTGCCTGACCCTTATATTTTTCTGTCCTGTTATTTGTCAGTCTGGAAGTTAATTCCGTGTTTTTTTTGTTTTTTGGTTTTTTTTTTTATGAAATCTTTCAGTGGTGTTATCAGGGAGAGTGCGTACCTTTTGGCACTTGGCCCCAGAGCATAGATGGGGGCTGGGGTCCGTGGTCAATATGGGGAGAGTGCAGCAGGACCTGTGGTGGAGGAGTCTCCTCATCAATAAGGCACTGTGACAGTCCAGCGTAAGTAGCTAAAGTAAGCCGGAGCCAATAAAAAGACACAGTTGGAATTTATTCAAAACTGTGATTTCACATGTTATCTGTAAAAATGTTTTGCTAGTGTGCCAGCATTTGTCTTCAAAATAGCCGACAGAAACAGTTAAACAGGAGAAGCTCACTAGACATACTTTCAACATTTTTTAGCGCACCTATTATGTATGTAGTATAAAGATTACTGGATTTATATTTAGCAGTGACTAGAACAGTTTATTTTTCAAACTTCCTTTTATGCAAAATCTATAAAGAATATTACTTAGATTTTTTTATTCTTTGTTAATATTATCTCTGATGCTAATCTAGGACATAAAATAACTATTGCCAGTTACTTATTAAAAGAGAAACAACTATCTCCAAGATCTTGCATTCAGCAGTTTACTTATAAACTGTAATTAGTATTACTGAGCATACAATACGTTTATGTTCTGTCACATTCAACGCTTAGTTTTGGCTTCCCACTGCCTCTTAAAACAATTGAGCTACTTCTCTCCTTGCTGCCATTCCCTTTGGTCCATTTATCTCTCTCAAGAGGGGCCAGCTTCTCCACTACAGCTTGGTCTGTTCTGTATATCTACTCGTAGTAGCACCTGTCTGCTTCTCAATGTCCTGAGCACTGCTCCAGAGAATGTCTATCAGGTAAGTGCTCTTTGTCACTGGTGCTTCTCAGATGAGGAATGCTTACTTATTTCCATTGCTGTTTGGTGAATGAGTCACTGCTTTTTTCTGTTTCTGCTTGTCCTGTTTGGGTTATCTCATCAGACCTTTAGCTCTCCGTGGTAGTTTTATTACTCCATGCTTTGTTCTTGTCGTGATGTATTATTTCTACTTCCATCCCCATTGTTAGCTTTTAAGACCACTTTTTCTAGAAAACAGCAAACTTCCTTTGTGAAAAACTGTGACTTCTGTCATTCCTTTTTTACCTTCTCCTCTCTCTACACTGAAGTTCTTTATTTCTTGTACCCAAGTTTTGCAGCCAAGACAGTACTTCAGCTTCCCACAGTGCTCTGCAGGACAGACACCATGATGTGACATTACTGCTATTTAATGTGTTCTCTTCACGTTCTGTTGTTAGCAATTACTATTAATCAAATCTGGAAAATACCACTACTTACTAAATAGATTCAAAAGCCAAAATTATATGTGCTCATAGATAACATGTCAGACTTTGTTACTAATAGAACATTAAATTAAGCACATTTTTTCACAGCAGTTTGTAAAAATGCTGGCGAAATGTTTGCTTGAAGCATGATTAGTATCATAAGATTTTTAACTATTCCTGTCTCCACGTATTTCATTTGGTAAGTTGAAGGATAATTAGACCTTAAATGTTTAGCAGTGTAGCAAGCACAGTTTTAATTTCTATTTTTTTCCGTGTCTGCCTTTGAAAAAAATCCCTTTGGTTCATTAATTAATATTTCTAGTATAAGGTTGCCCAGTTAAATACCTGTAACATGAAAAATAGTATTGATTTACTTTTTAGTTAACTGTAAATTCTTCTGTTCTTTTATTATAAAACAAAACCAAGTGTTTTTCCTTTCTGCTTTCAAGTTACAAGCCAAAGATCTGATTTATTTTCCATTTAAGTCAATGTTAATTATTATTTGACCGCTATGGAAGATAGATAAGGTTCTTGAACAATCTAGGAATTTATGAGCCAATGTCTTAATCACACTAATAGAAACCTGCTTACTCTGGAGTTTCTTCAGATTTAATACTGGTTAATTCAAATCAGAATCAGATTCTTGAACTAGAAAATGCACTCTTTGCTGCTGACTCCACTATTTAGCTTGCAGTTTCTTCACGTTGTTACATTTTAGACTGTAATAGGAGGAGATTAGAAAAAATCATGTAGGTTATTTACACAGATAAATAACTAAAAGCAATACGTTTTTAGTATGTTCAAAAGACAAACTACAGGAATACTGTGAGTGAAGATTTTGAAGTATGTGGTACTGTTCTGTATCTGCTGTAATTTAGTGAAAGCTACAATTCTTATTAAGGAAAATGCTTAAAATCTCATATTAAAACTTTCATATGCTTTCATTTTTATGTTATATAATACATGAGGCATGAGGAAGTAATACCTCCAGTTTTAATATGGTGGCCATGGTGTCAGCGGCAGTTGTTGGTGGTATGGCAGTAGAGGTTGAACCTTCTCACCAGTATTCGGTTCCATGTTGTTGCCATGCGACAGATGGCAGCAGAGGCTCAGTCTGGCCAAATGGCGTCTGACATGGAAGTATGAAGGTGTGGAATTGAATTCGTCCACATGGAAAAGATGTCAGCCATTGACATTCATCGACACTTGCTGAATGTTGATGGAGAGCGTAGAGTGGATGTAAGTGCAGTGAGGCAGTGGATGGTGTTTCTCAGCAGTGACAACAGCAATGTGAAAGAAAACCCATATTCCAGATGGCCGTGCAGATTTTTATGAGCATGGCATGCAGGCTCTTGTTCATTGCTGGTGAAAATGCATGACTGTGTTGAAAAAGAGTGTTTTGTAGCTGAGAATTTGTAGCTGAGAAAATAGTACTCTATCCAATCCTGTTACTATGTTCTTTGTATCTGTTGGAGTTTCCATGGAAATAAGTAGGAGGCATTAGTTTCAGAGCAACCTACATATATTTCATGGACTTGTATTTATGCTAATAATATATATCTCATGAACTTGTGTTTATAGTAAAACATACGCTAACACACAGAATACGTTTTTCCAGGCCTTCAGGTGGAGGCAAATATTGTCTTGGAGAAAGGAAGAGATATCGCTCCTGCAATACTGATGTAAGTAAGTTTTGTTCCATTGTAGGACAATTTGTGTGTTTTTCATTTTAGCGGTAACAGATGCATTTTGTCCTAGGTCACGAAAACTATGAATTCAGCACTTTGTTGGCAAGTACTCCTGTTGCGCACCTTTATGCAGCAGGCACCCTACAGGTTCTGCTAAATGTCTCAGTGTGATGCCCAACTGGTGCCTTCACAATACAGGCCTAGAGCAAGTTCAAACTGAGCATTCAGATGTTAGGTGAACAAGAAGCATAGGGAGTCCCATTTGGCGTCAAACCAAAAGTCTGTCTAGCCCTCTGTCTGCCAGCAGTGGTCAGTAACGGTTGTTTAGGGAAAAGCTACAAAATTATAGCATCCATGCATGACATTTCCTTAGAAGCTTCCAGAAGCTGGGTGTTGAAAGATTTCTTGAACTTCATATTTTATCTGTACCTCGTCGTTTAACCTCCACAAATTGAAATATCCTCTACCATCCCTCCATTTCTTAACCTTCCTGCACCTTTTACACCTTTATAACTTTCAGTGTTAATACTTGACACTGTGCACTTCAGCTCTTTGACATTCTGTGAAAATGTATTTTTTCTGATATAAGTGCACTGTTTTGCCATCAGGCATCCATTGGTTCTTGTGTTACCAGAGTGGTCTTGTGGTTTTATTTTAGCCAGTCAGGTAATGAACTAACACTAGGGGAGTGGGGAAATATATAACTGTTTAAAGTCAAATTATGAATAAAAATTATAAATTCAAATAAGTTAAAAATTGAACCAGAAAAACTACATAAAAGTAAAGCAGTTCACTAGTAATGTTCAAGGTTAGTAGTAATACAAACAAAAGCAGGCTTCCATAGTTCTGTAGCTGCAATTTTTGTTTTCTTCTTAAGAAAGTTTGTAACAGTGGGAGAGTCTGTGTATATAATGGTGTTATTTCACCTTTTCATCTTCTGATACATTTCGGGAAAACATACAACAGTTAATACTCTGTTTCCTTTAAAACACCTTGTTTTTATGATCACCATTGATTTTCATGCATTATCCCTGCACATGTGAGGTTTTCCCTTGAGGTTTATTCTCGTTGTTCAACAGTATTACAAATTTGCAGATTCTAAATCTCTTAATTATTCCATATCACAACTTCTCTGTTTACACATCCAAAAGATGTGTTAGGCCTTTTGCCACAGTGTTGTGAGAGAAACTGAAGCTGAGCTTTTTGTTCAGTATGAATTGTAATGAATTCCACTGCCCCTCCTTCCTTGCCCGTCCCTTCTGAAGAGGTTATAGCCCTCCATTGCAGTGGTCCAGTCATGAGAGTGATCCCACCATGTTTCAGTGATGGCAATTAAGTCATAGCTTTCCTGCAGCACAATGGCTTTGAGTTCCTCCTGCTTGTTGCCTATGGTGTGTACATTAGTGTAGGTGCACTTCAGCTGAGCTGTCGGTCTCACCCCCAGCCCTGGCATGCTATCCCTAGCCTCATCTCTAGCAAACCTGGTTCTATCCCCTTCACCCTTCAAACCTAGCTTAAAGCCCTGTCAGCGAGCCCCGACAACTCCTGGGCCAGAATCCCTTTCCCTGTTTGAGACAGGTGGACCCCATCTGTTCACAACAGGCCTGGTGCCAAATAAACAGCTCCATGATAAAAAGAAAACCCAGATTCCTCTGATGGCACCAGCCTTTTAGCCAGGTGTTGATCAGGTTGCTTTTCCTGCTCCTCTCTTTCCCTGCTACTGAAGAGACTGAGGAAAACACTGCCTGAGCTCCTGCTCCGTAAACTAACTACCCCAACGCCCTGAAATCCCTTTTGATTGTGCTCAGGCTTCTGCCTGCAACCTCATCACTGCCTGCCTGAAATATCAGGAGCTGGTAATGATCAGAGGGCTTCACCAGACCAGGGAGCTTCTGCATAGTGTCCCTGACCTGGGCTGCAGGGATGTGGCAGCTCCGAGTTATCAAAATCTTTAGTTTAGTTTTAATTTTAGTCCTGTATTCCAAAGTGTTTATTCCCTACCTGTAGTCAAATTTCAGTAACTTACACAAGGAGTTGGAAAAGAAACTTTGAATTTCACTGTTGGTTTTAAAAACAAATCTTGAACAATCACAGACATGGGCTAGGCTATTTGCAAATGCAATTTTTAAAGTTTGACTGTGAATTTTTTTTTTTTTTTTTTTATCTTAGGGGTGAGAGGTATGTTTTTTCAGTACATAAACATATTGTGACAGAAGTTTAAATTTACTGTCTTAATGGTTTTGACCATCGTAGTCCATTTCTTTTACAGTAATATTTAGGGTTCTGAATAACTAAGAATTGCTGAGATTAGTAGATTTTGTTTCAAGATTTATTACAGTCCTTAGTACTTGACATTTTTAATGGGATGGTATGTTTGATTAATGTAAGCATTAAAGGCATGCAAATCTGTCATTGTTTTCATGAAAAATGTGTTGTTTGTACATCTTTTCTCTTGAAGTATTTTGTGGTGTCAACGTTCATTGCCCATATGTAGTTTAAAATGTTACACTCCCTAAAGCTCCTACTAGTCATAAACAAAAAAACTCATATTGACTTCATTTTTCTTTCAAAGATGAGATGGTTCTGTTGCCCTGTCTTTTGACCATTTTCATTCTTTGGAAACAGCACACATACTCCTACTAGGCATATTTCTCATCATAGACTTCCAAAGCCATATATGACTTCTTAATTCAAAAGGCATCTGCTAATGGAAATGTTGAGATCAGCAGAAAAGAACATTAGTTAATGAGTCCTGGAAACCAGAGGTGATAGAAAGAATACTCTCATCAGAAATTTATTTTCTGCCACCAGCCACAGTATCTCTTCTGTTGGAAAAGTAGATTTATTTATTACATTTTACAAAATTACAAAATGCTAATAAAATTGCAAGGCACAATATCCCAGTTAAAGTAACTAATTGCCTTATTTAAATTATATATAGGATGTGAAACTTAATCTGATAAACATGTGAGACTGTAAAAGGCTCCTTATCTTTTAAATACAATAAAGTGTTTTGATTGCAGGTTATGTGAATGCTTTATTTATATAGAAGTATATATGTATGTATACCTTTAAAAGGTTCTTGTTCTTCAGCCGTTTCTCTCAACAGAATATAGGGAAAGAATTTTTGTTGGTTCCTTCCTTTGTGCACACATTCATTCATAGATACTGTTCATTGCTTTCATAATTTTAATATTTTTAAGCCCGTTTTTTCTAAAATGCTTCCATGTGAGATGCTACATCTTGGAACAGTATCTGTGTTTAATTTGTCACCCTTCTGGCTGTGCTTCTCATCTATTGTGAGAAGTGGTGTAGTCCATTGTTAATAGGAAACTTGGTCAATTACTGAAGTCTGTCTGACTTGAAGCTCCAAGTTAAACTGATTTCTATAAGATAAGAGGTTTGCGGTTGTGTCAGTATTGGTTCAATGATTTGCTGGCAGTTGTTAAACTATTTATTTTTGCTTCAGTCTTAAAAAAATTTGATATTCTTCATAAAGTCAGTGCTTTTTTGACTCAAAATTCTAATTGTTTCATCATCTGCTTTTCTGGACTTTTGTAAGACCCTATTATAAGTTCTTACACTTCTGTTAGATTCCTGTTGCATGATTTGCAATCCCCTAAAAGAGTTTGGAAACACAAGCAGTCTGTGGTAAGAGTTACCTATGTACATACACATAACTCCATGAAAAATGTGAAATGTCTTACCCTATAAGGTCAAACTGTTATTGCATATTTTGGGAGACGGATATCTACATGTAGAGACAGTGCCACCAAGCTGACATTTTGTAAATGCATATTGTGGCTTACCTGGCAGTAACCTGTTTGCATTTCATACCTATGATTTTGAATGCATTTATTGAGGACATCAGGTAGTAGTGATGTACTCAAAATGATACAAAATAAAGTTATGCAACAGAAATAAATGTAAGTGTAAACTGTATTTTTCTTTCTTCAGACTACAGAATATTGATTGTTTCAGGCTATTATTTGATAACTGCAATCTTCAGAAGGTCTGCCTGAGAACTTTACTGAATACACTTGAAAGCTGGATTCAACTAATGATTGAGAGTGTTAAAGTTTATAATTCGGATGAAGAGCAAAATCCTGAGATCTGAGCTAGCATTTTTCAGTACTCACTAAGAGGACATAGCCACTAAAATGGAGACTAACGTAGTTAGTTAACGTAGTTAGCACAGGTCACCAAATCTGCCCATGGATTGATAGATTTGCATTTCTATAGCCAAAGGCATGGGATTTGATATTATTATAATACTAGTTTTTGAAATTAATTTAACTGTACTTGCAGTATAGGAAATCACAATTTAATCTGTGGGACTACCAAAACTGGGCAGAATGTTAAGAAACCAGGAACATTAACACACATTATCTACAGTACTTTCTCTGATTATGGAAATCTCCAGGTGTATTCCAGCATTTTAAGACAAAATTAACTGCTCTGAGTGGTACCAGTGTTTGTTAACTAAATTATATCCAGTCATTTCAGATCATAAATTACTTAGCATTAGAAGTGAGAATGCCATCAGCTTTTCCTGTTGCAGATCAGAGCTGGAAGAGCCCTTGTTTTAGAAGTAGGTACATTAGTGTAACTAAAGCTAATTTCTCTGCAACCGCAAAAGCTGCTTATGCAATACTGATTACAGTGTTCAATATCACAGCCTTTGGCATCATTTATCTTTCTAACAGCGCTCTTTCTGTGAGTGACTCACTTCAGGGATGATCTTGTTCAAGTAAGATCTAGCATGTGCCGGGTATTCCAAAGCAGTCTAGAACTGGAGTGTGCCAGGTATTTCAAAGCTATCTATAACATTTGCTTTGAAGGCCTTTTCAGTCTTTTTTGATATCAGAGGTAATTGATGTCTCTAGTAGCATTTTCTCCCATTCTGTTACCATTTCATCACCTGCATGGCCTAGAAGAAATAACATTCAAATTGATCAATTAGATTCTTTGCTGTCTTAAGGCACCACAGTGATTTTAAGCTTTTCCAGAGTTTTTAATGTGGCCAGAGTTCTTCCCAGGTAGTGCAATCAGGTTTGAAAGGACACTGTGTCACTATCATTGTTGTGTCTTGGATACAGAAGATACTTGTTTGAGTAAGTGAAGATGGCCTATGAAGTATGATGAAAGGAGATAACTGTGACTGCAGTAGCCTTCCTATTGTCCGACGTGAGTAAAGTTGCAGCAACAATCCCTTTCCATCAGCAGCAAAGAGTCTACTTAAAAAGTAAAATTTTACTGGAACCCGCAAGGTCAAAGTTAGCTGTTGTGGAGTAGTGACTGTTAGGTCCTAATGCTGGAAAGTAACAGATGCTCCTTCCACATGTAGTTCTTTCAGGAAAAGTCTTCAACCCTATTTGTCAGTGGAAAAGCCACTGGAAATCTGGTCTCCTATACATTTCCAATTTGTGAAAGCAGTTATTTCAGTGGCAGCCTGAGAAAAGAAAGAAAATGCTGGAAGCTGAGATAGTGGTTTTAAATGCACAGGACTGCCCCGGCCTTGTTGTTCCCAGAACAGGGAACATCCTAGATGTTCCCTGTTGTATCCCCAGAGCAGTGCATTTATTTGGTAGCCATAGTTTTCTCTAAGTGAGGAGGATGAGTAGCTTTGCTCACATGGTTCATTTGACTGTTCCCAGACATTGCCAGCCTTGTCTACTGTTCTGATAAGGAGAGAGATTCCAGGCTAAGCATGCAAGCATGTATAGCTGCTTTTCTGTCAGACTGCCAAAACTGTCTGTAAGAAAGAAGAAACAGTGATTTTAGCAGTTTAAATTGCAGCAGAAACTGAATGATACCTAGTAGGGTAAAGGAAAGACTTGCTTACAGAATCATAGAATGACTGAGATTGGAAGGGACCTCTGAAGGCTGTCTTGTCCAACTCTCCTTGTACAAACCTTGAGCTGGTTTCCCAGGACCATTACTGTCAGGACCCAGATGACTTGATTATCTCCAGGGATGGAAATTGCACAGGCTCTCTTGGCAGCCCATGCCTCATCAGAGCTGAAAAGAAGGAAAAGAAATCACCTCTTTTGACTTGCTGGCAGTATTTTGCCTAATGCAGGCAAGGATACTGTTGGCCTTCACTGCAGCAAGGGTACATGATTTCATGATTGGCTTGGTGTCCACCATGTCTCTCACGTCCCTTTCTGCAAAGCTTCTTCACAACTGGAAGGCCCATGGCATGTAACTGGTGCATGGGAACAATTTATTTTTTCTTTAAGTCTAAAAATGGTTTTAATCTATATTTCAAATGCTTTGTCTGATGACACTTGCAATTGCAGCTGCTACTTAAACATTGATAGCAATCTTCAATCTGCTGATTTCTTCATATACTCAAGATTGTCATTACTATCTTGAACTTTTGATGAAAAATCAGAAAAATAGTGTAGAATTCCGTTTCTCTTGAAATTCTTTCCATTAAGAAAGCTGTTTTTCAGTTTTGTAATTGGAAAAGTGTAGTAGTGAAAATTTAAATGAAAGCAGCTTTTATGTCTTTACACATGAAGACTGCTTAGAGTCAGGACCAACCTGGTGTCTAGTCTCGTTCTTAGCATTAATGCTGTGCTCTTGTCAAAGCGGCAAGTAAGCAAAGATGATAATAGTCTGCACCTCTCTAGAAAGTGTTTTAATTTTTTCTCAATATCTTAAAAAACATGGCTCAGTACAGCTTCCTCGTATAGTACAACTGAGGCAAGAGCTGTTACCAGAACGATTTTAATTTTTTAAGCTGTTTTTTTGTGTGTTTATAGGGAGGTAGCTGATGGATTGATTATGAAGCATAGTTTGATGTGATTTTGATTGCCTGGTTTCATGGAAACTGTAGCTTTGTTTAAATTAATTCAGTTACTTCATGCCAGCTGAAAGGTGCAAAATAGACATTTCAATTACAAAGAAACAAAGCAAGTGTCAAAACCAGAGCTACAAGATAAAGCAGAGAACCACCTCCTAGTCTTCTAGATGATTTTATTTGTAATGTAAGCATTTATTTTTATGTTGATATTCAGAAAGAATTAACCTTTTTTTTGGTCTGTATTATTTTAGCCATGTCCTGCAGGGGCTCGTGACTTTAGAGAAAAACAATGTGCAGACTTTGACAATATGCCTTTCCGCGGAAAGTACTATAACTGGAAACCCTACACTGGAGGTAATGTGTAGCTTCGCAAAAATATTATCATATGTGAAGTATTTAAAACTGTATAAATTTTATACAGAAAGTAGTGCATGTAAATAGAGCTTTTTGATGAAGACATAATGAGCTAAGTTTTCTAACCTTTTGTCAGTTGCTGAAAATCTCACAGGAAAGCCATGGCTATTCTAGCAGTTGTTTGGTTTAATTATTTATTTATTTATTTTTCAATGCAAAGAGGTCATGATCATTGTAGGGACTCTAATTTAAAATGCAGAGCCTTTTTCCACCTGCAGCTGTGATAGAATTAGAGACTACACAGATGATCTGTGAGTGACTTGGGTGCAAACATCTCAGTAAAATTTTCCTTAATGAAGTTGAGAATACTGGGAGTTGGAGAAAAGGGGAAAAGCATCATGAAGTCTCTAAAGACTGCTTCAAAAACATGAGTTATGTGTAATTGCACTATAAACGGGTATTTTGGCGACAGAGAAGAGGATTTAAATTTCTTTTTCTAACAGTTTAATCATGTTTAATTGTTTCATGTCGTTGTTCAAAGTTTGTAAGTCACCCTCTGATTTTTTTCCTTTTCTAAACTGCATGAATAAGTCGATTTTCCTTTTCTATTTTTATATTTAATTGAATGGGTTTTTTTGTAGTTTTGTTGTAGATTGAAGGCCTAGAAGTGACTGTTGTGATCACATGATCTGAGTTTTGGTATATTTCAAGGAGTAGGACCTAAGTCATAATTGAAATAATCTGATCTTGGTTTTGAAATTTATCCTGATGTACTTCTAGCACTACATTCTTCTCTTATTCATGTTTGTCAAATGCAATTTGTCATTTTTTTTACGTCATTCAATAATCTTTAGCATTATGTTAACATAATAGAATCCTTATGTAGACATCCAAACTTTCTGTATCCTACTAGAAGAAATAATCTTTGCAAAAAAGTAGATTCAAGTAGAAAAAACAAAAAAAAAAGAAAGCAAAATAAAGTGTCTATATTTTATGTGAAAAATACATCATTATAAATTTCGGATCTGTTTATGCAAATATATTAGTTTTTCAAGAATTCTATTATTTTTTTCTTCACTTTTCTTGTCCAGGTGGGGTTAAACCATGTGCATTAAACTGCTTGGCTGAAGGTTATAATTTTTACACTGAACGTGCTCCTGCAGTAATAGATGGGACTCAGTGCAATGCTGACTCACTGGATATCTGTATCAATGGAGAATGCAAGGTTACAAATGTTTTATGAAGTACTTACAGTTTAAAACTGATATCCTTTGTTCTGTTACTATGTGCCCCTTAAAGTCTCTCTCCATCTTTCTTATAAGCCTGTTCAAATACTGAAAGGCCACAGTTAGGTCTCCCAGGAGCATTCCCTTCTCCGGGCTGAACAAGCCCAGCTCCCTCAGCCTTTCTTCTTCGTGGCCCTCCTTTGGACCCACTCCAGCAGCTCCAGATATTTCTTGTGCTTGAGGCCCCAGACCTGGACACAATACTCCAGGTGGGGCCTCAGGAGGGCAGAGTAAAGGGGGACAATCACTTCCCTCACCCTGATGGCCACCCCTCTTCTGATGCAGCCCAACATACAGTTGGCCTTCTGGGCTGCAAGGACACACTGCTGGCTCATGTCCAATTTTTAATTTGTCTGTACCTTCAAGTCCTTCTCCATAGGGCTGCTCATAATCCACTCAGCCTGTATTCTTATTCAGTATTGCCCTGGTGCAGGTGCAGTGCCTTGCACTTGCCCAATTAAGACAAGTTATTTAAATTTCACTAGCTTCTCACAGACATTAAAGCAGATTAGACAGAATTATTCATTTTGTCATTAATTGTGCTTTGTAGTTTCGATGTAAAGGATCAGTGGAAAAAGCAACAGGAGATGAACCAATTCCTTGCACTCTTCCAAGGCCTATTTTATCATTCCAATTTAGAACAGCACTGTGACTGAAAAACAGCAAATGTGAACATGCTAATCTGTTTTTCTGTAACTAGTTCATTGTGTTGGAAACAGTTCCGCTGTTAATGAACTCAAAACAGAACATCGTCATTGTTGCTCTGTAGTTAAATTAAAAAGTTAATAATGGTGCAAGTATTTTCTATTTACTAAAAATCCAATTACCTAGTAAGGTTTCTATAGAACTGCATTACATGAGTTTGAAGAATCTGTACCATATATCTTTGGTTACATTAATCACACTGCTTCTTCAGGTTAGGAAAGCATTTAGTTATGTAATCAAGTCTAAGAATCTGAACAAATAGCGGATGGTGACTATAAAAATCATTTGATTTCACTGAAGTCACTAACATGCCTTAAGCTTAACTGGAGGCTTAAGTACTTAAACTAACAAAAAAGAAAAAAAAAAAAAAAAGGAAGAAGAAGAAATAACCTGTGGTATTCTGGTGTACTTAACATTCTAATTCTAATACTTTTGAGAAATCTTTTAAAACTAATAACCAGACTAAAACCCAAGTTGAGAGCAGACTGTGTTATAAAAAACAGCTTTCTGTAATCTCGGTGAATTGGTAAGTTGAACTGTAAATTGTTAGAATGATATTATTTTGTCAATTTACAGTACTTCTCTATTGACTGATGTATTACCTGTCTGCAAGATGGCAGGTAATATTGCTAGACAGCAAGCTCAGTTAAAACCAAGCTATGGAGCCGCCTCCTTTTTTTTATAAATCCCAGAAAAAAATGAAAAGGTGCAATGTTTGTTCTGGTTTTATTTGTTTGTTTGATTTGGTTTTTACTTGTGATTTTTTTCTTAAATATCAAACTGTCTATATTTCCATTAGATTTCTAATATGGATGAATCAGTAAGTTGGAGAGTGTTAATCATTGTTTGCTGTTCTTGGTTTCTCAAGAAGATAAGTGGTCTGTAAAGCTGTGAATTCCTTTCTAAGCAGTATTATTTATGCTGCATGAATGTTTAGGGAAAATACAGAAAGTATTTCTCTCAACAAAGCAATATAGATGAACCACGATCATCTGTTGTGACATTAAATTAAAAAATCACTAATCATTTATTAATAACTGTAATAATTACATTGTTTGTAAGTTGCCATGAGATCTCACTCACAGTAGAAATAGAATGTATTTATTAATCAAGATTTAATGTTAAGCCAAAGTGTGGATTGTTTTCATTTATGATTTTCTTGTAAGTGAAAAGCCACTTAATGGTGGCAGGTATGAGAAACAGTAGATAAAGAGGACTGAGTATCTTAATCGAGTGAATCATTTTATCAAACTCTGAAGATGTGCAAGAAACCATCATCCAGTTAAAATATTTTTTCTTTTTTTAGCATGTAGGTTGTGATAATATTTTGGGGTCTGATGCTAAGGAAGATAGATGCCGTGTTTGTGGAGGAGATGGAAGTACATGTGAAGCTATTGAAGGTTTCTTCAATGATTCATTGCCCAGAGGAGGTATGCATATATACATCCGTTCTGTTGCACAATGCAACAGGTGGCTGTGAAGGAAAGAACAATGCTTCACTGATTTCCAGCATGACGTTGCTTCCAGTCATTAACTTTGACTCCTTTCACCTGCTTGTTTCCTTTTACTATATTAGTTTGGATGTGTGTCAAATTCAGCAATACACATAGGATTCTCCGAAAGTAATGCCTCCTATTTGTTTCCATGGAAACTACTACAGATACAAACAGCACAATAATGCTATTTGATAAAACAAAGTTTCAGCTACAGAACAGTCTTTTTCAACAAAGTCACCAGCATTTTTGCCAGAAATTAACAAGAGCCTGCATGCTGTGCTTGTAAAAGTCTGCACCAGTGGAGGTGCCCTACTGTTGCTGTTGCCACTGCTGAAATGCACCACCCNCGTTTCATTACTGTATACTTCATTTTTATGATCTTAAATGCACTTGATAAGAAATGATTTTTTTTCTTTTTATTTCTTACGTCTATTTATTTATTCATTATGGTGCTTTGTTGCAAGAAATTGAATTATTTTAATGCATATAGTGGAATGTCGTATTTATAGTCAGGTATACAACTTTACCTGAAATTTTAGAATGGAAAGGATCCAGAAGAGTTGCTTAAGTTCATGTTATTATGAGCTCAGAGAATGTGTACGGACAATTAGTTGAAAATTTACTTCAAAAAAGACAATACTAGTTTTAGCAATGTCAGTGTTATTAATATTGCATCTGGAGTCAGTTTTGGATCACTAAATACGGGAAAAGGATTGATTTGATGCAGTGAGGGACCACTAAGATTATCGTACACTGAAGCACTTAACCACTCTTTGAGAAGAGGTTGAAGGAACGGATCTTACTTAGCCTGGAGAAGGGAAGGTTCATGGGGACCTAGTAGTAGCCTTCCAAAACCTGTGAGGAGGTTAGGGTGGAGACAGAACCAGGCTGTTCACAGTAGATGACATGCTGGAGGGAGCGGAGACAATAACTATAAAATGAAAAAAGATACAACTGAGCATTTCACATTGCCCCGAAGTGTTGCCCACATTGTACAGTTCTCAACTTTGGTGTTTTTCTTAACCTATATGTGTATAAGGCACTGCGTAACTTGGTCTTATCTCCTAGCTAACCGTACTTGTAGCAAGAAGTTGGACTAAATGACTGTCTGAGGTCCTTTCCAACTTGAATTGTGTAATGATGCTATGATCATTTTGTACATTAGTTACTTGTGATAAACTGTTAGAAGTACTTCATTAGCATTTAAAAAAAGGAATTCCTAAATTCTTGTTAAATTCTTGTTACCACTTTAAAATGTCTGAAACTAAAGAGTTTTCTTTTGTATCACACGAAACAAAATGTTCAAGAATATTTTAATCCTATGCCTCCTAGTAGTTTTTACTAGTAAAGAATTTATTAATGACTAATTTCATGACTAATATCATTTAAGATAACAAAAAAAATCATTCTCTCATAGGCTACATGGAAGTGATTCAAATTCCAAGAGGTTCTGTGCACATTGAAATAAGAGAAGTGGCAATGTCAAAGAACTACATTGGTAAGAGTGTGGTTTAAATAGCAGACTGTAACTAAATTAGTTTTTGATGTGATTTTGATGTGTGCAGTTTTCTGGTTTGATCAAACTGTGCACATAGTAGAAGCAGGAGAGAGAATGGTAGTTGTTGAACTGTGGCAGACAATTGCAGCAGTTGGTTAGCTTGTATTATCCTGAGCAGAGCTAATGGAATACATCATGTGATTCCTCCTTGTCCGCAGTGCAATATCAGGCCAACTTCACTATAGTTACAGAGTCAGACTTGGAGTTAAAGTGGATGAGAAGCACTCAAGTGATTGATTGACTGTCCCACTCTGAGGTAGTGCCTTCCACCTAATCTTACAGGACTGTACTGTTTTAAAACATCATCTTATGATTATTCAACAACAAGTTATTTACTTAAATGCTAGTGAATAAGATGCAGGAACAGGCTGCCCAGAGAAGCTGTGGATGCCCAATCCCTGGAGGCACACAAGGCCAGGTTGGATGGGCCCTGGGCAGCCTGATCTGGTGGGTGGCAGCCCTGCCCACAGCAGCGAGTTGGAACTGGATGGGCTTTAAGGTCCCTTTCAATTTAAGCCATTCTGTGATGATATGATACTGCCTCCTTATGTTAAGGCAATTTAAATTAATTCAATGATGTTTCTGTATTGCTGTGTTGCAGGGAATTACTGCTATTGCCGTTCTATTGATATGAAAAATGAGGTGCAGGAAAATCATGTGCTTTATTGAGATCGCTCAGAAAGCCTGTGGCAAAGCTCAGAATTAAATTCAAATGTCCAGATTATCCTTCATTTCCTTAAGATTGTGTTTTATTTTAAAATACTAATATGTACAGATCTGGTTTCCTCAAACTCAAAGGAACATACATTTCTCAGAGTTACTGTACCCTGATTTGCCTAGTGTTTAGCTCATAGTAGCACAAGAACACCCATTTCTAAGTCAAAAGTAACCCAGAGAGCTGATCACGAGAAACTGAGATTAACACAACCACGAGCTGTTATTTAGGCACAATGGCAACCAACTATGCTGCTTTGTCAGTCTATACTTCTGTAGTTAGGATGTATAATACTAATTTGTTGAAAAGGACTATAATGCATGTAAGTGTGAGTTTGAAAGGTGATTGCTTTGCTTGGTGCATTAATTCCTAAAGTGATTGTATTGATAATAACGGTACCCTTTTCCTGTCAGATTTGTTTTTAAAATTTTTGCCTGATCCCACAATCATGTAATTCAGATTTTCAGTCTCTCTCCATTCTGTGGGAATAGTAACATCTAGTACTCCAGAGATAAAAATTGCTTACTGTTCTTTCAGCATCACACTCCCACAAGTCAAAATAGGTCGATAACTTTGCTTGTGTATCCTACAGTGACATTTGAAACAGAGTTGATGAGAGAGAGACATACAATGGATCCTGTCACAATAATTTTCTGCTGAGAACCCTATTGTCAAAAAATCATTTTGTAACATTGACATTTGCACCAATATTACGATCATATTAAGATACTTGTGTTTCTCATTCCATGGATAATTGAAAATAGAGAAGATAAAAAAGAGTGAAGAAGATATTAGCTACTACAAAACATTTGTTGCTCCTCTAATTTATTAGCAGAGGAATATGATTTGCTTCTGCATTTATGTCAGTAACATCAGCACCAAAATTAATGAAAAATGTCAATTTTTTGGATTGAAAGGGAAATATTGGCAACTTCTGTGGTATTTACACTGGACATAGATCTAAAAAGGTAAAGCAGTACATAAGTACATTTTCAGTGTGCTTCTCACTATTTCAATGGTGTTCCCAAGTTTCAGACCCTCTCCTCACCTTGCTTCATGCCTCAGAAGCTCTGGCAAATTCCAGGGGGATTCTTCTCCTTCACTATTTCCTTGTGTTTACAACTTTCAAAGGAGCAATTGTATGCTAATGTAAGGTAATACTAAGTCACAAGGACTGTTTCGGTTTTGTTGGAATGTTTTGTACTGTGAACGTGAATCAGATAACTATTTTAGGATCACCAGTCTCTGTGGAAAAGAAATGGTTGTAATTGTTTTTGCACCAGCATCACCTCTAGTGCTGTGACACCAAAAGCACGTGTCTGCAGCTGCATAAATAATTCATTTTTTTAAATCAATCCATCCAAAAATAGCAACAACAAAATAGCCTTTTTTTCAGATCTGCTGAAAAAAATGTGTGTTTAGGAATGCTGTTATCTTCCCTTAATTAGATTGATCTGAGTTGACATCTTCACTTGTACTCTGCTTATGCAACAGAGTCTTGTGTGCTAATTTCCAGTGGGCTTCCTGCATTCTCAAGTTCTCAGAAATTTCTTGATTAGGATATCAACTTGTTCCTTATTTCTCATGTGCTAATAATTATGTCACTGCTTCATCATTGTCGTGTAATTATATTATTGGAATGTTGTTCACAGCTGTGTCACCTCCTCCTATACATAACAACTGACGTTAAGTAAATCCATTGGCAGAATGCATTTAACATAATAGGTCTCGTTTGAGACTATTAATGTGGTAGAATCATAAAATCATAGAATGCCTTGGATTGGAAGGGACCATAAATACCATCTAGTTTCAACCCTCTGCCATGGGCAGGGCTGCCACCCACCAGATCATGCTGCCCAGAGCCCCATCGAACCTGGCCTTGAACACCTCCAGGGGTGGGACATCCACAGCTTCTCTGGGCAGCTGTGCCAGTGCCTCTCCTCCCTCTCAGTGAAAATTTTTCCTGTAACATCTAATCTAAATCTCCTCACATTTAATTTAAAACCATTCTCCCTTGTCCTGTCAGTATCACACCATTTTAATAGTTGGTCTCCAACCTGTTCAGATTCACAGAATCAGAATCACAAAATTTCAGGGGTTGGAAGGGACCTCGAGAGATCATTGAGTCCAACCACCTGCCAGAGCAGGTTCCCAACAGCAGGTCACACAGGTGGGTGTCCAGACAGGTCTTGAATATCTCCAGAGAAGGAGACTCCATGACCTCCCTGGACAGCCTGTTCCAGTGCTCTGTCACCCTCACCATCAAGAAGTTCTTATGCGTATCTGTGAGGAACTTCCTATGTTCCAGTTTGTGTCCATTTCCCCTTGTCCTATCACCACATGTCACTGAAAAGGGTTCCTTTGCTTTCCACGCTTTATGCTTATTTATAAGCTCTTTTTAAGTACTGTAAGGCTGCAGTGAGGTCTCCCTGGAGCCTTCTCTTCTCCAGGATGAGCAAGCCAAGCTCCCTCAGCCTTTCTTCATAGGAGAGGTGCTCCAGCCCCTCTATGAAGAACAATCATCTTCATGACCCTTCTCTGGACCCACTCCAACAACTCCACATCTTTCTAGTGCTGGGGGCCCCCGACCTGGATGCAGTACTCCAAATGGGATCTTCCAAGGGGAGAGTAGAGGGGGACAGTCACCTCCCTCACCCTGCTGGTCACCCCTCTTTTGATGTAGTCCAGGATACAGTTGGCCTTCCAGGCCACAAGAACATACTGCTGGCTTACAGAATCACAGAATTGTAGGGGTTGTAAGGGACCTCTAGAGATCATTGAGTCCAACCCCACTGCCAAAGTAGGTTCCCTACAGCAGGTTGCACAGGTAGGCATCCAGATGGGTCTTGAACATCTCCAGAGAAGGAGACTCCACAGCCTTCCTCGGCAGCCTGTTCCAGTGCTCCATCAGCCTCACTGTGAAGAAGTTCTTGAACATACTGGTGCAGAACTTCCTATGCTCCAGTTTGTGTCCATTTTGCCTTGTCCTGTCCCTACACATTTATAAACATTTGTAAGATGCCCTCTCAGTCTTCTTTTCTCAAGACTGAACAGACCCAGTTTACCCAGCTTTTCCTCATAAGGGAGATGCTCCAGGCCCTCTGGTCATCTTTGTGGCCCTCCACTGGACTCTTTCCAGAAGATCCCTGTCTTCTTTGTACTGGGAAGCCCAGAACTGGTTACAGTACTCCAGGTGAGGCCTGACCAGGGCAGAGTAGAGGAGGAGGATCACCTCCCTCAACCTGCAGTCTACACTCTTTTTAATGCACCCCGGGATACCATTGGCTACCAAGGCACACTGCTGGCTCGCATCAAGCTTTACATCCACCAGGACCACCAAGTCCTTTTCTACAGGGCTGCTTTCAATTAGTTCTTCTTCTATTCTGTACTCAGATCTGGGATCACCACAACCTAGGTGCAACACCTTGCACTTCAGTAGAACGGCATACATAGCAGGTGGGCTCCATTTTCAAGTTGAAGATATATTTCAGTTTTCGTGAGGCATTCTTTTTTGTTCCATATAGTATTCCAGAGTATACCTGCACATTGGAGATTATGATAGAGAGAACACTGTCAAGCTGCATATGAGGGATATTTTGATCACAGCTAAAGAAAAGGGTTTATGTTGACAAAAACAATCATACAGAGCTGAAACTCATTTCCACTAGATTAGTAGTTCAATTTGCAATGGCTTCTCCATTATAAATGCTGCTTCCAATTTTTAGGTGGCTTGTATTTTTTTTTAAGCTTTAAAATCTGAAGAGGATGACTACTATATTAATGGTGCCTGGACTATTGACTGGCCAAGAAAGTTTGATGTTGCTGGAACAGCTTTCCATTACAAGAGGCCAACAGATGAACCAGAGTCTTTGGAAGCACTAGGCCCTACTTCAGAAAATCTCATAGTCATGGTAAAGTTATAATTAATATATTTTTGAATTTTGAAATATGCTTTTATGTTCTGAGCAGAAAGAAAATGATTAATAAAATCAAAATACATCCCAGGCCATGCTGGAATGTTGCATTTGTAATTTAGTTTTCATACCTTTCAAAACTGACACACAGATACTTCGATGAAAAAGGGATCAAGTCAGAAGATCTCTGGGAAACATCAGAGAAAATACCCATCTATGTTAAATGTGCTTCAGAATAGTGGGAGCGGAAACCATAAATTGAATATATGTTGTGTTTCTGTGTACTTCTGATACGTGAAAATGTTTAATTTTTAGTATATATACATTAGCATTTTTCTTTCCTGACAGGTTGTCAGTGGTTTTAAGCGTAGCTTGAGTATTATAATTTGACCTGTATTAAAGTATATTGCTTTGACATATGCTGCTCTGCATTATGTATGCAGAATATGAGAATGTAACAGAAGATGTGACCGGAGTTCTGATACCCTTTCTCTAACAGTAGTGAGCCTACTGTTGCTTTGCTGTGTTGAGGAAGAACATAAGAATAGGGTGAAATTTGTCCAGTGTATTCCATCAGCTGCCAGATTTGCATTTCAGAGGTTGCTTGAGCCAGACAGGATATTTTTCTGTATAGAATGATTGTTGCCTGGATACTCACATTTTAGGCAGTATTTTCAGACATCTGAGTCCTGATTTGTTTGTTTTGCTGTAGCTCTGGGTAAGCTAGAGAGCATATAAAAGGAGTTATATATTTAGTTACATACTGCCTTTTCTCACTTGGTCAGTCTCAGTGACTTTCAAACTGAAAGTTCTTTTTTTTGTTTGACAGAGATACATTTGTCAAAATATAACAAAGTAGAAGGGTATGAGAAATAGCTCTTGAGATATGTCAGATGCTGTTAATGTGATATGTATTATTACCAAAAAAAAAAGAAAAGAAAACAGATAATCAAGGACTAGTGTATGACAGGTGGTATGTGGGAAGTGCAGTGCAATCAGGGTAGACAAAAACTTATGATGGTTGTTGCACTTCCATCTGTATCACCTGTACAACTGTAGCAATAATTTTGGTATTCCATTAAAGGAACCACATGTGTTAGATTATGCATTCAGGGAAAACAATAACTTCAGCAACAGTCTATTGCTGTTACTGTTTTTAATGTTATTAGTCACTAGAAGTTTAAGCAACGGCAAGACTAGATTCATAGCTACTCGCTTGATTTCAGTGAGAATTGCTGCATATTTGCATAGTAATGTCCATAATCAACTCTGACCTCAAGCGATGGTTCAGCTATCAAACTAATTTCCATTAATTAAGACATTAATTTATGAAGACCCGCTTTTTAGGTCAAGAATAAAGAACTGTCAGAAGTTACAAAGTTACAAATTCAAAGGGAAAAGAAGGCAAAGCTCACCTTATACAATACTTTTATTTTTTATATATGTTAGTTTAGATTCTTTTGAAAATGTTTTAAAGAACTACTGTAGCTTTCTTTATTACTTTATTCCCTTCCACAAGACATGACACATACCTAGATGTATACCTAGATTAATGTCACTGTAGTTACCCTCTGTTTGCCTGTTTTAATGGTATAACCAGTTGTTTTCAACTACAGATTCTGCTACAGGAACAAAATTTGGGTATAAGGTATAAATTCAATGTTCCCATCTCTCGCACTGGCAGTGGAGACAATGAAGTTGGCTTTGCGTGGAATCATCTGCCTTGGTCGGAATGTTCTGCTACTTGTGCTGGAGGTAAGATACCAGGCAGCCAAACTACAGGGTAAACTGAATTGCAAGATAACACTTTCTTAACATAATTATGTAGGTAACTAACTGAAAATCCTTCTTTCAGATTTAACTCAAACCTTATTTTAGAGAAAGAGCATTTATTTTATTGCTTCGGATTTTGTTGTTTTCAAGTACATTTAATATGTTCAGATCTTTTTGTTAAATGCTGTATATGTTGTCATACTGTGTCTCTGCTGATGCTTCTTCTGAGATTCTCTTGAAGCTGGGATGTTTGCTTTTCACAGGAGCATCCTTGATAAAGGTCATCAGAAATTTTAAGTAAGGAGATATAAAAGCAGAAGGCAAATAGTGCAACTGTAAATAAAGGGATTATGTCTGTGTGTGCTTGCACATGTTCTTAACACATCCTAGTCAGCTCTCTCATCCTCCAGCCACCAAAGTTTAGGATGCATACTGGCAACTTCTCTGTAGGAGGTGATAACGACTGGATTATACTTCCCAGCCCATAGCAGTATCTGTGAATTGTGGGGGATTTGTAGGTTGTCCCATGTAATTCATTATGGGTACCTTTTGCCCACAATTTACTATATTCCTAATCCTCCCTCTAGTGGCCACCAATGCAATTCTTTACCTCTGGCTGGGAGAGCAGAACAGTTGGCTTTCTTCAAAGCCAACACCATTGCTGCTGCATGGACTGGTGAGTAGAAGTGCTGTGTGAACAGTATCTTTCTTCTCTCTGGAGACAGAATGCATCATCCCCAACGTACGTCAATTTCAGAAGACATAGCAGAGAGTTTTAAATTAATCTTCGAACTTCATTTTCAGATGGTCTTCTGACCATAACAAGAGGAGAAAATAGTTGTCTTTTTTTTTTGAAGATCTTTGGACCAAATATTTGTCCTTTTTATTTTCTTTCTGGGTACTGGAGATATTCGTGTTAAGAAACATCTTGACTCATCTTTCTGGTGGATCCTGCAGTGACTGTTACTGGTTGTTTGCAGTTTACTTAGCCATTGGTAAGAAAGAAAGGATAGTACAAGTTCTATTCTGTGCAACTAAACAGAAAGTCTTGAAACAAAATAGAGGAAGTTACCAAATTTATGCAGTATTTTATTATTCATTTGTAGGATTCTTGTAGTCAAATGGGTGACAGACTGCTTTTTTAACTAATATTTTAACATTGGTGAGTCTAGTAGAAAAAGAAAGGTTTTAAAGGTGTAGAAGGGAGAGGTGTAGAGGGGGCATGCATTTCTCAGAACAAAAGATAGTTCCAAATATCAGAACCGTACAGGTACTGCCATATCCCATTTTTATCATGGCAGTGTGTTAATGAGCCATTTGAAGTCATGGGAAGACTCCCATTGATTTAGGCAGGGACATTTTATCTATGGATCTTCTGTCCTGCAGGTCATTGTCATTTCAGAGATTTGAAATGAAAATGTGCAATGGAAAAAATAATTGACTCTGAAGTAGTGGACACTTGTTTAGATAAAACCAGTTTGACGTAGTTAATTATCTTTTAATGAAATGTATGTGAAACCCTGGTAACTGTATATAACTATTAATCATTTGAAACTTCTTTTTTGAAAGATTTTCTTCAGTAACTTATGGTGTCTAAACAGGGCACTTTCTCTCCTTTAATTCTGCTCAGTATGAGGATATACTTTGGTCACTTATTTTCATTGAGATTTCTACTTGGGGAATCTTATGCTTCATTGTAGGAATATGTTAGGAAACTATCTGCTTTCTGTGTATGAATATCCTCTACTCCCCCCAGTTTATGAAACACCTTCTACCATATGCCAAAAGATGGCTCAATTTTAAAACGGAGTCCAGTAGGTGAAAAAGAAAAGGGAGACAAAAGACCGTAGAGACGATATAACTGAAAAAGTTGACTAATATAAATATGAAGTGTGAGAAATCTTAGAAATGATACGTCTGGAAGGCTTTGTTTACTTCAGTAGGATTCACTACGATGTCCATTATTGTGATTTACTTGAATGCTGTCTTTAGAAGTTTTTCTCTATATCGAAGGACAATAAAATAGCTAACAGTTAACGAATTTATTGCTAAAAGTAAAAGAAAATAAATGACAGTGTGTATGTGTGAGTAATACTGTTATGGAAGTTGTTTTTATTTTATGAAGTTATAGGAAATTCCACAGTGATTGTGGGACAGACCCTGAAGAGGTTAAAGTCATCAACATTTTTCTACCTCTGATTGTAGTTGGTGTAGCTGAACCATAGTGGATAAATATTAAAGGTTTGATCATACAATATTCCATCTTGATCCAGGAAAACTTGTGATGAAGTAGAGCCAGATACGCTTTGATTTCAAAACGTAGGCTTTATATCAAAGCTGTAGACAGATCTGAATTTTTGTCAACACATTTAAATTCCATATATCTCTGAGCAT
This sequence comes from Penelope pileata, assembly GCA_013396635.1. NCBI lineage: Eukaryota > Metazoa > Chordata > Aves > Galliformes > Cracidae > Penelope > Penelope pileata. The sequence continues at coordinate 224,784 of WBMW01000241.1, forward strand.
GTGTGTATTCTAATGTTTTGTCTTTTTGTCTATGTTACACTTAAAAAGTTGTCTTAAAAGCATATCAAATTTCAAGTATTTAGAAAACAAGAAATGACGGAGTTAAAGATGACAATGAAATTGTAAATTGTTTTCTGTGGTTATTCTATAAAACAGGAGCCGGTTGAGCAAGGACCATTTTCTGATCCTGACGCTGCGTTACAGACTAGCTTACGTTCACTCCACACTGCTCAGCTCTGACTGTATCTGGGTTTCATAGCATTTGCCAGGTCCGTGTTTCTTAAGATACAGTTATTACTGGGTATATACTTTTGGATTCAAAGCATCTAGCACAAAGGCTCAGATGGGATTTTGGCAATACAAAGTCTAGAGTAGTTTTGAAATTTTGCATATTGCTGGTATCCTTTTTTGAGGTGCCTGTTCTTTGTAGTATTTTGAGAGCAGTCTCCTGCATTCAGTGACTCTTAGAGCTGCTTGTAGAAGCTGCTTGCTTCTCCTTGTTTTGGAGGAGGATTACTGAAGCAGTCAGGAGCCATGGAGCAGGCAGAGAAGCAATTGATGCTCTTTATTTATTGGCTTAAATACAGTTTTGTGTCTGTGTGTATTAACCTGCAATCTTTAATTAAATGGTAGCATGCTGTCTGTTCCAGTGGACTTCTATCTTAACGTTCATCACTGCTGTGCTGATGAGTCATATCTGAACAGTAAAAGCACTCTAATTTTTAATACAGGACCTCTGTTCTCAAACCTGTTACCGTTTTGCAGAATAGGAAGTGCATGCTGTAAAAGGAATTACAGGAAGAAGGAAGAGATGTTTGTGCTTACAATGGATAAATGGTGGGCTGAAGCTCTGGATTCCATTTCTGCCTCACTTGTATGGTTCTGATGTGATACTGAGCAGCATGCAGCATACATTACACACACATTTAATTGTCAGTTCATCATTATCTGGATGCCTCTCTGGAATGTCTGAGCTCTGAAGCATGCTGTGAAGTTCTTTACATGAAGTGTGGGTATAGCAAAGTATTCTGATAACCCATGTGGGCACCTGAAATTGATGGACTCTTTCCACAGTAGACCTTTTAGCTCCTCTCCCCCTGTATTCTTTATAGAGAAATACAGAAGATAAATTAGTTCAAGAAAAAAGCAGTCAAATGCTTTGATTCCATCTAAAAACCAAAAGGAAGTTAATGTTTCTTTCATGAGAAATTGTAAACTGTGTAAAAAAGTATAGTGTCATTCATGTTAAAGGAGAAAATAACCAAATATAACATAGTGGCTCTGTAAGCATGATATTCTGTACAGTGAACTAAGCAGAAATCATATCTGCAAAATCTGAGTTATACTTTGGTATTTCTTGAGCTTTTCCAGAAACAGATTTTTCAGATTTACCAGGTACCTTAAAAAGCTTACCTGGTAACAGACAACTCATCTTTCACTCGCTTTTGTTATCTGTCTCTTAGTATCTGTTTTTAGGCTTGTCCCACACAGCAAGTGCAGTACAACTGGAGTATCCAGCCCAGCTGTCATGGGTTCATGAAAGGCAGGTTGCAGTTGACTAACCTCACCTTCTTCTATGACTGGGTGACCTGTGTTTGGATGAGGGAAAGGCTGTGGATGTAGTCTACCTAGTCTGCCTGGACTTCAACACAGCCTTTGACACTGTCTCTCAAAGTATTCTCCTGGGGAAGCTGACCGCCCATGGCTTGGACAGGTGCACTCTTTGCTGGATAAAAAACTGACTGGAGGGCCGAGCCCGGAGTGTGGTGGTGAATGGAGTTAAATCCAGCTGGCAGCAGTCACCAGTGATGTTCCCCAGGGATTGGTATTGGGGCTGGTCCAGGTTAGTATCTTTATCAATAATCTGGATGAGGGAATTGAGTGCACCCTCAGTAAATTTGCAGATGACACGAATTTGGGATGAAGTGTCAATCTGCCTGAGGATAGGAATGCCCTACAGAGAGATCTGGACAGGCTGGACTGATGGGCTGAGGTCAGTGGGGTGAGCTTCAACATGGCCAAGTCCTGCACTTTGGTCACAACAGCCTCATTCATCGCTACAGGCTTAGGGCAGAGTGGCTGGAAGACTGCCAAGGAAAAGGATGTGGTGGTGTTGATCAACACTAGGCAGTGTGTCCAGCTGGCCAAGAAGGCCAACAGCATCCTGGCTTATATCAGAAATAGTGTAGCCATCAGGACCAGGGAGGTGATTTTTCCTCTGTACTCAGCTCTGGTACTGTGTTCAGTTTTGGACTCCTCACTACAAGAAAGACCTCAAGGCCCTGGAGCATGTCTAGAGAAGGGCAATGAAGCTGTTGAGGGGTCTGGAGCACAAGTCTTAGGAGGAGTGGCTGAGGGAACTGGGATTGTTTAGTCTCCGAAGGCTCATGGAAGACCTTGTTGCTCTCTATAGCTACCTGAAAGGAGGCTGTGGTGAGGTGGTGGTCTGCCTCTTCTTCCAGGTAACTAACAGTAGGACTAGAGGGGAGATTCAGTTTAGATACTAGGAAAAATTTCTTTTCTGAAAGAGTGGTCAGGCACTGGAACAGGCTGCACAAGGGAGGCAGTGGATTCACCGTCCCTGAAAGTGCTCGAGATACATGTAGATATGGTACTTAGGGGTGTGGTTTAGTGGGCAGTATTAGTGGTAGGTGAACGGTTGGTCGAGATGATCTTAGAGGTCTTTTCCAACCTTAATGATTCTGTGAAGCTTGGATTGCAACTTTTTATACATTAGAATGATTATTTTACATATTGAAAAACTTTTTCTGATCCTCTCCAGGAACATTATATAGAACTGAACTTCATTAATTTTCCATATTAATTCCCTTTATTTATTTGTTTTTTCCTGAAATTGCACTGATAACTGCTCTGCTCTGAGTTGAGGGGTTTTGGAAGGAAAATTTTTTGTTATGTTGTATACATCTTTCATTAGCTGATACAAATTAAATCTTCCCCTCAGGCTTACAATAACTTCGTCTTATTAAGAAAAAATCCATTATTTTGCATGTACTAAGTTGTGCCATATTTGAAGGGAAGATATTTGTAGGTTGAAGTCTGTGCCTGCTTAGATTGTGTAACAGACATGCTGAATGAGAGAACAAGCATTGCTGTGCCACAGTGTTCTGTTAGATTTGCTTGTAGATTTTTTCTGTTCTACCCATTTATTTGATATAGTGCAGAGCCTGTGTAAGCAGGAGTCAGACAGGACTACAGCAAAGCAATGTCAGAGAATATCAGAATGTACAGTGCAAGTTTATTTGGACAGAAAAGAGTGGAATAGGAGAGAACATATGAAAGGGCTGGATGGATAGATTAACTGGTCAGTGGAATTCAGAAAAATCTGATGACAACAAAAAAGACTTTTCTAATGACCTGATTATTTAACTATTTAACAAGAAAGTTCAAGAAAGGAAAAATGAGAATAAACAGAAATAGCAAATAAAACAATGGCTGGAAAGAGAAAGAAATAGGCACTGTAGTAGAAAAGGGCAAAATTTGTAACTCGGAGATCGCGGAATTGTAGTTTATTTACTCTGAAGCCTGTCTTTCATTATTTGATACCTTGTAGCTTTCAAAGTGCAAGACCATGACTTTGTCCAGATCTGTAAATATTTTTAACAAGGAAGAGTACTGCTGGTAGCATTGTTTAAAAAAATCGAACAAATGAAGGAAAAAAAATGATTCTGTATATTTTGTCTTTAGTGTACTTGAAAAATAAACCATAATAAGTGCATACCCCATTTAATTTTATTCTGTCCTTAATAAAAGTCTAGCAATAAATGGCAGCAAATAACAGCATTTATAGTCAAGAATTTACCAAGTGCCCGAAGTATTGATTTTGGGCTTGTTTATTCTATTGGACTTCATCTCCAGATGAGTAAAATATCTTACATATTCATTTAAAAAAAAGTTCTGTCAATGTATTATTGTAAGTAAACCAATATCTGTCCAGATCCTTTGCTGTTGATCACTCTTGCAGAGTGGTGCCTACTGTGTTTTCCTTTCATGCCCTCGGATGAGTTATGAAACTGTCTTTGGACAAATGAAACATACTTGTGCTCATCAAGGAAAATGTGAGTTTGGCTCTGTGTTGAACATCTTGTGATCTGATGAGTGAGCTCAGAAAGTATGTCTGGGTTAACCAGCATGCACTAGCTTTTGTGGTGCAAGATTCAATATATATTGGTACTGACATCTTTATAATAATTAACTGTTGCAATTGCAAACCAAAATTTTTGGGGATTGCCTTTAAAAATAGATACAGCATTTGCATGCTTGCAATTTTAATTTGAGAATAAAATGTGTTCCATGTAGTTTAAAATTTGACTGGTGAATGTCATGCAGACTATTTATGAATTGAAATCTGCAAAGCGTCTTAGTTCTCTGGGGAATATGGTCACTAACCCACTGAAGTTCTGTTTTCTATTAGAATTGCATTGACCAGTCATGGGGATATTTTATGTCTTTTATTATAAACCATAAATCTGTAGATTTAAAAGTAGAGTGTTTCTGTCTAACTCCTTGTAATTATTCCCCCAGGAGTTTAAATGAACTTGTTTAGCTATGCTTTATAGATTATTTTAAGAGAGACCATATACTCACAGTGTAGGTAAGCTTAAAATATTTTTTCATGGCCTACAGGGCTTAACAAACTAGTAGCTGTTGTCTGGCTAAAACTGCATTTCCAGCTTCTTCCCTGTGCCAACCCTCCCCCCCCCACACATTTTTTGGTTGTTTTTTTGAATCAAAGATCTGAATTGTGATTCTGAGATATTATTTTAAATAATACCTATTAGACAACAGTGATGGAAAGTTTCCTTAATCCATACCTACATTTCTTGTATCACGAATCACGTACTATGTGGTAAGATGATGTGGAACATTTCAAAACTGAATTAATGTATATGCCTGGCGTTGATTAAGGATTCTGCATTTGATATCTTTACTGAAAACAGTAAAGAAGTAAAAAAAAAAAAAAAAACTGAAGAAAATCATATCACTATTTGTGTGTGCATACATATAGAAAAATATGACAACATTGAAGTACTAGCAGATTGGAAATTTTGAAGCAAAATGTAACTAAAGGTCTAGAAATCCTTGAGGAAAGGGATTTAGTGTGATGTGACAGGTCGTGCTTGTCTAGCTGTGTTTATTGTAGCATGTAACTTATTTTTTAGACTAAGAAAATGTGGTAGATTTACACTTCCATAAGCCTTTACTTGTTACCTACACCTAATAAAAAACCAGAAAAGATTAGTAGACAAGAAATGCTCTTAAAATGTAAACTACTAGGCCAAAAGACACTAAGCCTTGTAGCCACCTTAAAGAACCTGTTGTGTGATTCATAGGACTTTGGTTTTTCTTGTTCTGGTGGTAGCATGAAGAAACTGAAAGATTGAAATTTGCTGATAATGAGTGCTAGGGGATGTGTGGGGAAGATCTAGATTAATATCACATGTGTTGTGCAAACAAAGAAGTGAGATCGCTTCAGATAGATTTCTAGCAAGCCCGGCTAAAGTATTGGATAGTTTAATGGTCATATACAAAGGGAACAAAAGTTTCTGACATATCAGAATAACATGGGGGGGAAAGGTGCGCAGATGCTCCCTAGGCCAGCCACTACCCTTCACCGGGTGCTCGGTCACTCATTCAGGCCATGACCTAGTGTTTCCCTTACAATGTATTATAGTTATGACCACTGAATAAGACCCTAGTAAAATCCTAGTGGAATTCTGGGCACAGTTTGCATTGTGGGCATAATAAGCTGAAGCGTGAAGAGATGCACAGAAGGGCTGAGAGCTTGACCAAAGGAATGGTGTGTCCAACACTATGGAGACTGCAAGAGTTGACTCTATTTACAGAATAAGTACTTAAAGACTGTTTTGACTTTAAGAAATAATATTAACTGGTAATTAATGTATATAGTAGTCAAAGGTATGAATTTCAGAGAAGAAACTGTAACAGAGTTTAAGGTGGAGCTTGATCAGTTTCTGAAAGAGTGGTTTCGGAAAATACAGAAGGGTGTTGCTTCATGTTGTTCTAAGTTTTATTTAATGAATAGTGTAAGATCTCACTGAATTTAAACTTTCCTTCTAATTAAAATGTTAGCTGCCAAGAATACTATCATGGAATGTCTCTGAGTGGATCTTTAATATCTTTGATACTTGATGGATGAATATCTGAAAGACAGTATCTGTCTGCTAGCACAGCAGCTGTGGGAACGGCCTAGAGGGGCCCCTCATCATAGTGATTTGAGTTGTTTCTCAACTCCAACTGGACCAACTTTTTAGTGTAGCACATATTGGAAAGTAGTGGAAAAATGGAGGTTGAAATCTTTCAGAAAATTGTGTTTTCTTTTTAGCTTGTTCATGCAGATTTGTGTATGTAAGATACGAGTGGAGAACAATCCCCATATGGTTAGTGATGTTGAGGTGACGTGAGGTGGCACATGATTTTGAGGGCTGGTAAACAAAAGTTCTCACCTGCTAAACAGGCTGCCAGTAGGAAGTGGCATATTGAGTGATGAATCTAATTCCTCTCTTGTTTGCTTGGATTATACACATTTGTATTTGGGTCACAGATGGAACATTTCTATGGGTCCCAATGAGGTCCATCCCAGAGTCCTGAGGGAACTGGCTCATGTAGTTAACAAACCACTCTCAATTGTATTTGAAAAGTCATGGCAGTCAGGTGACGTCCCTGGTGACTGGAAAAGAGGCAGTATCACGCCCACTTTTAAGAAGGGTAGAAAAGATGACCCAGGGAGCAACCGAGCTGTCAGCCTCACCTCTGTGCTGGGAAAGATCATGGAGCAGATCCTCCTGGAAGCTATGCTAAGGCATGTGGAAGAGCGGGAGGTGATACAAGACAACCAGCATGGCTTCACCAAGGGAAAGTCCTGCCTGACCAACCTCATGGCCTTCTATGATGGTGTAACTGTGTCAATGGACAAGGGAGGAGCTACTGATGTCAGCTATCTGGATTTCAGCGAAGCCTTTGACACGGTCCCCCACAACATCCTTCTCTCCAAACTGGAAAGATATGGATTTGATGGGTGGACTGTTCGATGGATGAGGAACTGTCTGGAGGGTCAAACCCAGAGTGGTGGTCAATGGCTCAGTGTCTGGATGGAGATCGGTGATGAGTAGTGTCCCTCAGGGATCAGTGCTGGGACTGATACTCTTCAGTACCTTCATCAGTGATCTTGCCAGTGAGAACGAGTGCACCCCCAGCAAGTTTGCAGATGATGCCAAGCTGCATGGTGTAGTTGACAGGCCTGAGGGATGGGATGTCATCCAGAGAGACCTAGACAGGCTCGAGCAGTGGGCACAGGAGAACCTCATGAGGTTCAACAAATCCAAGTGCAAGGTCTTGCACCTGGGCCGTGGCAACCCGCGCTATCAATACAAGCTGGGGGATGAAAGGATAGAACACAGCCCTGCCGAAAAAGACTTGGGAGTACTGGTAGATGGCAAGCTGGACATGAGCCAGCAATGTGCCCTTGCAGCCTACAAAGCCAACCCAATCCTGGGCTGCATCAAAAGCAGCGTGGCCAGCAGGGTGAGGGAGGTGGTCCTGCCCCTCTGCTCTGCGCTGGTGAGACCTCACCTGGAGGACTGCATCCAGATGTGGAGTCCTCAGCACAGGAGAGACATGCACCTGTTGGAGCACATCCAGAGGAGGGTCAGAAAAATGATCCAAGGGATGGAACACCTTTCCTAGAGGACAGGCTGAGAGAGCTGGGGCTGTTCAGCCTGGAGAAGAGAAGGCTATCTGACCTGATAGCGGCCTTTCAGCATCTAAAGGGGCACTACAAGAAAGAGGGAGATGGACTCTTTAGCAGGGTCTGTGGTGATACAACAAGCGGAAATGGTTTCAAACGAAAAGAGAGGACATTTAGGTTGGATTTAAGGAAAAATTTTTTTACAGTAAGGGTGGTGAGACACTGAAACTGGTTGCCCAGAGATGTGTTTGAAGCACTGTCGCTGTAGACACTCAAGGTCAGGCTGGACCGGGCTCTGGGCAGCTTGATCTAGCTGTAGATGTCCCTGTACGTTGCAGGGTAGTTGGACTACATGGCCTTTAAAGGTACCTTCCAACTCTAAGGATTCTATGTTTCTATGAGCTTTACTTGCATAGGATCCAGACTGCTGATTCATGAAAGTATTTGAATTAACAAGACTCTGTAGTTATGTAAGGAGTTAAACCTTTATTTTGCAGATGCAATGGCAGTTTACTATTAAATAGCAATTCCCTATTTCAGAATGGAGAGATTTCAGCTGGGAGTACATCTCCAGAAAAGTACTGTAGCTGTATGCCACAGTCTAGTTTAAGCATCTAGAAGGATAGGGAAAGGGAAGATTTTTTAATAGGCAGTCAGGCAGTCAGGGATGCAGGGTTGACAGGGCCAACGTCAAGAAGACAAGAAAGGGACTTAATCTGTAAGCAGCAAATAAGACATTCACGTGGTACAGGCAGGTCATGCTCTCAAGATGGTTTATACATTTTGAACCAGAAATAACCTGTGGTTTAGAAACTGCAATCTTGCCATCTTCACTGACTAAATTAACCAATGTCACAGAAATACTGTATACTTAAACTACTGCTCCTGGATCTGCAGCTTCATAAGGGAGTGCATGCTATCCTCAAGACTGTTGTAAAGAATGAGATTTTCATTTTCCCCATGTTCTTTGTGCATAATATCATAGAGGTATATCTGTCATGTTCCATATGTCTCATAACATCATAGAGACAATGCCTGTGTGCTTAGACTGGGAGACTTCTATTTGTAGCCAATCAGAATGCTTTATGAGCTACTCTTCAAGTATCTCAAGGCTACGCTTGATACACTGTTGGAAGTTTCATGTAGGGCTAATTTTAGGAACCAAAGATTCGGTTCTTGTTTATAATGGGTAACAAAAGAACCAATTGAAAGGTAAGTTGTTTAGCTAGTGTAAAGTGAGCAAAAGAACTAAATCCCATGTTTTTTGTCAGCTGTTTAGTGTCTCTAAAACATACTTATATAATTCATTTTATTACTGCACGTGTCTACCTCCTATAAAACACCTGTCTCAAAATGGAGAAAGAGGATGGTAAAGGAAGTTGGCAGATATTTAAAGCCAGGATGTTTTAATCCCTATTTATTTGCATGCATTTCAGATTCTGAAAAAGTTAAGTAATTACTTCTTTTTAAGAAAATTTTAAGGGTTTTTTCAACTTGTATAATACTATAACTGTGTTATCAAGGTACTATGACTATCTGTGTTCAGTAAGAACTGCATATGAATTGCAGATCCACAGTTGTCTTATGCTAGCAAACATACAGCTTGCTCTAAAAACAAAGAGGAGGCTCTGTGTACCACTGTTTACAGCAGTACTTGGAGCTGCACTGTTATTGTATATCAGTGGTTCTTTAACATCTTTCTTTATATTGTTTTCTAAAAATTGGAAAATCTACATAAAGTGTTACCTCGCGATGAATGCTGCCTTGACAGTGATAGGTCATTATGTTTTGGAAATAATAATCAAATCTGAAGTGCTTGTTGATAGTTAGTATGATGAGAGAGGAGCTGGGAGTGCCGGACAAAATGAGCGTTCGCAAAGACAAACCGCATCTTTCAGAATGAATAATACTTCTGTAATTTTAATGAAGAAAATGTTTATAGGATGATGTATAAAAATGTAACACTGTATCCCAGTATTGCTGTTTTATTTTAAACCAGAGTGCGTAAACAACAATTCTGCATTGAAGAGTGACCACATTCTATTTAGTGATATTTTCTTTGGAAATGAGAGCCTCTTTTACTAAGAGGAAAGGGTAGATGGAAAATGAATTTTTTGCAGTACACAAATAAAAAAAATCTGTTAGTAAATCTATAAATATATTCCTTTTGTTTTAGAAAACAACAGCGATTTAAAATCCTCTCTGAATGGGGTGGCCTAAAATTAAAAGAAAATGAAAGATTCTGTGTGGTCAGGGGACATTGAATCAATTGGAATTCACATCCCTGAAGCATTCAGCCAGCTCAAGTGAGATAGTAGGATTAATAATCAATAGGTGAAACATACTTCTGTTCAATAAGCAGAACAGTAAGAATGATTAATTAATGGTGTTTAATTTCATCCTAAGGTGTGCAGAAACAAGAGGTGATGTGTAAAAGGCTGGATGACAACTCTGTTGTACAAAACAGTTACTGTGACCCTGACAGTAAGCCTCCAGAAAACCAAAGAGCCTGCAACACTGAGCCTTGCCCACCTGAGTAAGTTAATTATCACTAAGATTAATCTGTTTTGCATAGATAGAAAAGCATTTGTAACCTATAATAAATTTTGATGGTCAAATATGGTATAAAATTCTGATCTAGCATGAGGGTTCTGTCTTACCAGACAGGATATTTGTTTTGGGTTTTTGTTATGGTCTCTTGTTCCTCTGAAATTAGTTGTGGGATATACGTATTTTGACCTAGATGAGGCCTGATTTGGCTGAGAAACAGTGGTGTTCGAACTAAACGGAGCAACACTGACCCTGTGAGTAAAAAATACTAGCAAAGTAGTTTATTAAGAGGGAGCTGTCAGTGTGGTGAACAGCGCTGAGAGAATTGGAGACCATTCTTATGACAGTAATGACAAAAGAATCTTGAGAGGAGGCTAACTTTTCCACAGATAGAGTGTGATCTAAATGTTTGCCATATGTCTAGGTATATTGTATTAAAATTTGGGTTGACTTGTTCAAATGAGAAATTGTAAACACAGAAGCTGCAGAGTATACGGGACCATTTACTGGTAATAGTTTTGTCGAACAGCTTTATCTTAGGGATTCTCAGTGTTGTACAGTGATGTTGTATGCCTTTAGGATTAGATGAATACATGGTAAAATCTACTAAGTTTTATTTTCAAGGATAGTCGTATGCTATGTATTGAGAAGATAATTAAAAACACAGCAGCTCATTTGTTCAAAAATGAAATTTGGCAAGAACCTCTAACATAGCTTTATCTTACTACAAGAACTGTTTAGAAACAACTGTGATATTTTGCACTGGAAAATAATTTCAGCATATGTGCAACATTTCCTTCTTTTTGAAACAAACAAAAAAAAGTCATGGAAAAAAATGGAGATTTGTTGATTCACAGGCTCTGGTTCATTTACGTCTGGTGATATTCTGTACCTGTGTTCTAATTCAGCATGAAAATAATGCTGATGAGTGTAGATGCCACACAGCAAAGAAATGTCATGGTCTCTTTTAGAAATCTGTAAGACCATAGCATGAAAAACATAGCGAAGAAGAAAACATGACTATAATATATAAAAATTCAACAGGTGTTCATGAAAGCAGTTTCTTCCTAGAGTGTCAACTGATGCGTGGGTTGCAGGATGGCAGAGCAATGTCTTCTGTGCTTACTCCCCCTATGTCATGTACCTACTCAGAAGCGCTCTTACATTCTTCTCACCTCAAGTATGTTTGAGTGTGAGTGTGCTACCTCACAAATCAAGTCCACAACAGGTCTAAATTATTGTCCCCACAGTCTATGTGTAAATATGTTCTTAACCTGCAAGGATATGCAGAGGGATTCCGCTTGGATAACACGGTTTAGCGTGGCAATAAGTACGCTAACTGTACTCTCACACCGTATACCTGAGAGCAGAACTTGGGAAGTAGTGATGTTTGGTCATTTCCTTTCTACCAAATGCATCCCTAGCCCTTCCTTTGTGTGACTTAGCAATTAACAAATTGTCGTTTCTAAAAACAGTTTAAAAAGTTATTCTAGCATAGTTTTGTGTTTTCTTTTCCTCACTGACATTATTTAAAAAATAAAAAAGGAACCAAAAGCAGGGCAGTTCTAGATTGTCCATCCAGTATAGCAGGCAAATCTGTGAACTTAGTAAAGCCCAACTTACCAACATTCAGAAAGTGGGTAGTATGTAGTAATAAGCATATGCTTGCATACGTCAGAGCACTTAATCCAACATCTGCCTCTGGTCTAATGCTCCCCACAGGACAAGTACAAAGGGCCAAACTGCTAAGACAGGGTTCTTGATTCCTTAACATTGCAAGTTGTCTAGAAGACTGTTCAAATACTGTCTTTTGAGGTAGTTCACTGAAGGAGTTTGTCCATTTTGCCTGCAAGATTTTTGAGTCAATAAAGCTTACTCTTTAAACAGAGTGGCCAGATATTTCCTTTTCTTATGTAACACAGTTTCGATTGCCTTCTGGTGATTACCAAAAACTATGAAAATGAAAAGGCCTTTGTAACTGCTCCTGAGTGAATGCCAGTTACATTATACGTGAGGCTCCTGAACAGCAGCAAAGACTGTATTTGTTCATGTTGCAGTAAGTAATGCCTAAAGTTCCAGAGTTTAAGAAAAGATACAGGTGACTATCTCTGGATCTTGCTATTTCTTTCATAGTTTGTTTCCTAGATGTGTAGTACTGTGTTGTGATAGGGTACAAATATAGAAAGTGCCTGAGAATGCACTTGAGCATACTCAGAATTAACGTCAACTGCCTCTCCAAAGCTCTGAAGAGCTTCTAATTCTCCCTGCCATGGTAAAAGCAGAAGTTTGTTGGTGAAGAATCACAAGTTAATTCCCTTTCACTGGGATAATGGCAGAATATGGCATATGTTTTCATCTCTCTGTCTCACTTGCCTCAAAATTAGCAGGAAAAAAGCTGCTGTGTTAATCCAGGTTCATAATAAAATAAATCCTGTAAAACAAAATGGAATGGCAGCATGTATTTTTGACTGAGGCTTCAGACAATGACATCTTAAGAGGCTGCTCCAAGCATACTTCCAGGAACATCCACAATAACTGACATGCCTGACATTTTTGGCATGTTGGTAGCATGTGATAGCATTCATAATCAGATGAAAATGAATTCTGAGAAGGACCAGTTCTGAGATCAGATTATTTTGTTGTAATTATGTGAGAGAGGCAAGCATCTTGGCTTATAACATGTTCTTTAACCTCCAACAGTGGTTTGTGAACATTCCAACTGAAGACATTTTCAGATGGATAATTTCATGCACGTCCAGTGCAAATCTGTTTAAGTAACTGAAGTTTTGTCAGCCTCAACGCTCCTTTCCAACTGCTGTAGTCTAGGTTGGAAATTGCTGCTCTAGAAAAATAAGAAGTGTTATTATTACTGGAAGATACAATTGCAGTGAGGCATGAGTTAAAACGTTCAGTGAAAAGACCCATAAGTTTCTACTTCATTTCACTCTGAATAGGTGTATTATTAACAGTAATTTAGGTTTAGTAGTTTAAACTATTTGGATTCTGGGTTTGTGCAATTATCTACTCCATTTCTGACATGCAGTAATAGACTTTCCTAACTTTTTCTATTCAGATGGTTTATAGGAGATTGGTCAGAATGCAGTAGGACCTGTGATGGAGGAGTGCGTTCACGAACAGTTCTCTGTATCAGAAAGATTGGACCTTCTGAGGAAGAGACACTGGACAATACCAACTGTTTAACACACCGGCCTATTGAAAAAGAGCCTTGTAACAATCAGTCCTGTCCCCCACAGTGGGTCGCTTTGGACTGGTCAGAAGTAAGGAAATTTTGCAATGTTAGCTTAATAAGACAAGAACTCTGACCACTGAATATTGTTACATTTCCTACTGCTGCTTGCCATGTAAAGCATTAATGAGAAATTCAGAACTTTATTATTTGGATTATTGAAGCAGGTTTTATCATTCATATTTTTCTTCTTTTCTTCTGCGTTGCCAATTCTGTTATTTTGTCAAATGATTATGACCTGTTGTTGTTAATCGTAATAGAAAAATAGTAAAATACAAAATAGAATAGTAAAGCAACAAAAAATAAAAGCTGAAATAGGTTTTTTGGTATCAGATAATTGTCTTAAAGAAAATATCAATTTGCATTTCCATTGGTTCTTGAACAGGCAAATAGCTGAAGAGAAGTGATGATGATTTTACCCTGCAGTAAAATCTGAAGTAACCATGCTGATGTAAAGCATCACCTTTTTTAACAGCGTACCTTAAGAAAAAGACCTGAAAATTGGTGTACTCTTTTACTGAAGAAAGAGCATCTTTTGTTAAATAGGGTGATGTCTGTCACAACATAAGCCAAGTCATGCCCTTATACTGCTTCAAGTATTAAATCTGAAGGATGTTAACCAGTGCAGCTTAAAGAAGACAGGTTGATCTGTGATACATTTGAATGGAACTGTATCACATGCAAATCACAGTGTAAAAGTGCCTTTATACTTGTTCAGATCTGTGCTATTCTGGACTCTTATGCCACCCCTCTTTTTATCTCAAAGTAGCCTTTGGAGTACTTACAGGTTAGATTTCCTTTCTACGTCCCTGCTGTCAAATGCAGCCATATAAATAATTACTTAAATAAATGGATTAAACTGTGTTGTAGAATTGGTTTATTTGGGGCTGTTGTACTTCCTCTAGGAAAATTATTCCTGAGTTTTACTCTTCGAATTGCAAGAAATGTTCTAATTCCATTCCATGCCAGTTTGTACCTGTTTGCTTTTGCTATCTGAAACAAGCACTTCTTCTTTTCCAGCTGTTACTCATCAGAAAGAAGTTAATCCTGATCACATTCTGCTTTTCTGCTTTTTTAAAGTCTATGTATCTATGCATTTGTATGAAACATCCCAAAGAAGATTTCTTGGGAATGTGCCTTGCTCTTTTGTTTCCTGCCCCTACTGAAAATAACTATAACAGTGCACCAGTATACTCTAAAAAATGTTTTCTGTTCCACAGCCATCACATATAGATTAATTAATGCCATCTTACGTTCTTTCATTATGTCCATATATTTACCTTCCTTTTTCCACTAGCTCTAGTGATCTACCAGTTTAAATAGTGGGGTTTTTTCGGTTGTGGGGGTTGTTTTTATTTTATTTATTTATTTATTTATTTTAAATGTTTTCTCTTGCATTTCATACTGCCAAATTTCACTTAATTTCCATTACTTCTGTCTTCAAGGTTTACAATTCTTTCTTTAGACATACCATACTTCTGTAGCACCAAGATCAGTTAGTTAACAGTGCTAGCTGCTAATTTCAGTCATTTCAGTAACAGTGAATAACTGGAACGAATTTTATATGATCATCATTAAGGAGACTGTGAAGAAATATCAGATCAGTCCCATGATTGATCTAATAAGGTCTTTGCAGGTAACATCTCTCAAACCCCATTCAGGATAACCAGATGTGCTGCCACTTTACTGAAGCCCAGATAGGTTAAAACTGTTATGCTTCCTTTGTCTGCAAAAATGAAAGATTATTAGAGTAAGCTGGAATGATCTATTAGTGATATACCCATGATTCATTGTATCTCATTTTCTGTGTACTTGCTTGCCTTTAAACTTTCATTCAAAATAAATTATAAAGCATGGACTATAAAGAAAATCGATGTGCTTGTGTTGCACAGATCTCTTCTATGCACAGATAGTTTTATGTCCAAAAATCATTGCAACCTCTGGAAATTCAGAGCACAAAGGGACAGACTGCTAGGATCCCTGTTTGTACTGCCGTCCATACCAGTAGTACAAAACAGCTCCTACCATATTTTCATATTTTTCCAAATATACGTAATGTAGTTCACAGAATCACAAAGTGGTTAAGGTTGGAATGGACCTCTGGAGATTATCTGGTCCAGCCCTCATGCTCGAGCAGGATCACCTGGACCATGCCCAGGACTACGTCCAGACAGCTTTTGGATGTCTCCAAGGATGGAGACTCCATCCATTATTAATTAATAATAGTCTAAGCATTACAGCAGAATTTAAAAGTAGTAATGCCTGCATGTTAGATTTCAGTGTTGTGAGCTGTCATAAAAGGTGGTGCGGTTCATCTCCTTGCTGTCTGAATTTCATGCCTATATTATCTCCATCTGTGCTTCTTAGCTGGAGAAACTACTGGTGTAGACATTTTTTCCCACTATGTACATTATTTTTTTTTTGAACAGGAGAAAGATCTTTCAATTTGCTGTACTGTTGAACTGTCTGGCTTTGTTCCATAAGGAATTATGAATTAAATGCCATTTTAGTGAACTTTTATATGAAGAAAGTTCTTCTAAAATACAATTTGAACTTCTGATTTTTTTTTGTTCTTTTTTCATTAGTTTATCGTACAGATGCTTGTAGGTATATTCTGAATCTCCCGTTACTTTTATCAGATTTTGTAAATAATTTGATGTCTTAAAACAGGTAGTCATTCACAGGATATACCTGAATCTACCTCTAGTTCTATGCAATTTTAAAATAACAGATATTTTTTAGAATCAATTTTATAACAGTAAAAAAATTCTCAGCTTTATATCCTGAAACCAGTAGAAAGGCAGTTCCTTTCCGCAACTTCTCTCGCTGTAGAGTAGGACCTCAAAGAGTCTAGAAATTACACAGTAAATTTTCAAATCTGTCTTGTTTTTACATGCAGAACAGTATTTTTACCCCAGGATAAATATGACTTTGAAGGTGCAGAAAGGGAAAGAGTAAATGGAAAGAATGAATGAGGAGAAAAGGGTGTTTGGTTGAAGACTCTTGTCTCACGTCTGTGGCATTGATAGCTATTAAACTCTGTGCCCGTTACCATGGTACTTTTCTGACTTCTGATTGGAATATCTGGCCATTATCTCAATACTAACGTGTCATAGTATCCATTTGGCCTATTATGGAGCCATAAATAAGTATTATAAATACTATAAAGTATAAGCATTCCCCTGTAGTTACCTTTGCTGACTATTGCTTTGTTCTTGGAACTGTCAGCACTGAATCTTCCACATCCAGCCTTTTATACAGTAGGAATGTGTTACAATTTTGTACAAAAATATCCTCATCTAAAGGTTCAAACTCTAGTAAGCATCTGGTTGTGATGGTATTTTATCTTGATTGTGGAAAAAGTGCTGACTTTTTTCTGGTACAAATTTTTCATGGTGTACCTTGGTGAAGTGTCTTGACTGACAATTCCGTTGCAATATAATAAGAAAAATGACTTTTTTGTTGTTGTTCCTAGAAATATAATGTGTTTAAATCCCTATAGTAGTACACGTATATTTATATATTATATACATATATATATTTCTTTGATTTTTTTGACAGAAGAATGAAAATGCTGCCTCTGATATTTTTGTACAGAAGATAAGAGTGAACTCAAAAACAGAAAATTTTAACAGAGCTTCCATTCAATCTGATGGCAAAACTTGCTACATTCTAAAGCTTTACTTTTATACTAAAAATAGTCAATACTAGATAAAAATAAAGAAATTGTAGAACTCTGTGAAAGTACTTGTTGAGCATCTATATATATATATATATTAGTTTTAAATGATAATTAAGGAGAAATTCCTTATCTTTTAGGACAATGAAACATAGACATTCTGTAAACATCAGAGATTGAATAATGTCCTTAGGAGAATGTAGAAGTACCTATATAGTAATTAAAGCTAACAGTGCCTTGCTCAACAGAATGTAATCTTTGAAGCTGGTTGATGTTATCTTTTTAGATTTCAGCAGAGATTTTAGTACTGTTTCTTACAGCATCCTCCTGGACAAAATCTTCAGCATGCAGCTAGACAAAAACGCAGTGTGACAGGTGAACAGTTGGCTGACAAGGTTGGGCTCAAACGTTTCTAGTAAATGAAGTTATGTGTCAGACTGATGACCAGTCACTAGCGGAATTCCTCAGGACTCCATTTTAGGGCCAGTTCTCTTTAATGTTTTCATGAATGATCTGGATGCAGGACGCAAATACGTACTAAGTAAGTCGGTAGATGACACTAAATTAGGAGAAGCTCCTGACTCCCTCCGGGGTGGAGAGGCCTTGCAGAGAGATCTTGACAAATCAGAGGACTGGGCAGTCACCAACCCATGAAGTTTAAAAAGAGCAAGTGCTGGATTCTGCAGCTGGGATTGGGCAACCCTGTCTCTATGTACAGACATGAGGGGTTGGAGAGCACCTCCATGGAAAGAGATCTGGGGGTTCAGGTTGATGACAAGTTGAAGATGAGTCAGACATTTAGTTGGACGGCCACTGAGAGAGTCAAAAATTCTACAGGCATGTGGTAGTGGGGGACAGTATTTCCTGTTTTTGTTTGTATGGGTGTTTTGTCTTTCATTTGCTTTGGAGACATATAGTTGTGTTTAATTCTACTGATGCTTTTTATTCTTGGTGATTCATTATTATTGTAGGCAACTTGTTTCCTTACTCCACTTTCATTTAAGGCTACAGGGTATAGTCTGCCTCTGAGGAATTTTGACAACTCTCTCTCTAAAAAATGTTGTTTTAACCTGTGTTTTCTTCTGATACCAGTGGTTGAAAGATTTTCCTCAAATGACAGCTTATACATAGATAAAACAATGGGCTTTCAAACAAGAGTAGAAAATAGATGCACCTGAATTTAACTGCTGATTATCAAAACTCTTGTTTGTTTTCTTCTGTATTCTTGAGATTATGAAACTCTAGGCACATTGGATTTTGACATTTATGATTCTATGATTCTATGATTTATTTCACTGATTATCGCAGTTCTACTTTTTGCCTGTCTTGACACATAAGAGAAGCTGCATGTCAGCCTCTTCCCAAAGCCACGCAGTAATTCACATGCTAGACACTTCTCCACATATCTTTTCCAAAGGCCTCAATTTAGAAGGCATTCTTTGAGCACGTTTAATGAACTGAGTTCTACATGAGTTGCAGCAGTAGCTGTTGATCTGTTTTAAGTCAGCTGTGAAAGATTACTGTTTGCATTTTTATAGTATTTCACATTTTAGAATGTGACACTCAGAGTGCAGAACACAGCTCTGCGATTCTGACAAGTTTCAAATCTCTCTGTCTCCTGTTGTTTCTCAAAGTAAGCTAATCATTCATCTGCAGGCTATGCTTATGATGGCAGGCAGGTTGATTCTACGTTCTCTTTCTTTCCTGTTGATGTTTCACAGAATGCTCAGTCACAGAAAGAGGTGATTGAGTGCAAGTGATTTTTAAGTGCCTTGTTGTAGTTTAGGTTGTTGTCCTCCTCAGCTAGGAAAGGGCACTTGCTTCTAGTTCCTTCTTCAGAGTTTTTGCATTTTATGTGAAGTATATATGGGAAAAAGTAAATGCAATATTCCATGGAATTTGGACAAGAACTGAGGAGTCATGATTATGATGCACAAGACCTGACCTATTCATTGTCATTCTCTTTCACTCTCTCTTTAGTATCACCATTTAATTCTTTCTGCATTTCAGCCAGAGCGATAGAGGTCTTCCTTCTCTGCCATCCCTTAGTTTTCTAGTAGATAAGTATTTAGGGTGCACAAGATTTGTGTAAAAAAAATACAAGCTGAACAGGGAATTTTACTTTCAGTTTCTGAAGTACACACAAATTTGTTTTGTAATAATGACACATGTGGCAACCCTTTTTGCTTTGCAGCGAAGTTTCTCTTAAAGCTAATCTAAAGGATTTCATGTATGGATCAAATACTAATGTTGTCACATAAATAAAAAAGGAAATTACTTTTGTCAAGTTAAAACTTTTAAAAGGTTTAACTTAATGCAGCAGTCATTAGCCAGCTTGTTTGTGTTTCCAAGCATTTTAAAACTACCATCCTGGGAAAATTATGATAATGGTTTAATTGTAAGGGCATAAATGTGTTCTACTGTTCTTCCGTAATAACGTTTCTACACATGTACTGACTTTTTACTGGAATTATTCATTATATGTTTATATCAATATTTTTTCAGTGCACGCCAAAATGTGGCCCAGGATTTAAACACCGAATTGTTCTGTGCAAAAGCAGCGATCTTCTGAAAACTTTTCCAGCTGCTCAATGCCAAGAAGAAAGCAAACCTCCAGTCCGCATCCGCTGTAGTTTAGGTCGATGTCCTCCTCCTCGCTGGGTTACTGGAGACTGGGGACAGGTAAGATAGTCCATATAAGCATTTATTGCTGTTAATCTGCTACATATTATCCATCGATCTACTGCCTTCTAAGGGTGAAGATGTTGCTAGAAATTAAATGATTGTTCTTATGACTAAAACAAAAGCTTTTCCGATTAGTCTCAGATTAAAAGACGATGCTGAGTGATAGTTGTCTGCTGAATTATACAGGATTGCTGACAATAATTTAGTCTCAACTGAATGAGTTTCCAAAAGTTTTTTGTAAATAAATTGGTCCTTACTACAATTTTATGAAAGGGGAATTTGCAATACAGCAATGTTTCAGGCTTTTGTATTTTTTAAAACGCATAGAATTTAGTTTGACAGATTTTATGGAAATACAAAGCCATTTACAATATTCGTATATTTTACTGTACAGAATGATGTATAGCAGCCCAAAAAACTTACAGTTCTATGTAATTTTATATGAAAATAAGCTTAGTTATTGAGGGTGTGAATTATTACAGTGCAGGCTGAATGGTGCTGCTGGTTATGCAGTGTTTCTAAATAAGGTGTACTGACTTTCATTGTGTTTTTGCATCTTAATTATGATCAATGGCCTGCTATTAAATAATAAGTTGATTTTTCCTAAGCTTTTTCTCAGTGAAGAAAATAAATAAAAGCCAGCAATGAAAATAACTTACTCTAACTAATCAGGGGACGATCATTGGTGGTACTACAACCTAATTCTTTTGCAATCCATCTTTTTTTCTTATGGTAGTTGTCCAAATGCATATTTTTCTTAATTTGATGTAAGGTTTAAAACAACACTAATTACAGAAATTTAAAAATTTATTGAAACCACAAGGTATTTTTATTTGAAAGATACTTGTCTTTGTCCTTAAAGAAGTCCTTTAGAGGATTTGAATCTTTATTGTCCTTTGTTTTTTTTCCTCTTTGTTCTAAAGTAGGTGGTTTCTCTCTAGAAAATATACAGTTCAACTCAGACATGATGTGTGAAATAGTATAAATTATGTTCTCTTGCCTCAACTCTCTGCTGTTTAGGGAACTAACATTGGATTGGGTTTTATTTTCTTCAGAAGACAAGTGTTTTATTTCATGAAAATTAATTTCTGTATTAAGCAAGTCTCTCCAGATCCCTTTTTAAAACTTTGCCTGTATATGTTGTTCGTGTTTGTTCTCCTGTCATTTTGTTTTATGATTGAAATTTGTATCCAAGTTGTTTCACTTTTATATCTATTTTATCTTTAGTGTTCTGCACAGTGTGGTCTTGGGCAACAGATGCGAACAGTACAGTGCCTCTCATATACCGGACAAGCATCCACTGAGTGTCCAGAAACACTTAGACCTCCATCAATGCAACAGTGTGAAAGTAAATGTGACAGCACTCCCATTTCCAACACAGAAGGTAAGTTTGCCATCTCAGTGTAATTTATTCTGGAAAGAATGAAGTGACTTGATCAGTACTACTGTATTCTTTTATTAATAAAACTCTACATTGCATCATTGCCCAGCCTGTGACTTAATTTTTTGCAGTTATTTTCTAACTAATCGTTGCAGTTTCAGGTTGAAGTCAATGAGAAGCTAAATACAGATTCTTTGTTTAAAAATAAACAAACAAGCTGTATATAGCCACAGACAAAATGCTATCATTTTGTGTCATTTATTTTCCAGTCTCTTTATTTGTTCAATGGAAATATCCATGGTAACAGGAGGAGCGTGATCTAATTCTGACTCGACTGAGTCTGTACTTACTCCATCAACGATTAACATAATGAAGAGGGAAAGACAGCTAATTGCATGTTCACTGAAAAACTTGGACTACAGGTCTACCTGGTGCTGCAATTCTACAATTCTGTTTCTGTATTATGACTGACTTTTCAGCTTAGTCCAATGAACTTTAAATTTCCTGTATTTCTTAAAAAAAAAAAANCAAATGGAGGTATTTTAATGAAATAGAGCATACTAAAATCTTACCAGAAATACTTTGATGATTTTCTATGAGAAAATCATATCTGAGTATCTGGAAGTACATTCAGTTGAATGGTTAATTTTAGCTTTAGCAAAGTTTGTTACTGTTTTCTTCCATTTAAAATGATGATTGAATGATGATCAAAGCAAGAAGTGTTTGAGTTTTCTGGTATTTCTTTGCAAAGATATCTGTGGAAAGGGCATTCTGTGCCTTTATGCACACTTCTCTTGCTGTTGAGGTACAGTGGGATGTGAACTGTGTCCCTATATTTTGGGCTTTGGGGAAGGAAGGTTCTACCCCTTGGGACTGCATGTACGTAGCAGAGTATATCTGCTTTATAGGGACTTTGTCCACGTGCCACCCGCTAGCAGTACCCTGTGCTTTGTACACCACTGTGGGGAAGAAGCACTTTCAGCCACTTGATCTCAGCCACTTTGCAGCTGAAAGGATTACCTGCCCATTTCAAACCACAGCACATTTCCCATTTCCCTTCACTCACCTTTGCTTCACTCTGGTGCTTTCAGCCTATGGGACCCATTCATCAATTTCTGGACAACTTGGTTTTGCTAATCCAAGATAAGAATGTACATATTTTTCAGGTAGCTTGAGCTGCTCCTCAGTATATTGATAATTTTCTCAAGTTTGGAAGCACTTTCTTGGGGAAAGCGTAGGTTGCTTACATAAAATAATAGTCAAAATTCTAGGGATATAGGATTAGTAAAAGAAAATAGGATATATCTTGTCACGTTAAACATCTGCTTCAACTATTTGTTTTCACTAAACTCTTCATTGGAGATTTAGAATATTGTTGACACAGTTTTGAGGCAACCACTGGTGTAGGTAGCATTACATTTGCTGTTGGAATTGCACTACAGACAGCATGTACCACATGATTTGAAATATATTCAGAATGATTTTATTTTCTAAGTATATGTGTCTGTCGAAGCTAGACTGCTGAAGGCTGCCTGAAACTTCACCTGATTTAATCTATGTTTATGTTATTTCAGTTCCCTTGTATTTTGTGTGGTATGTCTTTAGTCTCTTTAGTTCAGAAAGCACAGTGATGTTCTGTGATTTTATTACTGTAATGTAATTGTCTGATGTGACCACAAATGTCAGGAAAGAAGAGATTAATATATGTAGTTCATTGCAATTTACTAACAGTAGTTAATAGGGACAAAAAGGGCTCTGCTAAACCTCTTCAATTCAACCACGGTCCTGCGAAGAATAGACTACTTCGTCAGCCACCGTATCTATTTCGAGACTGATTTTTAAAACAGAAGTTGTGGGCACCTCCCAGGATATTGTCTCACTGCTGGCCAAATGGCACTGGCTGAACAGTGTCCAGTTTAGTCAAGAGGAAGAAAAATTTAAAGAAACATTAAATAGGATAATTTCAAATCCTACTTTTCAAGTTAAGCCATAACTTCAGCTATATCAGAGTAAGAGCTGGGCATAGACTGAACCATTCAGTTCCCTATTACCACCTTCTTTCTACAGAAAGGAAACTGAGCCAGAGGAGAACCATAATATACTCCAGCATTGCTCATGTAATGTACACCCACAAGTTGCTTTAGATAAAACTTGATCCTTCTTCCATGTGGCAGAGTTCTTCTTCCCTTCCCAGGCGAGTTACCTGCCAGTGTGTGAGGGCCGCTGAGGCAGTAAGCCCAGCTTACAGGGAAAATGCAAGTATGAAAAAAAACACGTCTATTATAGGCATAAAAATAGATTTTTCTCCTGTGTAAAAGAAAGTGTGGATATATGGAACCAAGCCTAGAATATAATCCAACATTCAGTCAAGTCACTGGACTCACACTCTTTGTGCTTTTACTTATAATGCTCCTTGTTTTCTCCATCCCTGTTCACTGCAATGCATATACTATTTAAAGCATTCTTAGAAAGGCACAGGTGTGGCACCAAGTAGTGCAAATTGTGTGATTTTTGATGATGTCTCATGGATAAATAAAATAACTCCTGAGAAACAAGCTATAAAGGTATTGTAAGAAAAATGACTCATATTTCCTAGCTGTCTAAAATGATCATTTATCCCAACAAATGGTAATTCTCTCAAGACAAAGTGGGCACACTTCTAAATGTCTTGGGAGATAAGGCCTGCAAACATTTTTATGCCTTTTAAAATACATTGTATGCACTAAGGTGGGTAAGGAAAAGTCGAGGAACGTGGGTGGATAGAGCAGAAATGTGTTAAAGCTCTAATTGTCCTTGTGCTATGATTTTTGTTTCTAACTTTTTTTTCTTTTTAATACCTTTAATTATTAGAGTGCAAAGATGTGAACAAAGTGGCATATTGCCCACTGGTGCTGAAGTTCAAGTTCTGCAGTCGAGCATACTTCAGACAGATGTGCTGCAAGACCTGCCAAGGACACTGACCCACAGAAAGCATGAGAATGTGCCTTGTTATTATCACTGTGGAAAAGTGTCCATCAAGGAGAGCCACACAGCGGAATGAGATTGACGTCCTTGCAAATGCATTACCCTGTGGAAAATGTAACCACTGGTCAGCCCCAGCTGACAGGATTTCAATATTATTTTAACTTCTGTGAAGTGGGATTTATTCATCCAAAGTGCTGGACACAGTATAAGGAGGGCATGCCAAATTGGAAAGATCCACACAACACATATAGAATAGCTTACTGTGGAACATTTGTGTTCTTTTGACTAAATCCAATAGTCTGTTTACCTCCTTGGACCATTAAAATAATTTTTATTATGGACTTAGCAATGACACTGAATCCATTTGTATTTAAAACTGTTTAAAATGTTGCTGTTATGACTTGGTCTACTATGGAAGTAAAGAAGAATCAAAAAAATATTAAGTCATAGCTTAAAAATGTTAACTATTTTATCTCACGACACAGCACCACAATTTAAATTATAAAATGAGTTTGGAAATGTTATTTAAGGAGCAGAAATTAAAAAAAAAAAAAAAGTATCTTCCCTTCATTCCACCTAATTCCCTTTGGAGTAATCCATGTTTCGTGAACACTGCTGTGAGCCATATATAAAGCTATACTCGGTAGAACAACCATGGGGGACTTTATTTTAGAAGGTGCAACAGTTATTGCAGTGGTGCATGAAGTACAAGTGTGCTATGAAATGAAATGAAATCTGTGTTGCAGGTTTATAGCCATCTTACTATTGTACAAGCAAAGCTGAGGTGTCCACTAAAAGGGAACATGTCTCAATACCATGAAGGAGGCAGACTCCAATAGTGGTGAGGGCTGTATTGCCAGCTCTTTCACTGCTACCATACAGGTTGCTTAGTACTTAAGACTTTGACTCCAGCTCACTTTTGTTTACATCACTACCCACAAAGAAGAAGCAGTTGAGCGGGCATCTAGATGTGTTTTATGAATTACAGTTGATTCTCCAACACAAGAAGTTCCGGTGCAAAAAGATAAGCCTACTGTGTAGTAACAACAATCCTTTGCAAAGGTGAAAGTTTAATGGATTCCAGATGTTCCTTTCTTTGATACCATAGTGGAAGGGCTTTTGTTTGTGAGAAAGAATATGTGAGTCTGCAGTTCAGGAGACCATTTCAGAGTGGGCAAGGTTACAATGAGACTTGTGAAGACTAGGTCCTGTTCAAATGAGAAGAGTGTGCTGAGACAAGATGCATGCTGGGCTGTTAGGAGTAAGCCACAATGGAAAGGGGCGGCTAGAATGATGTCTGGCCACCTTGACCTAAATGGCCAAGTATACATTATTTCAAGCTGGATCATATTTAAAGCTTGGCAGCTTTCAGTGTGAAACTGGAAGAAAGTTCTGCCTCTGGATTAGTAGCTATATGCCGTACGATTCTAACTATTCCAACTATTCTGCTGCCATATTCCACTTATTTAATATTACCATATTTTTAATACTCACCAATTACCTTGCATTTTCAAATGTGAAACCAAACTTCTTAGGCAAGTCACATTCAAGAATCTGCCATAAAAAAGGTTTAATTTCATACTCCTCGTTCCCTTCACTTCTCAGTTACAGACTCAACAAGGAGATAAGGAAAGTGGGTACTTGTTTGTATTAATATATTGTACTTGAACTCTTGAGTTTGCAACAGGTACTTGATGAATGTGCTTTTGTGTCCAACTATGCCTCCTTCGTTGTAGTGCAATTAAAATTATGTGAACAATAACGTGTTACAAATTCTAACTCAAATAGCACTTTTTAAAAAAAGTACTCTTTTCAGTGAAAAATAATTTCAAAATATGGTGAGATTGAAGTGTATCAGTGTATTTTACCAATAACAAGCCAAATGTGTTGCACACTATTTAATGTGAATTAACATGGGAAAGTAGATATTGTTAAGAGGACTCACACTATGAAATCCCCTCAACATATTGACAATCTCTCGGGGGTTTTGTGCAGCCCACATATTCATGACTGTCGAATTTCTGTCATCTGCTACCTCTTGCCAGTATTTTCACTTCCTTACACCTGTGACCAGTGGAACTCATTTTCAGTTGGCTTGCATTTATTCACGTATGCTTATCGGCTGCTCTCATCACTATGTAAACAACTCCTGTTAGAACTGACACCGGTAAACAGCCTTTGGGAGTTGCACGTATGGATCAGGCAGCATGTAGTCCTTCTCAGTTAGGTGAATTGACTTTCTATGTCCTTTTGACAAAACACCTTGGTGCTAGCATGCCCTGGTTAAGTCAAAAATACAATAAAAGGGAAAGGCGTTGCTATGGCATTCTCTAAGCAAGAGGCCTCTCTGTATCAGGGTCCATTTTTCTCCAGGGCATGATTATGTTTATCAGATAATGTGTCTTTTCAGCTAACAAGAAAGGGGTTTTTCATGTATTCAAAGAAACCTTTTTTTTTTTTTTTTTTACCTCACTTGGACATGAAAATTGTAAGGAGTGTTTCCAGGGACACATTTTGCTCTCTTACTGGTGCTAGAATACTAGGGAGTCCCATGTTTACTCTGCAGCATAACAGCACTGAGGCTGGAATTTAAAGAACTCCCTGGAACAACATTGAGTTGTATTGTTAAAGGGAACAAAACACAGAATGTATGTGGATTTACAAACTAAGCAACACTTCAGACTAAGAACAAGAAATGAAACGCAATTCAAAGGAAAATAATTGGTTTCCACAGCACAGTTCATTGCTGCTGCTACGCTGTAGCCATCTATATAATCTAAGCTAAATAGTGTTATATTCCTAAATAGTGACAATAGGGCTATTTGTGTAGGCTATAAATATGGTGAGCCTAGAATCAAATAGTAGAATACTAAATGCAGAAACCAGTCTGGTGCCAGTACTTCCACTGAGCAATGCTATCAGCTGAAGAAGATCAAAGCAAAGGAAAATCTACGGATTAACCCCTCAAGGTGTATACACCCCAAAATAGTCCATTTTGTTAGGAACTTTGTAATGGAGTGAATGTCACATAGATATCCTTAATAATACAGACTGAAATTACCTTTGTATTATTGTGATTAGTTGCTTATTATTTTATACTCAGTATTAATGTGGTACACTGTTACTTTATTATTATTATTTTTTGCTTTTGTAAATTATATTCTAATTTATTGTCATGTTTCTTAACACTTGTTGTACATGCAATCTCCTGCTTTTAATGAAAACAAAAATATTGTAACACTTGATGCAGTGAAATTCCACACCAGGCACAAATTTGTTTTTAACATAGATAATTTAGTAAAATAAAACTGCAGCTTTTAAGAATGATACCCATGGTACAGTTGTTTGTTCCCTGACTTACAGTCGCTAGAATTCTGTACGCTTAATGTTTGCTTCATCAGATGCATCAAAATATATTTTTTTCTTTCAAGTAACATCTGTATGTTATGCCAGAATTCTGTCATTCAGCAGTGTTTGTCATATAACAGGAGAAGACAAGAATATGGTGGTGTACATTATTAAATAATATTTAAGCCTAAGCAATAAATGTTGATCAAGAATGAGATTAATAGCAGCAAAATATCCTGTACTTCTTAGAATAATTTCATTACCAATCAGTCAACAATAACAATAAAATGTCCTTCTTGCATTGGGCTTTTAAGGTTTTATCTGAAGTTTATCTGAAACCATAAATATATATATATAAAAAAAAAAGTCATTTCAAAAGACTTGGAGCTTAGGTCACTGTTGTTGGGAGATGCTTCTTGTCTTACCTGATGCAATTAAAATATCCAGTATTGAAATTTCTGATCAAGTCCTACGGAATATTTGCTGTTTCTCTAGAGTAAGTTAGGATAAGTTAAAATCTACCTTCTGTAAGAGTTAGCGGCAACAGAAATTAGAGAACCTTAAATATTTTGACAAGGCATTTAGTAGTCTTAGTTTTTTGGTTTTTCTTTTTTTTTCTGTTTACTAGTGAGGATTCAAGAAATGGCTGCGTATTTTGAAGGCACCTATATTTCCATGTATGTTTTATCAAGTAGTTTTATTGCCCTTCAAATCATAAATTAAAGATGGATTAGTCTTAGTAAATCACACAGTGTAATAACAGTTTCCTCTGTGATTCCAAAACTCTGTTGACAGCTCCCATGTCTGTTCACACTACAAATTATTACCTGATAGGCTTCCCACTATTGTTCAGTTTTGAGCATTATTCTTTTCCCTGGAGCAATGGTGTTTTGGATTATAACAACAAACTGCATACACTGAAACAGATGCTCTTGTGTTTCCTTCTCTTGTCCTACTTCTGCTGATACCCGCTATCACCCATGCCAGCGACAGAGTGCCTAGCACACAAAACTCCCTGCAGTCTTCTAGAGTGAACTCTTCCTACACCTGGAACTTCCTTCTGGAGCCAATCCTGATATTACAATTCTCCATTACACCTTTTCGTTTTATTTCTCGAGGCTGTCTTTCGTTGGACACCATTTTTACCTGAGGTTCCACTTACCCTTCCTCTCACTTCCCCTGCTACGTCCCACAATTGTTCTTCATCAATGAAAACTCTGTTCTCCCTAAAAGCATTCGATCTATCAGAGAGACTTCTAAATGCGCTCTGTAGAACTCTGATCAGGCCTTGGTTGTTTTGCTGACTTTTTTTTATCATTTTTTATTACTAGGAACTAAGATCCAGGACTCTTGTGGGCCTTCACAGTAAAAGGCTTCGGATGAGTCCTGTGAGTCTCATCGGGAGTCAGTCAGTCATCAATCTAAGTGTCTTGGGAGAAGGCCATCACAAAGTGGAGGCTGTCATTCTGTGAGAAGTGACGCCCTGTTTGGCTGTCTTCCCTTCACCACAAACAACAATTAGGTGGAAAGGATGGATCGTTGCTTCTGTGTGGTCTCTCCGATCTTTGTCCTAAACAGAACGGTGTAGGAGCATTTGCATGCAGTAATCAGGATGGAATCCCAAACAGATTTATAAGGGCTGAATCGGCCACATAACAAGGTTCACTACAGTGCTAGGAACTTGGTAGCATCCCAAGTATATTTGGCCTGGCTAAAAGGGGAGTTCATGTCCAGTTTTGGAAATGGAGCCACTCAGAATGCAGCATGGTGTGCATTTAATGATACGGCGTCCCTTAAGCTGGCCTATCACCTGAGCACAACGCGTCATTTATTTTTGTCTGCTTCTGCATAAGACTGACATTTTCATTGAGCTGGGTAGGCTACGGGGCAAATAGTTTATGCTCATCAGAGGTCGTGTAGGTGCCAATCAGAAAACTACTGAAATCTGACCTTGAAAGGATGAGTATGTATTTCTGCAGTAAGAGTGAGAAGATGCCATCTTTACAAGCTGTAAGACATTTTCAGAAAAGACCTAGCAAGATCTCTTAATAAATAACTTCATTTCTTAAGTGATCCTCTTTGGAATGGATCCATCAGATCACAGCTTGAGATAGCAGAGGAAGTGTTCTGGAAGCTAGAAGTGAAGGCTCAGCCAGAGAGGGCTCCAGGCTTTGGTTGCTATGACCACCCAGAGGGATCAGATTTGGCCTTGCTGGTAAGGGCTAAGCCATGGTTTCTTCAAAGCTAAACACATTGCAATCAGTGTGGTTTTAAATCTCTCCTCTGTCCTCATCCACCTTTTGACATTGATGTCTTTAGAGCTGTACGCACTTCTTTGCGATGTTTATAACATACCAAAATCATTGTTCACATTGTTTGAAATCCCATCGCAATATGATTTATCTTTAGTAATGAATATCAGTCTTCTATATGGGATTGAAGATCTCTCCCCTCTTGAACTGAAGTCAGATTGGTGTTGACTACTGCTTCATGTTGCAGTAAGTTGAGGTAACTGTTCTGCACGCGTGGGAATGTCTTCCAGCCATTTCTCTGTGGAAGGACACAGATCCCAGACTTAGCTGAAAGTTCAGGAGACAAAGTTAAGTTGAGAGTGCACTTTATTACCACATTTTCTTTGAGATCCACTATGCTTACAAAGCAAACCATTGTACGGAGGTGCAATGCACTAACAGAGTCCGTGCATTCTAACATCCCTGAATAGTGATCAGAGACAGGGTCAGGGCCCAGTATGAACAACAGCCACGTGGCTTTGACAAGTTTGCAGTCCTTCTCTTCCCTCCATCTTCTTCCTCTCCTGGGACTGCTTCACATCTGTCTCGCTGCTTTCTCACGTGCCTGTGGAGTCTCACAGTGGAGCCAGTGTATAGTATTGCTGTCTTTGAGGTTTTAACGTGAACAATTTTCACATCTGTAATTTAACGTTGTGTTGCATGTTAAAAACACAACGTTTGGCTGTTTTGTGAATTTTATGTTAAAGAGTAGAAACTAACTCAGAAATCTAAACAATCTAAAAAAAATACTAGAGACAGTACAATGTTAATACTTGCTTTCAAATAAGAGATAAAGTTATTTTTTTACAATTTTTCTACGATCTTTTCTCAACAATATTTAAAGACTCCATCAAGATCCCACTTCCCATTACGAAAAACACTGAGTTACGAGCAGATATAAGCAGAGGGAACTGAGCTTCTCTTTTGGTCTCTCAGATTCGCTTACACATTAGCTTTTGCTATTGAAACGCACTATCAAAACAAGACCTTCTGCAGCAAAAAGGAATCTCAAATATCTCCTTTGCCCTTTGTGGCTTGAAGTTTTCTTAGAAGTTTATTTACCTAAGATAAGGTTATATTGTTGAAACCGTCCTGTCAATTAGTAGATAACACTTGACTTCAAATGTATTATCCTTCACAAACATTTTATCAGGGATACTGCTGCTAACTGAGTTTCTGTGGAGGAGGGGAGGTATGACAGCTATGAATTACACATTTAACCATAGCTTACTCAGAATCATTGTGAAATAGAGAACAAACCAGCTTATTTAAATAAAAAGAAAAAAGAATTCAAGTTGCATTTTGTGCCGGCCGCAAAGGGAAATACAAGGACATTCTGTCTTGGGATTTCCAGGCAGGCTTAAGAGGTTAGCTCAACTGCAGTTACTTGTTGTCGTCACTGGTAAAACTGTTTATAGTGCTAAATGACCATGGCCAGAATTCTCTTAACATGGATTTTTTAAAAACTTTTTTTATCCTCATCAGCCTAATAAAGATCTTCTATGTTAAAACATTAACATCCTTCTGCAGAGTATCCCTCCCCAAGTTGGTGAAGTTGTTGTGCTCTTTACGCAAGTTCTTGAAAACATGCTGATCACAAATTTTAATGTATGAAAAGCTATGGAGAGCTATGGGTTTAGGGCCTCAATTTTGGGGTATTGGGCTCTTCCCTTCACTGCATTTCTCCTTTAGATAGAAAACTGCTCTGCAGCCCTTTTCCCCTACTATGAGCAAAACACGTTTCAGGCACTGCAGACTTCCATGCTGTGAGCAGATGATTTGTAGAACAGGTAATGTGGCTTCAGGCATGGTGGTTACCACTGCCTGTGGCATCAGGGATGGCAGTGCTTCTAGGGCATCTGTCAAACGCAACTGGCAGGACACTAGCTTCCCTGGGCACTGAGGTGCTCTTTTAGGAAGCCCAGCAAGGGATGCAGCCAGTACTCGTGGAGAGCACATGAAGAGCTGATGTAATGGGTCGCTTCCAATAGTGACCAGCACCTGAAGGGAGGCCAAGAGCGAGACGTGGGTCAACTTCAAGCCAAGAAGCCCCAGGTCAGGGGAGTGCCCTGGGTGAGGAGTGCCTATGGCCCTCTCCAGCCACCTGGGCCAGGGTGGGCAGCTGTGCTGATGGCAAGGGCTTCCTCACCTGGACAAGAGATGAGGACACCATGGTGGGGGGCCACATGGCTCTCAAGGAGAAGTCCCTATGCGTGACCACACAGGCCTGAGCTGGGGTGAAAGGTGGAACGATGGGCTGGGGGACCCACTGTGTGGTGTGGCTCTAGGGTGTCCTCATTGGCAGGGCTGGTCGGTGAATGCTGCCGGGCTGGGGGAGCCACAGAGGTGGTCCCTGGGGCCAGAAGGCTGGAGAGGGGGAGGGGCACCATGAGATTTCATAGGGGAGCTGGGAGCAAGTGAGGGGCCGAGGGGATTGTGGGATGGGGTGGCAGCAAGGCCTGGATTGAGACCTGGCAGAGACCTCAGGCCCTGAGGCTCTACAGCAGTTAAGAGATGGCTCCTGTGGGTAAGCGTGGAGTGTATGAGACCATCAAGAAAAGCATGATGCTGGGTGAGGGCAAGAGGAACCCTTTGCAGAAGTTCAGGCCTTGGAATGGAGAGTGGAGGGTCTAGGTGAAACGCTGTGGAGAGCCCCCACAGAGACAGAGATTCATGGACAGTGTGAACCCTTCACTGATCACCTGTGTGTACTGTTGCAAGGGGGAAGCCCTAACTCTGTTACTTGTAGCAGTGTGCTGAGCTCTGCACCTCCCTGGATAGCCTGTTTTAATTGGCTATGCTGTATTGAGCAGATGAGCAAACTGCAAATGAGCATAAAAAGTAGCAGTTGCAAAAATTATGTTCATAAACATGCCTGCCACAAAGACAAAGCAGTGTCAAAGTGTCAAAGACAAAGTGATCTAACCTAGTGAAATAGTACTTCCTTCTGGGTAGTTTCAAGGGACTGCCCTTTGGGCAGAGATTTGGGCAGCAGAGGGGCAGTCTGACCAAACAGCGTCTGGCATAGAAGTATGGAGCAAAGGTGTGGAAATGAATTCTTCCATGTGGAAAACATGGCAGCCATTGACATTCATCGTCACTTGCTGAACAGTCATGGAGTCTGAACAGTGGACGTGAGCACGGTAAGATGGTGAGTGGTGTGTTTCAGCAGTGGTGACAGCGACGTGACAGATAAGCCATGTTCCAGACGGCCATGCAGAGCTGCCACACAATGAAATGAGGAGTGGCTTGATCAGCTCATCCGTGTGAATCGATGCATTTACAATCAGGAATCTGGGTACCAAGCTGAATATCGGTCTTGATGTGTTGGAAACAATGGTGGCAACACTGGAATATTGCAAAATTTGCACCTGGTGGGTCCCAGGAATGCTCACACAGGAACGGAAAGAACATCATACTCAAGTTAGTCAGGACCTATTGAACCAACATGAGGCTGAAGATGTCAGTTTCCTGGATCTCATCATTACCAATGGTGAGACGTGGTGTCACCACTACAAGCTGGAGTGACAACATGTGAATTCCCTGTTGAAGAAAGTGTTCAAGATGCAGCCCTCAGCAGGTAAAATGATATGTACTGTCTTTTGGAATAGGGAAGGAGTCATGCTTCTGGGTTTTCTGGAACCCGGACAAACCAACTCTGACCACTACATCATGATGCTGACTAAGCTGAAGGCTCAAACTTCCGGAGTCAGGCCAGAGAAGAAGACAGCCTTTCCCTTGCAACACAACAACGCCAGACCCCATAGCACTTTGAAGACCCTGGAGCACATTGTGTCTTGGCTGGACTGTCCTACCACACCCACCATATAGTCTGGGTTTAGTGCCTTCTGATTTCCATCTGCTCGGGCTGATGAAAGATGGACTGCATGGGCAACATTTTCCTAGCAATAATTCACCATAGCAGCTTTGAAACAGTAGGCCACATCCGCTGGCGCAGGTTGTTATGAGAGAAGCATGGAGGCTCTTGTTCATCACTGGTGAAAATGCTCAGCTAATGGTGGTGACTATGCTGGAAAAGAGCATTTTGTAGCTGAGGATTTGCTTTATCAAACTGCTTTACTGTGCTGTTCGTATGTGTTGTAGTTTCCATGGAAATAAATAGGAGGCATTACTTTCAGAGCAACTTACGTACATGATACCAGTGCCTGTGGCTTCCTGATATTGCCTCTGTGCTGGATCTAGTCAAAGCTGCATAAACAATCATTTGTGTGAATTCTCTGCTGGGCTGTCTTTTGTTCTCATCTTACTTTCCTTCTGAAATGAAGGATACAAAGCGGCCTTTTTGTCTTGGTACTAGGGGATGTCAGAATGCCCTATGCCTCAGGGC
Source organism: Penelope pileata (assembly GCA_013396635.1). Classification (NCBI taxonomy): domain Eukaryota; kingdom Metazoa; phylum Chordata; class Aves; order Galliformes; family Cracidae; genus Penelope; species Penelope pileata. The sequence goes on from WBMW01000241.1 coordinate 259,003, forward strand.
AATAATCCTCCCCAGGCTTGTTCTTAGTCAAGGGCTCAGTTAATTACATGGTAGGAATTTGCCCCGTTGAGACTGCTGACACATCTGCTATAAATACTTGCATAGCAGCTTGAAACCAACATAGCATCGTTACCAATCAATTTTTAATCTAAAAATGTACTTTTTATTAAAAGATTGAGAAACAGTGAATTCTTGGACATCGGTAACTGCAATGGGTAAAGTATGAGTAACTACCCATAGGAGAGTATTTATTACAATGATACTACTAAAATCTGGAGAGGCTAGAAAAAAACTTACGAAGACAAAAATTAAAATCATTTCTAGTAAATAGGTATGGAAAAGGCCCTCAAATGAAAACATCTTTTGCTGCTTAGAGGCAGATAATCCATTCTTAGTCCAGTGCACAAATTTGATTTACAGTGCATTTCAAAATATTTATCTTTTTTTTCAGGGTTTCCATCACTGCCTAAGCCAATAACCTGCTGTGTTTGAAAATGTCTGGGCAGTAATTGTCATTGTTTGCAAAGCTATTTTAGAAAATACTGAGCTTTGTGGCATTTTGTAGAGCTAAGGAATGTAACTACCAACATTGTATATATAATCCAAATGACCTTCTGGCTTCAGAAGCTCAAACCCATAGAAAAAATTTTAACAACAGCAAACTGTTTAATTTTTCTTCTGTAGTTGGTGAGTAGTAGGTGGATAATGTTATAGGCAGTTTGGCAAAAATATGATTAGTTTAACAATTCCATATAAGTACATAACAATGCTGAAATAAACACACAAGGAGGAGTATGATTGCTCTGAGTGGGTGCTCTGACCCACGTTGGTACGTGAGTACTTGACGAAGGACTGCGCTGATATGGGGGTAGCCGGGTGCTCATGTCATTCATCCAGAGAGAATAACAGAGATGAAATGCTTAACCACTTTTCTGTAGTTTTCTGAAAACTTAATAAAAAAAAAAGAATATATTGAGCTTTATCATATACGTGAATATGTTAAACGTGGGACTGAGTCTTTCATTGTTGGTAGTTACAAATTAAGCACAGACAGCAATTCTGACCCAGAACTATAATTAAAATGTCTTTTAAAAATCTGTTAGCAGTCTCCTTTAAATATATATACATGCTGTATTAAAAATACGTAATATTTTTGGAGAAACAATTTTGAAATGATTTTTCTTTTTCACCATGAGTCACCTATTGCGTAACGAACATACAGGTGTAGTTTATTGACAGCAAAAAAAAAAAAGGAAAAGTAGATGTTCTCTCTTCAGTCTGCCCTTGTCCAATCCCTGACTGATTTTACTCACATCTCACCCTTTTCTAGAGTGAGTCTTGATGCGTTTTACAGAAATCAGTTAATGCTTTGGAAATTTACCGGCGTTCTCAGGATCGTGTGTAAAAGGAGCATACCCAGGCACCAAGATATTTGCTCACTGATGTTCAAATATGCACTGCAGCCAAGTTACACACAACACTTGGGAATTTCCAGCTGTATCTTATACTTTGGACAGATATTTTTTTCCTTCAAAGAAGCATTTTCGGGAGAATAATTTGGGATGATTTTGTGCCAGAAGTTACCTGTCACTCGCTTTTTGAAAAGTGTCCACTAGAGATGTATTAAACCCATAGGTATATGGAACCACATCCTGCAAGCAGCGTGTTGTGACTCTAACATCCTGCACTCAGACTAGTTACAACATTCCTCATGATTAGCAAGATCCAATACTTTGTCATAAGGTATGTTTACACTGCCTTCTGGTTAACGTGAAATATATTTATTTGGACAAACACGTTTTGAACTACTTCGTCACAGAATGACCTTGTTTTACAATAATCCTGTACTTATTCTGCTCTGTGTGACCTAAACTACTTCAACCCATCAGTTCAGGTTGGGTCACACGCTTATCCACTGCCTGTCCTTATGTCTGTACAGGTTTTTTCCTCTCTGATTTTGAGTTCAGTTCTGGACCTTCATTTATCCCTAAAAACAAAAGGGATCTCATTCTTTATGCTACTTTAAATGGTCTCCAGCAAAACTGAGCTCACCTTCCTGTTGCTTGAGCACGTGATCCACAGCAACCCCTCTGTTACCATCACGAAAAATCTGCTCCAGGCACAGCACAGCTCTCACATTTGCGCTGTGTTCCTTATGCATAAAGTCAGCAGATGCAGACACAGAAGCAGAAATGCCACAGAAAGAAGGGAATGCACTTGCTGAAGTACCTTGCAGCTGAAGGTATTCAGTACAAAGCTGCATGAAGCTCTGAGACAGTACTTCTGTATAACTAACACAAAATGAGTATTGGAAGTAAATTGGTAATACACGTGAGATGCAGTACTGTGCCTGCTTAATTTAAAAACACACTGAAAGAGGCTTCCAGAGGTATTGGTCTGCCTGGTTTGGTGCTGTCATCATGGCTGTGAGAGACGCTGTATACAGATAGATTTTGGACTGCACACAAACAAAATTGAGTACAAGTATTTGGAAACGAGAGACTCCAAAATGCCTGTGCAATAGAAGCAGTGAGAATTTCTTCCCCTTGAGGTTCTCTAGGTGCTTCCTCTTCTCCCTTGGGTCTTCTAGGGAAACGACTTCTTCATTGCTATGCAGTCTCCAGTTAGGGGCTGGAGACATAGAAATGTTTAAGAGGGTTTGGAAATTGTCTGTCAACCCTTTTCTGAGAGTTTTGAAAAACAATTAGTCCTTGGTGACCCCAGGCAATTTCTAAAAGTAATAGAAGTTGCAGTCAGGCTGTGAAGTGGGTCAATCCATGGCTCTCACAGTTCCCTCTGGACTGCTTTCAGACTGCTGTGCCTGTTGGGGGGCTTCTGAGGAGGAGGCCAAGGAGGGCTGCTGGTAGATGCTGCAATGCTTCCTCTGTGCTTCTAAAGGGAGTGGCTGGAGCTGCTGCTGGAGCAGGTCTGTCTAAAGGAAAGCTGAGCCTTTCGGTGGTGTTCCCAGCACTTGGGCGTGGAACGTACAATTTGAGTGAATAGAAAGTTGGTCCCAAATCTTTTTCAGGAAGTCCAGAGTATGCCTGGGATATCTGGAGATGTGAAGACCAATAAATCTGTGGAGCTCATGGGTATTTGGTGTGGAGCAAATGACCACATTTAGTCAGATCTAGGCTGCCTGTGTTACTCGATAAAGTTAAAATGATAAATAACAGGAAGGCACACAGGCAGATCCGAGGCTGGCCATGGTGTTGCTGAGTCTTATAACCTGTGTTGTGTACATGTTGATTAGTAGGTTAACAATTAATCTCTTGCTCTGTGGGGTGATCAAGAAAGTTTTAAGATATACGGAAAGATTGCTGTTTGTAATCTCTTTCAAAAGAGAAAAAATCCTTTATCACTGATGGAGAGTAACCCCTTTACCATAGGAAGATCTCTGCTCAGAACAAAGAGGCAGTAAAACAGGGCTGGTATGATCATTCCCTACTAGGGGCAACTTATTACTGAGCCTGCCAGCAATCTAAAGACCTTCAGTGCTGATGGCACCAAAGCACTCAGAGCCAACGACTCCTCTGGTGCATTGGTGGTTGGTGCTGAGACACTGGTGGATTTGAGGGAGGTAGCAGAGTTTTACTGACGTTGCTTTGCATGGTAGCAGGAGTGGCCAGTCACTTCACTGCAGCCAGAGGCAAGTGTTTGATATTTAGATATGTGGTGAAAATCTTTCAGAGGTTGTGGCTCATGCAGACATTAGCAAGTAAAAGTAAATAAAGATCTGGTCTCTTGACTTGGTTAATGGTTGATGATGCATGCTTGTTTTCAGAAGATACAGCATCAAAATGAGTGGAGTCTTTGCTTTGAAATAAGCATGTGTGCACAAAAGAGGCAAGTCAAATGGTCATCACTGAACTTTGTTACACTACAGGAGAGTTAGATCTTGCGTTGTTTGATCAGCTATTTTGAGTCCAGTTAGTGGGGACAGAGGGATACATTCTATCACTAATCTGTTTTCGCACAGATTTTCAATCATTAAAAAAATTAAATTAAATTAAATTAAACCCAACTGGTTGAAACAGCAGTAGTTTTAATGCTGCTAAATTTAATCTCAGTTAATGGATTCTTGGTGGTCAAGGAATTGTAGATGCTGCAGGACTATTTGCAAGCCCAGGTGGTAAAAAGAAACTGAGAACTATTTGAATCTTGCTGTATAGCTGATGACTTGTGGAGCAGGGCATTGTAAAAGAGAGTCTAGTAATTTCAGTAGCAAACATTGCTACCGCTCAAGGTTGCCCTGTGTTAGTTAGAAATAAGCAATTATGGTTTCTCTTTTCTCTATCTCAGGGAATCTTGGGTCAAAGTCAGTAAAGTGAGATGTCCCTCCTTGCCTGTTTATAATCTGCTCATTGGCCTGCCTGTTAATATAAAGCCAAAAACCCCTTTGGTGTTATCTTTTCTGAATTTACACTGTGTTGATGAAATTTGTGTTATTTTAAAAGTCATAGAAGAAACTGAGGTACCTGCTGTTTGTGCCAGAATATGTAAACTCTAGAAAAAAAATTAAACACTTGGCTTCAATCAGACTATATGTGTCCAAGTGTGGTTTCACAATGGCAATGTTTGAAAGCCACAGTCAGAGTGTATATTTACCCTGTCTAATGCTAGTGCTTTTCACCATGTATATGTCACTTGCTATGTGCTGTTGAATCAAGCAGAAGTTATACGGAAAGGTGAAGTTAAGTGTGGATGACAAATACAGCTCAGAGTGTGTTGAGAATGAGTCTTCTTCATCTCTTTGATAAGGCAGAGAAGAAAAAAGTGCAAAATATTTTCCCATTTTTAAGTACTACTTTATCTTCACTTCCTTTGGTTCTACCAGTGCTCTCATAGCTGTCACTATGGTTTGAGACTGAAAGGGTAAACAGGGTGTTCAAATAATAAATATCCATTTTCTAATTGTGTTATCACTCTGAATAGCATCCTAAATTTTTGCTACCATTATTTAGCAAATTATTTATTTTCAAATTCAAGTTTTAGATTATGTGATAGAGCATCCACAAAGGAGCTCAGAAAGACAATGGCAGAAGAGGGAGCCCAGATAACGGGTTGCCAGGCCCACCACAGGAGCCAGAAGCCCATTAAAGGCCCATCTGCACAAGCCCAGAGTTACTCAGGGATGCAGAAAAGTAGGCAAGAACCCAAAGAGAGGACTCCTGAGGAATGAGCACCTTGTCCAATCCCCTCCCAAAAAGTGGAAAAAATGAAATGTCAGGGCGAGGACCAGAGCTATGTAAGGAGTAGTCACATAATGTGGTTTGGCTTGATAAAACTTTCCTTGTTTAGACATGACACAGAAAAACAAGACTTTTCTGGATTACTCCTGGTTAAGATAATTTGCTGGAAATCTGTTTTTTAAGCTTCTGCAAAACTGAAATTCTATTATATTAGTTTAAACTGTAGGGAGAGTTTTTATTTCAGAACAGTGAAAATTAGATAAATGTGTATTTCCAGCAGCTGTCAAGTAAAAAGGTGCCTCCCTTGCAAGAAGTGATCTGTTTGAATACAGTTCTTGGGCCTGGATTCATCTGACCTATACCTAAATGCCTGATATAAATGTTCGACCTAAATGTTCCAGCTAAACGTCTGTACTTAGTGCTTGTACAGCCTTAGAACAACTGGCTCTGGCCTTGGTAGTCATATAGCCAGGAAGAAATATGTTGCAATAATTTAGATGGGACTTAACCTCTGTCAGTTTGGATCTAGCATTTTCTTTCCTTTCTTCCTTNCTTCTTTCCTTCTTTCCTTCTTTCCTTCTTTCCTTCTTTCCTTCTTTCCTTCTTTCCTTCTTTCTTTTTTGACCTGTCTTCTAGTTTGGGCAGAAATAAATTATCCAGATATGCCCAGTGTAAGGATGATGAAATAGCAATATTTTACTTTGTTTGTGAATGAGAGACCAAAATCGGATCAAAATAATTTTGATTCTATTTCCCTTCACTCTGTAATTTGTACATGCAGATAATCTTACTTCTTGTACCTCTTTTGTACTTGTTTATCTTGGAATAAGATGAATACTTCTATAACATCTTATAATGTGGTGTAAATCAAGATACATTTTAGGACTGAGCATCTGTAAATGATCTATCTGCTATTTATTTTAGAACTATTCGTCATGAGGTAAACCAGTAGTGTTGCTGATGTGGAAAGCTTCCACTTGAGCAGCATTTGTTGAAATACAGCTTTCTAATCCAGAACTTGGACTTTTACATACTCTATTTGCTATGTTTCCTCCCTACATCTTAAGGAAGGGAGAGAGGCAGCCCACTGTCAAACACAGACACACAGATTTTGGGGAATGGGGGGGAATGAAAGAGAAGTCCAGTATGGGCCTATAAGCCAGATGTTTACCTCTATGCTATGTAGTGAGATCTGCAGATAGTACACAGTCCTGTGATCATAACCTTTACCAAAGCATGCAAAATTGAGAGATGAAGAATCATTTCTTAGTCAGGGATGCTGTGTGCAAGTTTCTTGTGCCACCAAAACTGGAGAAGTGACCATGTAACCCAGGGCCTTAAGGCACCCAAGTAAAACATAACAGTTTTTTGTTTGTTGTAAAGATGAAGTTTAAAAGACATCATTAATGAATGAGTGACTTTCAGTTTTTGAGGTGTAATCAACCATGTCTTACATTTCTTTAACTCACTACTGGAAAAGTAAAGTCAGCTCCTAAAATAGCCAAGAACATATATGACCTTACAGGTCTCCAACATACCCCACATTACCTGAATAGATGAAACTGTAGATATTTCTCTGTTCTTCTTCAAGTGGTTTTGACTCATCCCTTATCTCTCTTTTCTCTGGCTGCAGTATCCCAAACGAACCTAATGGACAGAAAATAACTAGAACAGTTAAATTCCATTCTTATTCAAAATAATGAGTACTCTGTAATAGGACTAGAGTCTAGACTGCAAGCTGTGGCTCATCCTCCATCCTAGCCGAGCACAAGTGAAACGTGTTCTTTACTGTACTGTTGTATTTTTGATTATGTGTAAACATTCTAGCAATATTAAGCTTAGACTAACAGAGAAAGTAGTACTTTGTAACTGACAGCGAGATGACGTTTGCAATCGAACTATTTTTGAAGCTCTGTAAAGCACAGTAATATAAAAATACTATTTTTGGAAGTACCTGCTCTTTCAATGTTTATAACTAATTTGAACATTAAAGAGACTAATGAAGAAAGAACTTCTTACTTGATCCAACCTTTTTGCTTTTAACATTTAACCCAATTTACAAACTATTTACAGATTTTCTATTCCTCCTCAGGATTTTGCTTTGCTGCCCAAGGCATCTATAGCTCCTCTAATCTTCTCTCACCAACCCAGCTCCTTTCACGTCATCTTTCTTTTGAGAGATCCTTTGGTTTTTCAGTATATTTTTAGAGAGATCGGTACCAATAACTGGGACAATATTCTGAGGAGAACCTTAAAAATTTTATTTCCTTTTAATTTTCAAGTCATAAAAAAACATGTGTGTGATCCACTGCTAGTTAATGTTACTCTTTTCAATGGTTCATTTTGGCCGAAAATAAGGGATTAAATGATAATTTGTGGAAATTTTTAATGTAGTTTTAGTACGCAAAGTTCTTCTACACGGTCAGTCATGCTGTGAGAAACAGCTGAATTGGAAATACTCTCTCTGTTGAAGTGAAATAGCTTTGTACTCTAAACTTGATGCCCAGAGGGATGCTCATTTCTTCTTCCTTTCAGTAATTTCTGCTGTTTTCTTTGACAGCCATGATAGCAATTACTTCAGCCAACAGATGACAAGGAGGCATTTGTTTCCTCTTTATTAATCACTTACGGAATTGCAGCCTCAGGGTACGTCCGTCAAACTAGGCCACACAGGTTACATTCTTGAATTCCTGGCCATACACATTACACAATAAATGAAAAGAGGTTTGAAGAAGCTGAGAACATCGTTTTGTTAACAGTAAGAAATCTTTCCTGACAACACATTTGGACAAAAACTAAAATGATTATACGAAGAACTTTAATATTTGTGGCAGGATGTTGTTTTTCTTAATATTCATTTACTTCAATTTTTAATGATATCTTTCATATTTCAGCAGTTAAACTATTCCATCACACTTTTCATTTTCAGCACCTGCAACGTATTTCCATGCTATGACTCAAATGTTTCTTCTTGATGGCATAAAACAAGGTTAAATTCCTTCCCATAGCTTATCTGTGTGAAGACAATTGATTCAAATTTCGAAAACAAATTTATATGCAGTATGAAATTTGTAATGGATTTTTCTGCAAATAAGAAAATTTGATGGGCCTCATCATTTGCTTAGAAAGTAAAATCTAACCTTCTATCTTCAAAAGAAGATGACAAATAAGATACTTTTAATTATGTAACATTCCAGTTAAATACTATCACGCAAAGTGCCTTATTTCAGATTATGCTCAAGTATGAAATAAATTCTGAGCAACGAAGAAACATCCTAAATTGTAAGTATTCTCACAAATGTTGAAACAAGCTTTCCGCTATGTGCAATCTGATTTTTTTTTCTCTTTTTATCATCTAAAATGTAACGATATACTCCCCAAACCCAAATTCCTTATGTGTAACAAATTGTTAATTCTGAATATGGGTATGAAGACTTGATTTTTAGGGAACATTTTCTGAATTGTGGGCCATAGAGAGTTCTATTTTGGAGAGAAAACTTATTTTGTCCCAGAGCTTGCCCAAAAATAAAAAACAAAACAAGAAGTTATGAAGTACCAAGCAAGTAAAACATTGCAGGAGAAGAAACTAATTCACTTAAATGATGAATCAGTGTAGGAAACCCACAACTGTCTGAGAAGAGGAGAAAAATCACAAGTTAATTGTTTAGTGTCTTGCAATAATATATAGCTTAAAGTCCTGTGATCAAACTAATACAAAAAAATGAATAAAAATATATCTTTTTTTGCAGGCCATAATAAGTGTACTTTCTTTCCTGAGGGAAAGGCTTTACTGCAAACTGACGATTTCCTTTGATTTAACATTACTTTCCAGAAAGATTAGTATTTTAGGAAGTTTCAAAGTCTTTTTCTTACAATTCTTGGAAAAGAAACCAGCCTCTAAGTAGTATTTTCTTAATGGGACCTTTCCATTAGTCAAGTTGTAGAACAAGATACGGGAGTATAAATGCAGGGGAGTTTTCTGTGTTTAAGATACAGAAGATTTTCCTTGATGCTTCAGAACTTCAGAAGCCTTGCACTGATAAAATAGACATTTTCTTATCTTCTCCTAATACTTTTTTTATTAATGATGGTATAAAAATAAGACCTTCCTTCCCAGATCTGCTGTTGCTTTTTTATTTTAGAAATTTAATATGTAACTGAATTTGTGGCAACAGCAGAACTGATCAGAATTTTGTATTTTTGTTAAGAAGACATTTTTAAACAGGTTCTTAATGCAGTGTGTGGCAATTTTGCGTATAAGGACCAATACATTACGTTACCTATATTCGCTGAGCTGCCTCTGCATAGCAAAACTGATGATGAGATAACGGGCAACTTAATGTCTAAATCTGACCATATTAAATGTGCTTTCTTAGAATCATGCTAGATAAATAAATTTATTATCTTTTTGATGATATCTTATGTGGAATTTGCCACAATAGTATATTAATCAGGCATGATTAATACTTTCAGAGCTCTTGCAGCTTGTGAAGAGGCATGACATTTCAAACTTGAAGAGATTTAAATCTTGCAATTCAGTGCTGTCCCCTGCTTTGGTTGTCCAACTTCTGAAGCCTTGGAATTATTTTTTTCTAAGACTTCTTTTTTTGCATGGGCTCCATATTATATAGCAGTAAATAAACTTTAAAAAAAAAAGAAAAGAAAAAGAAAAAATGTTATGGCAGGGACAGATCCAGAGAAAAATGCTCCAGGTTATCACTTATTAGCCTTTCCAATGAAACCAGACTCTTCCTTCTGCAGTTTTGGCTTCGTTCTTCCAGCTTTTTGGCCAAACCGAGAGCTGCAGAAGACGGCCTCTCATACTTCATGTGTAGCCTGATTCACCCTCGAAGTCTGGAACACAGAGAATAGGGCAGAGGTCATTCGAGAAAATTTGTTTTGTGATCATTAAAGTATGCAATGTGACATCATGGACAGATGAGAGGAGTGAGGGAGAGCTGCAGACTAACAGGGAGTGTCCTGAGATTCAGGCTCTCCCTTCTGAAATGCTGTACTTCCCTCAGTTTTAGGAATTGCCACATTCACAGGAAAGGAATGCAGTGGTATTTGGTCGCTTAGACTGGAATCAACATTTGCACAAGAAAATGTTAGACGTTTAAGTAAATAGCTATTTACTGAACCTCAATATTAACTCCACAGTTACATGGTTACACTGAAAATGATGCTTAGATCAACCCTGAAGGATTTTTATCTCTTCCATCTGGTGAGTCGGAGGTGAGGGCTGTCACGCTCCACATCAAGACTAAAGTTCAATCATCTTGCAAAAGAAGTCTTGGATGTAAAATGATACACGTACTGCTGAACTTCTGAGGTTTTGTGCAGTCAGCCTCCTACTTACTAAAACAAGCACATTCAGAATTCAATGTTAGCCTTCACACTTCTGCTGGTGGCTTGTTCACAACCCCTACCTGCTTTTTCAGAAATTAGGGGGACCCTTGGGCAAGGCTTAGGATCCCAGCAGTAAGTAGAAATGATTAATGGCTGTCCAGCTCCTGAAATGTATACAAACAAGGCATGTCAGACTGGTGGTGCAGGATCAGGCCTTAAGTGCATGTGTATTTGCTTTACACACTGAAACATATTTTTTGTATCATTAAACTGGAAATTCCATGCATATGCAAAAGCAGGCACAAAGCCTGTCCTTCTTAACTAGACAGGACGGTGCCTGAGTAACTTCCTGGATGATGATCATTTTGCAGAGAGTATTACTAGCCCTGGCTTTGAAGAGTGTCTTTGTAAAAGACTGAAATCCTTTAGCTCTCTTCCCTGTTACATCTGACCTGACCACATGCTGAATTAATGTTGCATGAGCAGGTCGTTATTACACTTGAATGCTTGACTTTAAAAAACATAATACTTTAAGGTGTTTCCTTGGTTCTAAATACACTGAAAAATCTCATCCATCATACAGAACCTATCCTTTTAAGTAATCAAGTTATTGGCTGCTGTCCTCTGTGTGAATCTTGGACGTTTTAGCAATGGTTTGCATAGTTCTTATTGTTAGCAAGGGAACAGGGGAGTCAAAGACGATAAATATTTTCTTTAAGATCATGATTTTTTTAAGCCTTGTGGTTTTTTCCTAACCTTTTTCTGAGAAGCAGCTTGATCATTTTGACTGGCACATTACCCTTGGCCTGCCTGCCTGCAGAAGCTCTCCTCCCAGATCTCAGATTGCATTACTGTCTTGCAAAAAGCTGTAAAACAAATTGGCAAGCTGTGGATGCCTTTTTCCCCAGCAGATAGTGCCACAAAATGAAAACCAATCTTTAATTACTACCACTAGCTTAAGTTCTAGGGAAATGCTACAGAGGAAAATTCCCAATCTTGCTACTTAATACATTGTGAGCAAGCATTTTTGGTTTTAAAATAGTTAAACAGTGAAAAATTAAGAAATGCCAGGATTTAAAGTTGCTTATGGTACCAACCATGAATTCTCATATCCTACTGCTGAGCAAAGTTTATCATTTGAGGCTCTATGATGTGCTAAATGCAACAGTATGGCTTTTCATTCAGAGCTGGCCTGTGTCCTGCTGGCTCAGCCTTTGGGTGGAATTTTCGTGTGCTTGCCTGCAAAATGCCATGTAAACAAATGCTATGGGGGGAATTTCCAGTAGTATGTAATGGCTAGATATACAAGAGCATGTTGTGTCAGTGTAACGGGATATCTCCCTTTGGTGGCACAAGTCTTAACCATCTGCTCAAAGTATCCCGTAACTTGGAGTTTGGGGAAAAAAATAATAAAAAGCGTAGGTAAGGTACGGATTCTAATCCCAAAGGCAGACCAGGGCACCAAACCCTGTTCTCCCACATCCTGGTTGACTGTCTTAATTTCAGGGTAGTACCTAATGATGATATTTCCTTTGTGTCTTGTTTGGACATACTCGTGGTCTGAGCACCTATACCTGCGAGTTCAAAAGATAGATTTAACATCTTTATTCTGAGAATAAGGACCAGTTTTAACCCTGTCACTGCTTAATGTGTTTAAAGTGATATACATTTAGGTACAAACCTAAACCTAAATGTACAAGGGGTGTACCGAAAGTAATGCCTCCTACTTTATTACATTGGCCCACAACGTCAGAGGCGGATGTTGGTGGGATGGCAGCAGAGGCTGAACCTTCCCACCTACATCCCGTTCCATGTTGCTGCCATGTGACAGATGGCAGCAGAGGGGCAGCCTGACCAAATGGCGTCTGACATGGGAGTGCGGATGGAGCAAAGGGGTGGAACTGAATTCCTCCATGCAGAAAAAATGGCATCTATTGACCAAAATGCAGGACCCAGCACTTCGTCATGTTGAAGCTCATTCCACTGACCTCAGCCCATCAATCTAACCTGCCCAGATCCCTCTGTAGGTCCTTCCCACCCTCAGGCAGATTGACACTTCCTCCCAAATTGGTGCCATCTGCAAACCTACTGAGGGTGGACTCAATCCCCTCATCCAGATCATCAATAAATAAATTAACCTGGACCGGCCCCCATACCTACCCCTAGGGAACACCACTGGTGACTGCTGCCAGCTGCATTTAACTCCATTCACCACCACTCTTTGGGCCCGGCGCTCCAGTCAGTTTTTTACCGAGCAAAGAGCACACCTGTCCACACCATGGTTTGCCAGCTTCCCTGGGAGAACACTGTGGGAGACAGTGCCAAAGGCTTTCCTAAAGTCTAGGTAGATTACATCCACAGCCTTCACCAAGTTTGCACCAGGGAGAAGGACCCAGGTGAGGGGCTGAGTGGGGCTGTGCTCAGGGCTGGTGGCAGCCTGGCTCTGCCAGGATCCCTTCTGCAGGGCCTCTTTTTGAATGGTGGGAGCATGGGGCTGGCCTGGCCTTCAGAGCCACTTCGGAGCACAGCAGGGGGTGGGTGCCACTGCAGCTGACTGCTTGTTTTAAAGATTCCAGGAAGATAAGAAGAGGCATCTTACGGTTTTTAAGAACATAGAGCAGTACTTTCTGACATGCTGGCAAAAAATGTTGGTGTGACTTCCACAGATGGAGACTTGAAAGAATTTAGTGATCAGAACCAGAGTCCAACAAAAGCTAATATTTCCGTGATGACATTCCCACTTTCCAGTGCCCACTCCCCAACAAAGAAACTGCCCAGGACCTTAGGACCAACCAGTGTCAATACTGGGCCCCAGACAATAATAAGCTCGTCACAGACGCTGGCCAGTTTGTGGAGTGTCCTGATTGGGAGCCCCATAGCCCAGCTCCAGCAGCAGTCACAAAGACACACAGAATAGGAGGGGTTGGTTGGGCTACAGGGCACAGAAAGCGAGCTGGAGAATTTATAGAATCAGACTTTTCAGAAAGTAAGAGAAGAAAAAAGGACATAAAAATGGGAAAGGTCTGAGGCATTTTTCAATGAAAGTGTGTGGAAAAGTTCAACATAAAGACGGAAGTCACCGATAAGCTGGTAGCAGAATTCACAAGCTCTAACAGCCACTTAACTGTGGATCCACGGGTTTCTGATCAGAAAAACATTAGGTGGAGAGTTTGTGATGCCCTTAGTGTGCTGATGGCAATGAACGTCATTTCAAAGGAGATAGAGGCAATCAGATGGATCGGCCTTCCTACAGCCAGCTCAGGAATGTCAGAATCTAGAGAGAGAAAAGCAGAAGCACATGGAACAGATGAAAGAGCCCAGATACAACTGCTGCTGCATCAAATTGCATTCAAAAACTTGGCACAAAGAAATCAGCATAATGAACAACAAAATCAAGGCCTCCCAGCCTCAAGTCCAGCAATACAGTTGCCTTTCTCAATAGCCAGCACTAGTAAGGAAACAGTTGTTGACTGCAGCATATCAAATTATAAATTTGAATACCTCTTTAATTTCAATAACTCTTTTGGGATTCAAGATAATAGTGAAGTGCTGAAGAGAATAGGGAATGTGCTTTGGGCTTGAGGCAGGCAAATGCTCAACTACAGACCTAAGAACTGCAAAATCACTGCTGACAAAAGCTTTGCAAGGCTACATCACAGATATGTCTGCGGGATTACTTTCAAATTTAGCACAAAAAGTTTCACATTAAGAGGCAGAAGGAGGCATTTGTGATTCAAAATCAAGTGAGAATCCAGGGTTGTGTTTGGATATTGAAGTGGCTTTAGCAAGTGGGCAGTCTCTTGCCCTTAGCAGTCAGCAGTCCAGTAGTGCAACATCACGCTGCTTTGAATCAGGAGCTCCATGCTTGTTCTATGTTGAAGATGAGGAGGATGAAGATGATGAAGATTCCTCTTGCCCAGAATAAAGACAGCAGAAAATGGAATATATGAAATGCTGCTCCTTTTTAATTCTTAAAGGGACCTCTTGTTTGGATTTTACTTAAGTTTCTTGCCTTGGTTTGCACTGTGTTCAGTGAAATAAAATGAAAGATTCAAAACAGATTAGCCTGAAGCTGAAATTGGTAACTTTTTGTAACTGAACAGAGTGACATGCAGACACAGAACAAAGTGGTTTTCTTACCAACTACAATCAAGTAAAAGAACAAAGTCCCTGGAGATTTGGCAAAATAAGCATCAAGTTTGTACTTTCCATTTTCAGACATTCTATCTCAAGTATCTGTCGTCACCTTATCTTCACCAGATAGAGAAAAATGCTGATTCTTGCACTGTCGTTTGTATGCTCTACCTTTGAAAATATAGTGAGGAGGAAGAGAGGGAGCACGAGTGCTCTAAAATAGCTGTTTAAAACTTATAAATCTTATAAAACTTATAAATCTAAATGTTTAAAATCTTATATGGAAATTGTTGTAGGGAAAAGGAGCTGTTAGAATTTGAATTTGAATTTGATTTTTTTTTTTCTTTTCAACTTGTTGCATAGAAGATTCTTAAAGCAATATAAGTTCCAGGTTATTAAATGTATCTTGAAATAGCTTGAATCCACTTTAGACACTCCAACAGTTGTATGCCTCTTTTGAAAGGTTAATACATTCATTTATTACACAGACTTAATTTAGTATAAGTGATTATTCTTAGCCATTATAAGTGATCAGAATAAAAACAGCAGTATTTTCTGTGCCAATTTTCTCAGGGAATAAAAGTGGAAAAATATTACTTGTAGATTATAGCATACCTCATATAGCTTCTCCTTTACGGTTTTGTATAGCTTCCCACTAGCCAGAATATAGTGATAGTTTATTTATTTATTTATTATTATTTTTTAATTTTTTAATTATGATCTTCCATGTC
The DNA here is from genome assembly GCA_013396635.1 of Penelope pileata. Taxonomy (NCBI): domain Eukaryota; kingdom Metazoa; phylum Chordata; class Aves; order Galliformes; family Cracidae; genus Penelope; species Penelope pileata. The sequence continues at coordinate 274,409 of WBMW01000241.1, forward strand.
TCTGTCAGCTCCTCTTCCCTCTGAAGTGAGCTATGCACTTTGGAAGCTTGTAAAGGAACAAAAAGATGTGATGCATGCTAAAAAACAAAAACAGTTCATTTAATAGCCGAAGGAAACAGTTGTGTAAAAGTAGCATGATTTATAAAGCCCAAGGTCAGCTTTGGAGCTTTTGAAGCCTTAAGCAATGGATGATTACAGTGCACCAAGTGGGATCAGAGATAGCAGACTTTGCACCTGCAGTTGGTTTTTCAGCCTTTGTGCTCTGTGCAATTGATTGCTCAGAGGCCCCTGAGGCTGTCCAAGATGATATGGTCTGAGTTGGTAAAACAAAAAGTCAAAATATCAGATGGAAAACAAAAGAGCAAAGAAAAGATGTCAATGGAGAGGAGTGTCGGAAATTGATCTCACAGCAACCTGACTGTTCTATGTTGAGTCAAAAAGCATCACAGCTCTTATTTGGTTTAGATCTTGTATATAACCAGCGAGTATGCTTTTGACTGCTGCTGTGCAGCACTTTTGGTATTGGCTGTGTTAGATTCTTTGTCCAACTCTGGTGCTTTGAAAGGCAACGAGAAACTGTGTGAAAGGAGAATTTAGAGCAAGTCTTCGGTTTCTTTGCTTCTACTAAGGTAGCTGTGTATTGTGAGTATATGAATATTAAATCTCAGATGATGACTTTGAATAATGAAGCTACGAAGAGCTATGTCTGTAAAATATTGGAAATGTTAATATGACTCTTTTTGTTTCTTTTCTCACAGCTTTTACATTTGCAAAGTAGTTGTTCTGAACCTCCACATTCCTATTTACCCGTATGTCCCGATTTCCATAATTTCTTGCAATTAATCATCTTTTCAGAATCCAAATAAAACATGGTGTCTGACTCCAGTGTGGTACAGGGTTCTAATTTGTTGTTCTCATATAAACCATTACTGCAGGGTAAATCCTTCTTGATTTTTTTTTTTTTTTTTTTTGTTCTTTTCTTCCAGAATCCAGCCTTTCTTTTCCCTATTTTTACTTCGAGGATGGTGTAAATGCGACAAGATAATTTTAGGTTTCTAATGATCAGAAATGTCAGCAGTAAGCAGATGACGTGGTGATTAAAACAGCTGTGAGAAGTGCCACTTAATGAACTAAACATCTCACCAAAACTAAAAATAGTAGTATTTCTTTAAATTGTTTCACACCAGTGAAGTGCATGAATCTTTTAACAGTGCTTCCCACAGAAACTCTTTCCCCTGCTTAGAAAAGATAAATCGTGTGACAAACTCTGGACAAGAGTGTGTGCACAGGCTTGCTGATAAGAAAGGTGAAGGCCTTTGAAGATTGTACATTTATTTAAATACAAAGGCTGTCTTGTGGCTCTGTCTCTTCCCATAACTGTGGTTAAGCTTTTATAGACGTCTGTTTATCCCAGATGTTCGTACTTCTGTTCTTGAAAAACGTCTTCAGATTGTACTTAGCTCAGCTTGTAACAGGAAGTGGTATGTGAGAAGATCTTTAAAGGAGTTCGTGGGCTGAGCTCCCAACTCTGAGCTCCGTGTGCCTATTCAAATTATGACAAGGAATTAGTGTTTGGAGTATTTACAAATTTGACATCTCTGATTTTGCTCTCAAGAATCAAAGTGCACAAATAGAAAGGCAGAACTAGACATTTATGACCATCTGATCCCAGAGGTTTTGCTTCTTCTGAAGCAAGTAATTCTTTATGAATAGAAAGTACAAACTAAAAGTACAAATTAACGTCCAGAGAAAATTAACAGCATAATTTAGAGAGATGAACTTGACAGACTGTTACATGTGTTTTGGGGGAGAAAGGGAAGGGAGTATTCCACACATCCATTCATTGCTTTTTGTGTTTTGACCTCAAATCAAATTAACCTCCTTAATGCTTTCCCCTTATATCCTGTCTTCACCATGCAAATAAGTTCAGGCTGTGGTGTCTGCACTTATAAAAGCACTCACTTATTAAGGACACTTCTGAAAGTGTGCTTTCAGTGCTGAGCTGTGACTCGTATGTCTTTCACTGGAATTCTGCTGCTGCTCTGTAGTCTCTGAAGGATTATTTACACGCCTTCATGCCTTGTGGCACTTTTGAAATTGCTCTTAAGTGGTCAGATGTGTCTGCCAGGTTATTCAATTAGCATCTCCTTCTGCAAAGTTGGAGCCCACACTGAAATGAACACATTCATACTCTGCTGCACGCATGATGCAGCTGCCTGCGCTGGATCCTTTATCAGAAAGAACTGTTCTCTTGAACTAGAAACCACGAATGCAGATCTGGGTGCTTATTACAGTCTTGCCTCAAAGCCAGCTAAAGGGCCATTACTGTACATATCCTCTTTCCTAGAATTTGGTCGTTAATACTGAAGGTGGACAGATATCCAAAGAAACCAAATATTATGGGTTTTGTAATGTCTGTTTCCTGTCCACCATTTCTCCTTATTATTTGCATATCTTATCTCAGTCTCATACAATTTTTTTAATCTTTCTCAATGAGTAATTCCTGTATCTCTGCCTACAGCTGAAAATGTTTGTTCCTTGGCTCCTTTTCTCCTCTATTAAATGTGGTAACTACATCAGTTCTTTCTCCAGCCCTGTAGTAATACCATGTTCTCAGTAAGCCACCATAAATCTTTTCTATAAGGTTTCCAGTTTCCCTTTCTTCCGCTTTCATAATTTGAGGATTTAAGTCATCTGGGTCTAGTCCTTTGTTGGCTTTCGGTAGTTCTAATTGCCTTCTTATCTGTTTTATGATGAGGGTAAAGCCTTTCAACAATGCACTCCCTCAAGCCTAGGAAAACATACCTCAGTCCCTGGGATGTTATCTTCTTTCCTTTTTTGTGTACTGATGTGAAAAAATCATTTAGACCTGCAGCATATTAACCACCCATCACTAGCTTTTTGCTTTGATCTTCCAGAGTTCCTCCCGTATCTTTTCCTTCTGCTTTGATAGTGTGCTGATTTATTTTTTATGTTTTTGCTGTCAGTTCTCTGTTGTTTTTTGATTTAGGCATTGCCTTTGTTAACGTGTTTTATTGTTTCATTTTTGTCCTATCTCTCTTTATTCCTTCTACAGGAAATAAAATTTCCTGACAACCTATTCTGTTGTTCATACTGCAAGGTTCTTCTTTTATCCATGTTCTATATTTTAATGCTGCGTGGTTTTGTTTGTTTACTGGTCTTGTTTGCTTATTTGCAAAATGAGACATGTAAAGGCAACATTTCCTCAAGCAGGAATCCACTTATGGGTATCCATAAAATTTCACCTGCAGCTATTTCAGTAATTCTAAATGTGCATTCAATTGCCATGTGAATGTTGTTGCCACATTATACAATCTCTTTTTACTAATTGTGTAGAACTGTTGGGCTTATCCACAAATCTTACTGTTTCTATCACTGTCCAAACAAAAAGACATTTACATTGCTTGCAGTTTTAAAAATTCTTCGCTACTTTCTGTAAGATTGGTGTGAGGGGTGTTTTGTTTGTTTTTGTCTTTATTTTGAGGATTTTTTAATTTTACAGTGACATAAAATTAAAACATGTACAATGGTGTTTTGTTTTTGTGTGTGGCATTATTTGGTTTGGAAGAGGGAATGGGATGAAAACTGCTTGATTGCAAATGAATTCCAGAGGAGACTAGAAAATGCAAAATCAATCTAACTGACCAGATCAGATTTAGGCATATGAAAATTAATTCTAGGTAAAAGCGTGTGCAAAAGCTGAACCATAAAAGGTTTATTTGTACTGGTCCTTTCCCTCTGAGATCTATCAAATGGTGAATTGTAATCTGTCAGGTACAGATGAAAGGAAATGATTTGATTTCCAGACACTTCCAGTAACATATCTCCTTTCATAAGTGCTCAGCATCTGCAGGGATTCTGCACTCTTTCAGGATTTGCTTTTCCAGCCTCTGTTGAAAATTTGGACTGGTATCCTAAAAGCCTTTATATTCTTACATAGCGGAGACCCAAGTTTGACCATGGATGAGTTGTCCTGTAACACCACTGACATGGCGTCCCATAGGTTTCATCTTCCTGTCCACTTATCCTGATCCAACCCTAGGATGCTGTGAGAGCACCCATGGCCTGTGTGCTTGATGGAGAAAGGATGAAGCTGCCTTGGCAAGCAGGCTGTCCTCACTGAGTCTACCTGCACACAGTATGTGCAAACTTGACTAGAGGTCTTTGCGTATTCACCAATGCACTGTACATGTGGTTTGTTGCACCAGTACTCTGGCATACAGCATTCCTAGCACTTTGTAACAGACTTCTTCAAAGTCAGTGGCACACGCATAATGCTGAGGCCTCTTCTCGATGGATAAGATACTGAAATGTCCATCCTGCTGTGTTAATGCACTTATTTCTTGGTGAGTAGAAAAGAGAGGCACAGTGTGGCCAAGTCTACAGTTTCAGAAAGACCCAAGAGCCACACAAGCATTTAGACTGGCCTGGAAGGCCCAGCTGGTATCGGAGGACACTTTGTCATAAAAAGGTCTAGAGTAAAATGTTGAAGAACAATCTCTCCAAGGTAGGGAATGGTATCTTACTGTCCTTCCTCTGGACTTGGTATGGTATCAGGAAGGCTGGAGGAAGACTCAGTGCTCAGCCCATGACTTTGAAAAACACCATTCTTGTGGGGTAAGAAAAATCACCTACTGGGGACAGAAAGAAAAGCAATTCCAAGGTTAAATGCAAGCGTTCTTTGAGATGTCCCACCTGTCTATTTTTTGGGTTCATGCTTCTATTAGAGAGTTATCCTACCAACTGTAGCACTTGGAAACCCACTTGGGCTACCTGAGAGAAAAGCACTTACTTCCTCCATTATGTTAGCACATGAAGGACTGGTGAAGACGCTGGACCAGCACCTGCAGACAATGAGAGCAGGTAGCTGCTTGTTCCAGGACCCTGTGGAAGTACTCAGGGACAAGAGGTTAATCCTGTTGTTGTTGTTGTTGTTTTCTCTTGTTCAAAAGGAATTGTCACCTCACTTTCTGAAAGGCAGGATGCCTTGTTTCTGCCACTGTACAGGCTGTGATGATGAATATGCTTAGTTGAATTCCTGTCCAAATGGCCCCTAGTATGGATTTGAGATCCCTTGTTAAAAAGCACAAAAGGGTTTTTGGTTCTGACTTTGGTTTACTGTCTTTCTGTAGTACATCGGATGTTAACAGGAGCATCCTTTATTTCTCAGCTGTCTAATGCTTCTTGTTTATGTTCTGTGTCTTTTCTGAGTCATCTCCTGCTGCCCAAAGCCAGCAGGGAGGCTGTAGAGGTCCTTTCTTCTGGATGGATTCTGAAGGACCCCAGATCGTCCCATAAAAGTGGGCCTTTCTCTCGGTTTTTGCAACTGGGTGGTACCCAACCTGAGCTGGTCCTCCTAAGCCAGGGTGGTCTGCCTAGCAATCATGGCCAGCTCTGAGTTCTTCCCATTTTGAAATGACTCCAGGAACAAGCACCAGGAAACTGCTCTGTCCTTACACATTTTGATGCTACTCTGACCAGTGAGTCTCAATGACAAGTCTGTAAATAATACAAAGCCTCCGAATCTCCTTGTTCTGCAAACAAAATTCTAGAATATTATATCCACCTGAACAACAGATTCTGTGTGTGAGGTCTTTGTCATTAACTTGCACTGCACAACTTGGAAAACGGTACATAATGAATTGCAAACATCTGTCTGATTCCTTTCTTTAATTCTCTTAAGGGAAAGCTGAAAAGCTTAAATGCTGACACATGTACCATCCAACTAGCCTTCTTCCCAAATCAGCAGCAAGCCTGAGGTCTCCTATAGGAGAGGAGCCAGCTGAGGTTGTATACCAGAGAGGCAGGCAGTGGGTAGATGTCCAGAGGCCTTCACTTAGCCTTTTCCATAACCTGGGCTGTACTGGCTGACTTCTTCATAAGAAACAGCTCTTGACCAGGATCTACTGTGGTGATAAAAATACTGGGAGAAGGTTTGACAGATGGTGAAGTGGGATAGAGTTGTGAACTGGCAAAGTGTCTTCGCTTGCCTCAGCAGTGTGTTAGGATTTCTTTACTTATTGTTTATCTTAGGTTGAGGAAGAAAGTATTTTTCTACCTTTGTTGTCAGATATAGAAGACTCCTAGCAAAGAGGCAGAGGAGTTGCGGAAGTCAAGTGGAGTCAAGGTGCTGTACTTAACTGTGGGAAGACAAGAACATGGCTCTGCAGAAAGAAAGGATGGCAGAAACCTAGTTGAATATATGGAAAATTGAGGGGAAATATGTTTTTAGGAAACTCTGAAAGGTGGAAGGAGAGATAAAAAGAGGAAGAAATAGTTGTCTATTTGTTTTCTGCTTATAATGGTTCCTTTTCTTGCTTCTGAGTGCTACATATAACTCTAAACAGGTCTTTTATACTATAACAAAGTATGGTGATGACTTCAGAATGAAAAGTATGCCGAAAATTATTTTTTAAAGAATGACTAATACTTACTTCACATGGTAAAATTCTTTACTTCATGCAGTAATTATGTTTAAAACCTAAGAATTAAGTTTTTGCCTCCCTGACTCCTTCGAAGGGCTCTGACTTTCCATTCAGTAGTTTCTAATGTTGAAGAGAGAGAACAAGTCCTTTCTACAGTAGTAATATATATATATGTTCTTTTAGCACAAATGTAACTGGCAGATTGATTCAGATGGGGACAGATTTTGTGAGTCCTTCATGAGATCTTCTGTGTTATTAGATTCTTAAACATTTTTCTTTTATTAAGTGTGCATCTTTTTTACTTGAGAGATAAAAAGTTTGCATGCCATACTGTTTAAAATTAATTTCTGTTCAATACTATTTGCTGACTCTGTAATCTTACCATAACATGCTGATTGTGGAGAGGAGAAAAAAAGTTTTTTATAATTTGCTCAGAGATTGTTTCTTCAGCAATATCCAAGCTTTCTGTTTGATAATACCTTTTTAGGTAGTCAATGAATGAAGTAAATACATCTTAACCTGTTCCAATGATATTTGCGTTCAACCCATTTTATATATGTAATGGATTTTGCACCATGAAAACCTTCCTAGATCTCTGCTGAAAATAAATTTGGAAAACAACCACTAAGCATCATGAAAATGCATGATTACAATATTTGAGAAATTAAATCTGTCACAATTGCTTTCATCTGAATGCTGAGGTCTCTAACTAGACTAAAACTAGAGCCCTGAGCTTGAGACCTGGTCTGGAAGTACTGGGTCAGTACGCAGCACTCGAGACCTCCACATAGTTCTGCCTGGATGTAGAAACAATCACAGTCCAAGTACTGAACAGGGATATGTCCTCTTTGGATTCTAGGGAAATGAAGTGCTGTCTTCAAGCTTAATTTTGGTTTGTGAGCAATGGGCAAATGTAGTAAGAGACTACAGCTGTGTTATTTTGGAGGTGAGTTGAACTGTTTTCAAATAACATTGCCTCATCTGTCTTCTGCCTCCCTACAGACTTAAGTTTGGCATAAGTGTTTTTTCTTGTAAAGTGAAAAAAATCACATTTGTGAAATCCATGCAATGAGATGGAATGTTTAAAATATGCTTTTCTGTTTGGTCTTCCTCTGAGATTTTTTGGCCAGCCCTCCTCCCATCCCTAAATAAGCCGTGGTTTCACTTAGATACTTAGTAACAGTAACTTTTATCTCAATTAAGTGAAAATAACATCGAATTAAGTAAAGGAGAAGCAAAAGTTTTGGTGAAGCCAGTGTATAAAGTAGCAGAGGTTTGCCTTTCTGACTCCTAGTGTTTTGCTCTAACAAGAAAACTATTTTTTTCTCTTCAATGCACAGCATCAAAGCAGAAATAAGGTACAAGCAGACAGAGGAAATAAATTAGCACTGTGTTTGAAGTCGCACATGAGTGTTTCCAGCTAAGGTAGATTGAGACTCTGTAATGTGCTTCTCAGAAGCTCTGCTCCCACTGCAGCTCTTGAACGTGGCCTTGTTTTGCCTGACAGGCTCTAAGCTCTGCTTGGTAGGAGAGAGATTGGTGGTGCACTCTGACTCCAAATCATCACTAATGCAGGACTGCCTTCATGCAGTTTTGAAAAGAGGAACTTGTAACCTTTCCCATTAGACGTGAAAAGAGGTGCTGTGCTGTGGATCCTACTCTGGAGGCTTTCAGCCTTGCTTGTCATGTAAAGATCTCATTTCAGAAAAGTGAGTCTAATGTGGATGGATCCTTGACTGTTGTTTGGCCAGTTGTTTCTTATCATCCTGGGAGCAAAAATTTGAAGACCTAAGGCACAAATTACTCTTCTAATAGGCACATCTGTTTTGGTTACTTAATGTCCACTGAAAAAGTTGTTGAAGAAATCCAGAAGTGTTCATTTAATCAGATATTATCTTATCTGGGTCTATGAAAAGTAGTGGGTCTGATCAAGAAGATCTGATTTAAGAATGGACAAAATTTTGAGCGTGTGATGGGGTAGACCTACAGAAAACATTAATAGCAGAGCATTAGGGACCCCACTGATACCAACAACTAACCACATTCTGCTACCAACATATCCTGGGAAAAAACTTGCTCATTTTTACCTTTGTACCTTCTAACTGACGAGCAGAGAGAGCCAAGGTACCAGAACTAAGAGCTAGGTCAGGAATGTCCAACCCACATAGCATGGGATGCATGCGGCCCAGCACATCTCGTACCGCGGCCCACCCTCTGTCCCCGTGCCATCATGGGGGCAGCTCTTCCCTGCTGAGTGGCCTGGCCTGGCCCTGGGTGTACACCCAACACCAGCAACAACAATAGCACTGTCTGTGCTCAAACCAGAACAATGGGAGGGAGCATTGCAGTGCTAACTCAAGTTACGCAAATAATTTCATGAATTTTGATACAATAGCTAAACAATTTTGTGAACAGTGAAAAATATGCAGCCTTGCTTTCCACTTTGATAAAGGCATTTGAGAATAGGTTTCAAGATTTCCAAAAAAATCATCAATTTTTTGGTATATTTGTGACTCCATTTTCATTCGACATAGATACATTACCTGCAAATTTTTGAATGTAATGTATAGAGTTGCAATCAGACATTCAACTCAAATAAGCATTTGATCATGTCTCTCTGCTGGACTTATGGAAGCCTTGTCTTACCAGAGAGAAATATCCCTCACATCACAATCGTGCCTTATTTTCGTCATTGCTTTTTGGCAGTACGTACATTTGTGAAGAACCATTTTCAAGGATGAAACACAAGAAGAGTAAAATTTCCTCAAAAATCTCTGACAAACACCTTGAGAACTCACTGAGAATTGCAGCCACTTCCATCAAACTAGACTGATGCATTAGTTTCACGAAAACAAGGTCAAATATTCCATTGGTTTTATAGTTTTGATGCCCTTTTTTATGTTTTAAGAAAAAATATATTTAAAAAATTTTTGCTAGTTATACACATTAACTATATTATACATTTTATACGTGGCACAGGACAATTCTCTTTACTCAGTGCAGCCCAAGGAAGCCGAAATGTTGGACACCCATGGGACAGTTGCTAGGAAAGACTGCACTGTACAAAACCACCGTCTGCACCTCCAAAATAACAGCAGTTGGAATAGAAGATGCATCGTGGTTACTTGTCCAGTAGTTCACAAGAGGGACTGGAGATTAAGCCTCAGCCTGACCACTGGCAGATTGTTTTCTCATACAATGTTGGGGTCTTCTAAGAGAACATCCCACTATCTTACCATAAGTCCAGTTGGCTTTCACAAATGTAGAATACTGCTTTATATTCACAGTCACCACTAAGTATTTCACACACATAAGCACCTCCCTTATCTTCCTTCTCTGTAGCATGTGGGCTTCCTCTCAGTGGCAGTACACTTGACTGAAGTGCAAAGAAGCACATGGAAATCAGTCTAAAAACAATCCACGGAGGTGTTTCGCTTCCTTTGTGCAGACACGGCCGATCAGTTATCAGATGACAGATGGGAGCAGTAGCTTCTGACACTTTAATTCATTGCCTTTTCACCTTCTTCCTTGGTCATAGGAGTTACAACCATTCATATGAGGACATTTAGAAAGTTGAGTTGTTTTCATCAGTGTGTCTAGATGAGACAATATTCCATGCTGACATAAGATTTAGGCTTCTCTTTCTCAGAAGGAGCTCTGTCCCCTTGATGACATAACATGACCGAGCAAGTTTGGTAGTGCTTACCTCCATCACATCACCTGTTCGGTCCCAGAGCTGGCTTTTAATTCAGTTTCACACGTCCATCCAGACAATTTAAAGAACTTGAGCCTTGGGAAATGCACATTCCCACAATTTGCAGCTAGAGTTTACATTGCTATTGCTAGTGACACATTTGGGGAAAAGAAATGCCTGGCTTAATCAGGCTTTAAGCATCAAGTGTGTGTTAACTCGTTTCATGCTGCTGGATTTAGTGAGCTATGAAAGACATTTTTGTGTTACACGGACTATACCAAGTTAAGGATAAACAGCATTTCAGCAAATACCTTCAAACAGTAGACTTTTTTACTTCACATCGTCCTTCATAACATGATGGAATTGCATTTTTGATAGTATGAATTTACTTTGGCTACAAGATTTGCAGATGATGCCAAGCTGTGTGGTGCAGTCGACACGCCAGAGGGAAGGGATGCCATCCAGGGGGACCTGGACAGGTTTGAGAGGTGGGCCCATGCCAACCTCATGAAGTTCAACAAAGCCAAGTGCAAGGTCCTGCACCTGGGTTGGGGCAATCCCAAGCACCAATACAGGCTGGGCGGAGAATGGCTTGAGAGTAGCCCTGAGGAGAGGGACTTGGGGGTGTGTGTTGATGAGAAACTCAACATGAGCCGGCAGTGTGCGCTTGCAGCCCAGAAGGCCAACCGCATCCTGGGCTCCATCATGAGAAGCGTGGCCAGCAGGTCGAGGGAGGTGATTCTGCCCCTCTACTCTGCTTTTGTAAGACTTCACCAGGCGTATTGTGCCTAGTTCTGGGGCCCCCATNAGGGGGGTTGGAACAAGATGATCTCTAAGGTCCCTTCCAACCTGAACCATTCTATGATTCTATGATTTCCTGCTAGCATATGGTAACAGCCAGCTGAGCAGTAATGCAAGCTGAATTGTGTGACCTGTCCCATATGACATTCTGGTGTGCAATCTAGGAAGTGTGGCCTAAGCAAAACTACAGGCAGGAGACCCTGCAAGCATGCTGGTGAATAAGGCTATAATTCATAATGATTGCAACTAATTAAGGAAATATCCTAAATAATAGGATACAGTTCAATACTGATAAATACAAAACATCATTATTGGGAGTAATCGAGTTTCAAATTTAGGATAAGAAATAACTGCTCACTAGCAAGGAGATTGCTAGCAAAGGACTTGAGAATAAAGAAAACTAAGCAGAGCACCCAGAAAGTATGGTAAGAGAAACTTCAGGAACATTTGTGTCATACAAAGCCTCACTCTGTTGAAACTTTGTTCAGTTATGCTTGACCTTTGCATGATACCTTACTTTTTCTGTGATTAGAGTTGCTGCTTATCCTCTCCCTTCCTGATTTTGCCTATATTTCTAAGGTATATAGTGTATTATTCACAAGTCTGAGAATAAATTCCACCTCAGATAGCTGCTGAATTCAGACATATTCCTCCGCTGTGCAGTCATATTTCTGGTTACATTAAGGAATTCAAAAAATAATATCAGGGAGGAAAATTGAAAGGCTTATTGCTTTTGTGGCTTTTTTTCTGAGGCCTGTTTTTAGACGTACTTCCAATGACCAGTCTGTGCTCTTTAGTTCTGTGCTGTGTACATACACTCTGTGTGCTACAAAAGATACTTTTTTTAGCTTCTCCATATAGCCTATTAAATAGCAGCTGGAATACTTCCATCCCTAAAGAGAAACCTTTGGCATAAATAATATTGTCATTTGGATAGACTAGACATTCTTTTGCAAAGTGACCTTGTGAAAATATTGTCTGAGGTATGACTGAGCCTAAATTATATGACAGTGAGGTTCTATATTCCGGTCCCTCTGGAATGTGAGGTCTCATCTGAAACCACCTGAAATTAAATGAAAAACAGCAGCATGCATCACAGTCAGAGGTTAAACTTTTTTTTTAGTTGTAGGCATTTATGTAAATTCTTTGTTTGGCAGAGCCAAACATTGCTTACTGTGGTTTTTCTATATCTGATGATTTTTGTCTTTACAAAATAAAATCATATGAAAAACTGGAAAGAGACTCTTCTGCTGCATTATGAATGTAAGTGTGGCATGGTCAGGTCAGAATAATTTTTTCTTCTATCTCCTTTACAGCTCTTTCAAATATTTTTCTGTGACATTCATTATCAAGGAGAGTTTGATCGTTTGTGTGTGTTCTAGGACAACAGCTTGAGATTTATTAAAACGTGCAGATTTTTGTTTCTCCTCAAGACCTGGTATTCTTAAAGACCATCTTCCCAGTCCATAGGGCAGGGACAGATACGATAGCTCCACCTGAGTTGTTATTCACATTTTCATGCTTACCATATCATGTCACCAAATCAGCTCCAGTTCATGACAACAAATGGGACCAAACCATTCTCTGCCAGTTGTGATAATTCTTATGTTCAGTGTGGAAACTTTTTGGTTCATATATTCTGTAAAAGTAAGGGTGAACATAGTGTAGCTGTAATGGCAATCTTCAAAAAGCGACTACACATATACTACATTTTTCTCTGCCATTCCAGTGAAATAAGTTTACAGAGAGTGAGGCACAATACCCGATAAGACAGGTCACAGAGGCCACTCAAACAGTGAACAGTGACATCAGTGAAATGGGAAAAATACAAGTTTGCTTGTAAATCAGCGCCTCTTGCTGCTCACCAAGAATGTAGAGACACTCAGTACAAGCAGGTGAAAGAAACATCATTTGAATGCCATGTTCTATTAAAATCTATTTGGCTCAAAAGTTACTTCTGAAGAAGTGCATATGGTACTTCAGAGCCAATTTTTCTGCTGCAAGTAGCTGCTGCAAAAATGTGATCTTCCAGACTGTGCTCAATATAAAGAGCTTCAGCTTTTGAAGGTTTATTACTGCCAAAGTGAAACTGCCAAAATTAAAAGGCTGTTCTCTAACTGTGCCCTTTTACTCCTATGAACAAATAATAAAGTGGAGCAAGTTAGAACTCAAATAACCTTATGAATGTTGGACAGGATTTTCAAATTTGTGGCTCCTATTGACTGGGGAATCTAAATGTCATTCCTTGCTATGTTCTGTAGCCAATGAATTTAATAAACTAAAAATAGAGACTGTTGTAGAAGCTCTTTGAATAAGAAGCTGTTTTCCATGTGGTCTTCTAGGTCAAGAATGGTAGATTTTCTCTCCAACTTCCCCATACCTCAAAATTCAGAGTGGTTATTGATAAAAACACAACTTTTTTTCTGATGAACTGATGTTTAAGAATAGAATTCTTTTTTTTTTTTTTGAGAAAGTTCCATTTTTTGTGTAGTCTCCATTTGCATTTGCAAACTCAGAATTACTAAGGTAGGGTCTCTGTTCTTTTTTCAATGGTACTTTAGAAGCTTAGTATCAACCACCTTATATTTTAAAAAATGGAAAAGGATAGGTTCAGATCTTTTTCTCAGAAATTAGGTCTCAGAATTTTAACATCTTTGGAGGAGCACCAGATACCAGCTGCAGTCTACAGTCAGAATATCCTCATTCTCTGGCCAGATTTCTTGTGTATCAGAAATTTATGCTATGCCAAGTGATATCACTTCAGTGCAACAGTCTGATGTATTGGGTATTTCTAGCAGCTTCCAGTTTCATCATTTATGTATGACTTAAAGCACTTGATCTAGAGTAACAGAGAAAACATTTTTGGTATGATGCTGTTTCACTGTGTCTTTCAGTAACAAAGTTAAATTTTCAATTCTAAGTCCTCACTTAAGCTTTTTATATATATCTGTAAAACCAAACAGAAACCTCCATCTTTGATAGGTACTGAAGTGGCAGAAAAAAAGTGCTGCTGAGAAAAACAAGCATTAATTTCACAGTAAAGTGAAAGTGAATTCAGGAAGTTTGTTGTGACAGCAGCTGTGCCTATAGGCTTTGTGACTGGGGCTGCTGATCTGAGCGAGCCTATAGCGGCACACCCAGGGGTGCGCGCTCCCTGTCTGCCTGCATGAGGAGTACAACCAGGACTAACATCTGACTGGGATAACTGGGGGAGTCACCATATGGTGCCGGTACGGGACCCTGAGAGCTTCTTGTGTGGAGAGAGCAGGAAAGCGTTATCAAGACAAGCAGTCTTCACCAGGAGATTTTAGGCCCAAGACATTGCCTGAGAAGGAAGGTCAATTCGCTGTTGAGTTTAAGCCCAGTTAATGAGGCTGCTGGAAGAGGAGGCAGCAGGAACAGCAACAGTGCCGGGTTAAGGTGGTTCCTCCTTCTCAGCCCGAACGCATTCCATGAGTGCAGGGAGAAGTCTGTGTGTCAGGGCAGTGACAGACGTCACCAGTCACCAGTGCCCCCACGCCTCCCCAAGGAGCATCAGTGCCATCTCTTGCCAGCGTTCCTTCTAGCTGTGGTCAGCCTCCTGCATTTAACTGGTAACATTTGGTTGATCTAATGCTCTACACCAGGGAAAAAAACACCAAGGGACATAGTGTCACTTTTCCACTTACATCCTCTGTTCTATAAATATGCTAGCACAACATTGTAAGTGTAGCCACAGTCTGATCAGCCCATGTTTTGCTGTAGTGAAAGATGTAAGCAAGTATCAATATCTTTCACTGAGAATATGCGTCTAACGGCCCCAGTTGTCTGTCGTCATTTGAGTAACGACAGATGCACACTAATCTGCCAGGATGAGGCAGAGTCTGGAGCTGCCCGTTCTGTCTGAGGCTAGTCTTTGTTTTGCCAGAGCATAACTCTGTCTCTTGCAAGCATGAAGACCTCTAGACAAAAGCAGACAACATTGCTGTGTGGTTATTTTAAACAGTACACTTCAGTCACCCTTTTACTGCAGAAAGCAGACAGTAAGGGAACAACCTCTTCCCAAATTTCTTGTGCTTTAACACAGCATCGCTCAGGGAAAGCTGCATAACGTGATGCTGCTGACTACAGCCCTGACAGCATAGGCGTAACAGACGTTTGGCAGAAATAAACCAGTTTCAGTTGTTTCGTTTTTTTTTAAGCCCCAAAGCAGAAAGGGCACAATGTACTAGCTGTTGGCTTTATCAACAAGATTCCTGAGGCTTTCAGATTCCTTTAAGCTGTTCTTGAGGCTCTTGCTGTTACCAGACATGGCCTGGGAGGACACTTATCTGTTTGAAATCCAGCTGGTCTGCAAACAAGAACTTCAGGTTTACCAGCAGAATCTTTGTGCACAGCCATAAGACTTTTTTCCTCACCTTTATTTTCATTTAGGATAGTTAATTCTCTCCAACCAAATGATAGCTCACATTACACGGAAGACAGGTAAGACTGTGTCACAGACCCCGTGTGCGAGTTACTGCTGCTGACACCGATCCGCTGTGCTGCTAGCAAAGCTAATGAGTGGAGATTCCAGTTTAGCCGAGAAGTGTACAAAGTGAACAGTGTGAAATGGTGTGAAAGCTGAGCAGCCCTGCACTTCTAACAACCACTGCAGTTATTAAAAACTGTTTAGAATTTGAATGTTTGGGAGAAATAAATATTATAGAACATTTTTATCACATACAACACAATGATAACTAAGACCTACTTGAATAAATTCATTTGTAGCATTTCTCACTGGTGCTCCCTCAGGGCAAGCTCTACCTGCACCAGGCTCCACGCTCAGTGTCTGTGGCCTAGGGGTGATTTCGGACTCAAGTAGCCCAAACACCGTTGTGATGCATCCAGGGCCTGGCACTTCTAGTTGTCCCCACCAAGTGGACCCACCTTGCTGTGCTAATTGTTCATGTGCAGACTTTCCAAGCATATCCAAGGCATATCCAAGCTGCTGACACGTGATTTTCCTGAAGGAGCAAAAGCCTTTGAACCTTATCTTTGCAGTGTGGAAAAAGCATGAATGGAGGCAGTTTCTGTGGCACAGCAAGCTGTTTCTCCAGTGCCAATGTTGGGCTGTGAAAAGACTTTGGGCGGAGGCTCAGTACCGGGTGTGCAGCTGGGACGTGGCACGGGATGACGCAGCGCTGGTTTGGGAGGTGGCAGTGGAACGAGCGCACCAACAAGGAGAACGTGGCTCAGTGAGGAGAGAACAGAGATTATGTTTTTGAACAAGGCTTAGATTCTTGTGTTCCAAGCCTGGCTGCAGCCATCTGTAGCAGTTCTGGAAGTTTTTTTTGTGAAACAAGCTGTCAGTGCTTTCTTAGAATCACAGAATGGCCTGAGTTGGGAACATGGAATGTTGTGCAGCCAGGTCTTCCACATAACACCGTGAAGAGACGCAACAAACGGAGCTGGACTTTGAAAGACGGTTTCAACTGTTCTGTTCTTTTTTTCTAATTCCATCCAATAGCTGTGAATAAAGAGATGACGTTTTAGGGCTTTTGTCACTTCTGGCAATCTAATCTAATCTAGCTATTTTTAAAAGTGAATTTGGATACCTGAAATGCTTAATGTGTACGCAGCATTACTTGCCCTGTTACTTTCTAGAAGGCAATAAAGAGCAAGCAAGCATCAGTCTGCTAAAAATGATCCAAGAAACTAGCCTAAGTGACTTTCTCTCAGAAAAAAACCTGCCTTCCATTGGCAAGGTTACAGAGGGACTGCTGTAAGCAGATTACATACTTGCTTTTTCTTTCTATTTTACTCCAAATAGTCTGTAGCATCTATGTTGGTTTTTGCCTGCAGTACGTTATGGTGACGAGCTAGGAGAGCTTTCCTTGTAGGCATGTTGTACTAGCTTCAAAGGCTACAAGTCCAATTCATAAAAGAAAAAACACAAGTGATAGACTAATCAGAAATCATCTCTCCCTGGTTGAACTGAGCCAGTGTTAGCTTTGGTGTGATTTTTAATGGATTTCACCATTCATAGTCACAAGAAATCGGAAGGATTTTAATCTCTACTCCTACATATGAGTTTGGTACAGAGCAAAATGCCAACTTCGGGGAAAGTTGGTCCCATCTCTCATTTAACAAAAACAAAACCAAGAACCACTGCCTTTCCAAAAGGCATCTAAATCTTTTGCATCTAGATCCATGTGTCCAACTTGCTAGTTTTATGTTTTCATTGCCCTCTTTTTCCTTATGTTTTAATAAAAATATATATATATATAAACTTTTGTTACCCATATACACTAACTACGTTTTATATGCAGCCCAAGACAACTCCTTTTCACTCAGTGCTGTGTGGGCAATCCAAAAGGCTGGGCACCCACAGCTGGGAGCTGGCCTCAGTGCAAACCACACGCCAGCTGTGAACCTGTGCTTGACGCACTACATGTCCACCATTGCTCCTGAAGTGATACTCCTTGGACACAGGGAAGACTGCTGCTCGGGTAAGTATCCTTGCACTGTGGCAAGGATACCCTTGCCATTGTGCTCTTCCAGAACAAAGCGTTAACAGAGTAATGCTTAAAGTCAGCTCTAACGGGCAACACATGTGGTTTCAACTGTAGCATTAATTACATAAGATAAATTATCATCTCTGTAAAAAACGTACACTAATTTTCAAGGCACACTTCACCTATCATGAAGACGCTGGCACAGAGTTACTTTCTCACTCCTGTGATGTTATCACAGATCACCCTTTCAGACCTCCTCCTGCTTGAGTGGAGCTCCAAGCTCTGAGTTAAGCTTTTCTCCCTGTGCTTTTCTAGTGCTTAAGAACGCGAACCACCAAGTACAGCACAAACAGACCTGCCACCGCAGAGCCAGCAAAAAAAAATCAGCTAAAAGGGATGTTACTCAGTTTGCCCATTCATTGCCTCATGTATCCTATTTTTGCTTACAGGAAAATTATGTAATTAGAACACTTTTCTATTACAGGGCCAGTAGCTGTCTCCTGGAATTGATGCTGAAGTTCCTTCCTAGATTCAGTCCTCACTTTCCCTGCCCTGACCTCTCCTCCCAGCACACACACTTGCACTCTCGTCTTCCTCCCAGATTTGATATGCTCATTTCCTATAATAACTATTTTCAAACTTGTATTTTTTTCTACAAGAAAGGCAATGAATAGAGTTAACAGCATGCGACATAAGATGTTTGTCAGATGGTCAAAGCCTCACAGAAAATGGCCTAATGATTAATTGACTGACTTAAAGGGCTGCAAACGGCTATGTTTAAGAACATAACCCCTCTTAACTTCTTTACACCACGGTACTGTACAGTTCACTTAGCCTAAGAGGAGGATAATGACAGCTTTATACAGGATCTCATGCCACACCACCAAGTTTTCTTTTTATCTCAAAGATTACACCGCACATTAAAGCAACAGTGCGCATTAATCTGACCTGTGGCATTTGGGCCATACTAACCCACCCACGCAGGTTTATGTACCTCACACCTCAGACCCTATCAAGAAATTTGGCAGTGGCAGCTTGATAAGGACACCATACCTTACTGAACGTGTTCTAAAAACAACATCTGCAAAGCACTCCTCTGGGTCACACCTTTCAATGACCTTGCTCACTTGTGCCCCTTTAGCTACTGCCCAGATGGGTTCTCCAAGCTTCTGCAGCATCAGAAAATGCTGTAAAGAAGTGGCAGTGAAAATTCTTATGCGAAAATGCTAGCACTCAGAGGAGGAAGAAGGGGGAAATCTGTAGAAAGACTACAATCTTCTGGAAATCTCAGAAGCTGTTCATTTTAAGACAGTAAAACGATTGTAATAAACAGGGTCACATTTTTAATGAGACTGATAACATTTTTCATTTCTGTACTGGACTAATTAACACACCAACCTTCATGACCATCTATTTTACACTGAAAATTCTAGCAATGGGAGGTTTCTAGTAATGCAACAGTTTAAGCAATCATTGTAATATATTCAGATTCTCTTTTTATTAACGTGGTACTGGTAGTGAAATAACACTCCCCAAACTGCTTATCCTAAGCCGGGACATGTATCAGAACATATTTCAGACGGAGGAAAAATGAACCAATTCCTCAAATTAAACTCAGTTTGTTTCATGAAAGTTGGGGTCATCCTAAGTAATTCTGCAGTTGTGTCACCTTAATTCAACGACAGAGTGGCTCAGCATGTCAGTGGTTACTGCTGTAATGTTTATTTGCTGTCTCAAAAAATAGTAAAAATAATTAAAATTATACTTTCAGAAAGGTGCTTCTATCTCCCAATTTTATCCTTACTGAAAAATAATCCACTTATGTTGAAAGTTCTTTGATTATGATGGTGACTACCGTAATTAAACTACAGACCAAACTTAAGTCAGCTGTTTTATTAAATATATATAAACCTTTACAGAGCTTGGATAATGAATGCACCGAGAACAGCTTACTGCACAACTTAAGAAACAAATGATAGCTCAGATTCAAAACCATACAACAGGTTCCTGAGAGATTCCTTTTCACACTTGTCCAGTGGTATTTTTAGGAACTACAGCTTACAAAAGAGCCAGAGTTTTACTGCAGTCACTTTCAAGGCAGCTCTGGCTAGCATTACATTCATTTTATCTCCTCTCCTTTTTTTCTCTCATTATCTTCTTGCTTTCCTCTCTTCTCCTCTTAGTTACAGGATTCCGTGGATCATAGATCTCAAAAGTGTCTTCATCCTGCATGCTTGCATCTTTCACCTTTCTGCTTCTGTCTTCAAACTGAAGTACATGTGACATCCTAGAAAACAAAAAAAACACGGCTCAAATACAGTGAAAGAACATGGCAAAATTTTAACCCCACGATTTATTTTTATCTAGAGCAAAGAAGATCCAAGCTTTGCAGGATTTTTTTTTTTCCCAATTCTTCTTCCATAGTAAAGCCTACTATTACAGGATAACCACTTTTGTGAAAACATACTTTAAAAATACCAGCTAGAGTGTGCTCGGCTGTATTTTATTTCAGGCACTGAGCTCTCTTGTCTTGTCTTTTTCTACTTAACCTATCTTCCC
This sequence comes from Penelope pileata, assembly GCA_013396635.1. Classification (NCBI taxonomy): domain Eukaryota; kingdom Metazoa; phylum Chordata; class Aves; order Galliformes; family Cracidae; genus Penelope; species Penelope pileata. The sequence goes on from WBMW01000241.1 coordinate 294,385, forward strand.
AAATGTACAGAATAATTTTCCCAGGAACAGGGAGTGTTTCTCAAGTTTTCCTATTAGTCACTTTGGACTTCCTTTCACAGTTACAGTTATGCAAAAAGAGAGAAGAGCTTACATGGAAAACACTTAAAGGAGGTACAGAGATCAACATGGAAATGCTTCAAGTACTGCACTTCCACCCTAAACTGGTTCAGATCATGCTTTTTAATTCTTTGAATACTAGACAAAACTAATGCCTTCTTCAATCCAGCACTTTTTCTGTTGCTGATTAGAAATCTTCCCCATTAGATATTTTCCCTTTTCAGCAAATTCCCGTTCCACTCTGACCATACTGCCATGGTCTGGAGACAAAAGTCTGTTAGCTGCATCCAGCACCAGGAAAGCCTCAAGGTGATCAACTATGGCTGTATTAGCAGCAGGCGTCACTGAGGTGGGAACTAATACAGAAGCTGTCAGAAAATTGCAAGTTTTAGCTTGGACAGAATCTCAAATAAAGACATAAATTATTTGTTCCACCTGAAGAAAAAGAGAAGTGGAGGAAAAGAGAGAGAAACTCTACAGATGCTTACAACAAGTCGACTGATTGTAAACTTACTGATCTTTACCAACAACCTAGCGATGTTCCTGTATCACGGAATGCAGTTTTATTTGAAGTACTAAAACTTGGCTATAGGATTAACATTTTTCACAACTGTAATAGTTTCAAGGAAAAACCTATTTGATTATTTAATAAGACTACTGAATATAAACTCATAGTAATGCTGCTACTTACGAACCAAAGGCAGAAGAATTACAAAAAAATACCAAAAATTGAATTAAAGAATTTTCAGTGCATTGAAACATGCCCAGGCAAAAAGCCCACTTAAGTCTGGATTCTGTATTAATCAATTCTAAAAATTTCTTTAACTTTAATTAGACAATAACAATGACACTGAACTGAATCAAAGCATATCTGACTTTACAGCATTAGATATTGGTACAGTTTTTGTGAAACCAAAGATCAATGAAGAACAAGCCAGTATCAGAACAAAAGCTCTTCTCCTGATGAAATATTGCGTTGTCAGTCTCTCACAGCATCTAAGAGATCCTGAATTAAACAGGCTTCTCAAAGAGCCCTAATGCAGTTCTCCACACATAAAGGGAGAGAGAACCAGCTCAGTAACTGTAGATTACAACATTGTACTATTAAAGAAATCAGACAAAAATCAAAGCTATAGACTATATGGGACTGAATGCTTTGGAATAACCTTAAAAACAATAACTGAGATTTTCCAACATAATCGATTCTTGGTATGTGGGTTTCATACATCTCTCACTGAACAGCACTGAAAGCACGGCTGCATATTACCATGTTCTCTGAAAATATTTAAGAGTTGTTTCCAGTTTATAGTGCTTAGTAGTTTATAATTCCAGTAGATTTTACATCCCAGTGGTTTAGTTTTTACAGTAATAAAAAAAAAATTCTTAGTCATATCTACAATCCAGAGTAACATAATGTACCATCGCTGACTCATGACTGTGTGTTTGTAGTTTAATTATAAAAACATCGTCTCAAAGTGGAGGGACTGAAGTAATTTATTTTAGTTAACATGCTTCCTGTATTTGTCATACTCTTCAATTTACTGAAGATGAGCATCAGAGTATGTATATATTTTAAAATATACACCAAATCACACTATCCTACAGTCCCAAAGAGATGGAGTCATTCCTCAGTAAATGGTTTTAGAGTGCATATAAGTGTGCTCTCACTTAACCATTTAATCAGCTTGAGTTTTCAAACAATGACATAGCATGCTTGCAGGATACAACTAATAGGAATTAAAATAAATACATCTATAATCCTTGGTCTGACCATGCTGCATGCCAGGTACTTCAGAAATAAGATACATCAGCAGATACAGACTACACAACATTTACTCATGTACAAGACCTGAAAGTAGTCACAGTCTCTGACTCCTATTCCTAACTTTCCACTGAGGTGTTACCAGCTGTGATTAAAAATAAGTCTCACTGAATGAATTTCAGATGCAGCATCTCATAGGTAAAGAAAAACAAACAAAAGATTCTGGTGAAGATTTTCAAAAATACTTTCCTGGTGTGAACCTCAGCTTCTTTCTGCAAGACACACAACTTTGCAGCTATACCTGTTCTGCATCAATGTAAATGCTAAATCAGACTTCATATTACTGAAAAAATAATAATGTTTTCTTTTTTTCAAGAACATGGTGTTTAATAATTATTTCTAAACTAATTATTAGAATTCAGAGTAATCTTACTCAAGCTCCTCCAACGAAGGCTTGTACTTGTATAACTTTCCAAGTGCTGAGTTTAGGCTACAGTTCCACAAATACATGTGGTCTAAGAATGTTCCTTGTTCAGCTCTCTTCCCTTCCTCATGCACCTGAGTTCAGCAGAGAGCTGTCTGCCCGCTTGTGCTGCAGCCACTGTGATGAAAGCCCTAACTTCATCTGTCCATCTACAGACTTACACAGTCTACCACCCAAATTGCACTTACCACCAACTGCTGACAGTTCATCTTACACTAGATAAGATACACACTTTTAAAATACATTTTTTCTTAAAAATTTAAAGGACAAAAAGTGTCAGTTCTCCTACACTAAACTCAAAAACCAAACTTTTACAGCTTAGGATTGTTTTTCTTCTCTTTTTTTTTNAGCTTGAATAAAGTAGCTTGCCAAAAAGGACAATTTTGGGCTTAGAGTACCTAGACGCAGCAAATCAGAGCTGGCTGTCTTACCAGGGATCTATTGCTGGGCAGTTTAAGTACTGTTCTATACCATGTACTGGGGCAACATCTGTGCCCCTCCCTGCACCTTTTTCCTTCTGTGTTACTAAATGACATTCAGTACTTGGCTCTCTTATGCATTCCAGAAATGAAATGTCTTGATACATTAGACTGAAATACCTGAACACATTTTAACTTGTGTCAGAGACACCACAGTATTTCAAAAGGTAAGCAAATACACTCCCAGCCTAGTGGCATTCTCAGATGACTTCTGCAACTGTTGGCAAACAAGACTACTTCTCCACAGCCAACAGCAAAATAGCTCCTCAATGTCCTTACACCACGGTAACTAACACATTACCTTAGTGACCAGTTTGATTGCTTTCTAGGAGGCAAGAAGTGGGAGAATGCTGGCTGCGAATGACACTAAAAAAAATCATTACAGCAGACTTCAAGAACTATTACAGCACGATTAAGCCATGTGCCCAATAGCATAGTCAACACTGTATTTGCCAGCTGTGCAACAAAGACTGAACCCACCTACACAGTGCTCTCCAGGCAGACTCAACCAGTTCATCCAGGAGACAAACTATGCTCTTTTGAACTACTGCAGTGAGATGGCACTTGTAAGAAAAGATATGATATACAGGAACCCCTGTGATTTTGGGATGTGTGCGCCACACACTGGGTCTGAAGCACATGCCAGCTGCTGACAGGCAACAATCATTTTTAATGCAGCATAAGCAGAAATCTGGTATCGCAACAGCTCGAGCCTTTCCAGAACTGCCCTTTGGGAAAAGCCAAAGTGGCAACCAGTGAACTGAATCATTTTCAGTATCAGTGATAACAAGGAAGCACTGCAGATGCTTTTGCACTAGTAAAGCTCTGTTTCATGCACAATGCACGAATCACTGATTTTTATACTAACTGAACGGAAGTGCAAAGCTGCATTGTCTAATTTCACACTTGTTTATCAATCTGACACAGCTGTGGGCGGTTACCAGCCCACCTGCTGCCCATTCAACCTTCCTTACACAAGTGGCATGCACTCTGGCACCTCAGGCAATTCACAGGAGAGTGTGGGCCATAAGCTTACATTCACCTAAGTCTGTATTTTAAACGGCTTAGTTTTGCCGTAAATCATCAACAGGTGTGGACAAATTCTGCCAACTCTGCTATGAGGGCAGCAGCTTTTGGCAGAGAGGCAATAACTTCTCAAGCAGCTATAGCCAGGACTCATTTGGAAGTGCCTGCAAAAAGCATGGCAGCTGGTGACAGATCTTTTGTTTCTGCAGTCAACAGGCACTGAAAATAAGAAATGCACAGCTTTCACTTTCCAGATGCAGAACAGTATGTTACTTAAAATGCACTACTTTGAGCACATCTAAACTGGTACGCAGAACACAGGCAAAAATTACATACTGCTTCTAACTGCAGATAAAATGAATTAAACAACTAATCTCATTTCTATAAAATTTACAGTATCAGAATTTTGTAAACTATTGCTACATTTTAAGAAGATTAGTGGTCCAATCCATCAGGATGTTTAAAATGGATAAAGCAGAAGTAAATACGTATGCCAATAAATCCAGAGCTTTTTCTTGCACTTTACAGGCCATCTAAAGTAGGAGAGAAGGCAGAGACCAATATGGATCGAGGGTCTCCAAGTGCAACTTAGGGCAGGTCAGACAAAAGCTTTATTAAGTATGATCATAGTGAGAGAACGTTGGGTGGCATCCCCTCCTCTGCTCCCCTGTTCTCTGCAGACGACCATACATTTCCTATTTCAGGAAAAAAAGAAAGGTGAGGAAAGGCAGTTATTTCAGTGGCTTAACAAAGCCAGATACTGTCCCTGCAACAGGTGGGCTCCTTAAATAGCTTAAGTGGTAGTAAGAAGGAATCACACAGCAAATGTGTGACACTGGGGAGGTGGTAGAGCCTATGGGAGCAGCACACCCAGTCTGTTACCTTTTAGTTGAAAGGAATGTTCTGTTAGGGAAAACTTCTTGGCCAGATCTCTCAGTCCTTAAATATCTGTAATTTTACCACTATAGACTGTAACTACCAGTTGCAGCATTTTGAGTTCAACATCACTGACACATAACATGCTACCTAATTTTCTCAATTATGACCAACACTCCATATACTTAAGAGAAAAGAAAGACCAGTAATTAAGTACTACTGCTTCCCTTACATCATACTCTATTTGCAACTTATATTTTTCCTGCAAGTACTGTTAATGTGTTTGTTAAACCATAAACATTAACGTAGGGATGTTACAACACTTTCCTCCCATCACCCTCATGATGCATAGGCAGTGAATAGATGCATAGCTCATGAACAGATGAGAAAACAGATTAATGAATCCACAGATCAAAGCAAATGAGATTTCACTCCCAAGGAAAAATCAAGCTAGCTGTTCTGGAAGAGTGAGCTTACTGGCAGTCTTTTCACTTCCAGGAGAGTAGCAGGTGGCACAGGAAGAGGAGAGACAGTTCAGAGACAGAGAGACCAAAAAGAAAAATAAATTGAGGAAGGTAAAGAACAAAAAAAGGGCAGGAAGGAGAAACAAAAACAGAAAAAAAGAGACTGACTAAAATGTAAATAAAATGAATAAAACCATCAGCTGACAATTGAAAACAAGCAAGAAAAGTAAATCAAAGCAAGAGAAACAAGAGTATGGACAAGACAAAAAAAGTCAAGATCATAAAACAACGACAATCTTAAAAGAGGAAATAATGACAAAGTCTAAACTGGCTTCCACCTTTTTTCAGAATTGAGATACCACAACCAAAACAAGCTTCTTGGTTCAGCCTGCTGTCACCGTTCCTTGCATAACTGTGTCCAAGAGCTTTACAAATAATTTTGTAAATACAATCCAGCAGGACAGAGAAAATATGTGTACGCCTGATGAAACCTGCAACAACTACTATTTCCTTTGTGCAACAGAACTCCTGCAGGGAAGTTGTTGTTGGTTTCTGTCTGTGCTACCTCACCATCCATCTTCGTTATTTTACTATATGAGATGACCCATCATCACTCTCAGGCAAAGGAATCCTGTAATGCAAATTCCTCTCTCTGAGCCATCATGAAAAAACAATTTTTCCCAAGTTATGTGAGGTAGGTTCTGACTCTTCAAGCAATTGGCGTTAATAGTGTAAGTACTGCTATACAAACAGCTTCAAACAGATACACCTCTCTAATTCTTGATGTTTCACACAGCCACTGCTATCACAAAAAAAGACGTGCGCAAGAAACAAGTTTCCATGTGTATGCTTTGTCTCATTAGTTCACAGTATCTGAGCTTAATTATCACAGAGTAATAGAATGGCTTAGGTTGGAAGGGACCTTAAACCCCTTCCAGTCCCAACCCCCTGCCATGGGCAGGGCTGCCACCCACCAGTTTAGGCTGCCCATGGCCCCACCCAACCTGGCCTTGAGCACCTCCAGGGATGGGGCATCCACAGCTTCTCTGGGCAGCTATGCCAGTGCATCACCCCCCTCTGAGTAAAGAATTTCCTCCTAAGATCTAACCTAATTTTTCCCTCTTTTAGTTTAAAGCCATTCCTCCTTGTCCTGCCACTATTAGATTGTGTAATAAGCCGATCCCCCTCCTGCCTGTAAGCTCCGTTCAAGTATATATGAAAGTCCCAGCCATTCTGTAGTACTTGGTACTTAAACCTTCCACTGTATCACACACACCGTTCCAATTTGGGCCTAGTTTGCCAAACCTGGTTTGATTTCACTTTAAAAACGCTTATAATGTCTTCTGATAATAATCTCTGGTCAGCAGGATTCTGCTGCAATTGTCAACACTAGCAGATTTCACTCATCCTTTTTTCACTGCACTGTTCCATTTCCTTTCCTGAATAATCAGATCATTTGTCCCTCAAGCTTTTTGTGCTTTAATAAAACCTTTTACTTTTCAAATAATAAAACAACCCAAACAACTAGCTATTTGAAAGAAAAATAAGATTTGCAATTCAGATCTAGCCAAATTCAAATCACTATCTATTCCACTGAAGTTACTAATACAAAAAATAATTAGAAAAGTATTGAGAAAACTATTGCTATAAACACAGATATTTGCCATGCTTAAGTCAGTTTCATGAGTATTTAATTCTGTGTCAAAGTAAGACTATTTCAGTCAATTTGTATGAGGCTATAAATACGGTACAGAGCACAGATTTTAGACTAAAATTTATGAAATAATATAATACTCCTTTTTTACTGTTGCTACAAACACAATTCATAATCTCCACCCTCCAAGCACTCTTACAAGGTTAAAATGGTTTCTACAAGATAATACAAAACAATTAAAAAGCAGTATTTTTACTAAACTTTACAAAAACAAAAAAACTCTTCAGTATTTGCAAAGCTACAAAGTAAACTATTCTTAATAAAGGCTAATGTAATAGAGTATCCTTTTTCATTGCTCAAGATGTTGCTAAACATTTATTTTTCTTTTGAAAGAAGATTTAATTCTAAGTAACATTCTAAGGGAAAATCAACTTAACTATGAAAAAGATTATCCAATTCTAAAGATAAATGAAATCACTGGGTGAAAATTTGGGCTTTCTCTTTGTATCACAACTAGAAATATGTAAAACCATGATGACTTACGATTTTAAGCAAGTTTTCAACACAAAAACCCTCACAGTTATACTAGTGTTATGTTCTCTCTCTTCAGTAATAGCTACAGAGCATATTTACAGTGTATCTTTATCCTCTTCACAAAAAATGTTAAGTAGCCTGATGAAAGAAGCTAGGTGCTTTAAATAGACAGCTGCTCCTGGTAGAGTAGGCTGGTATGGAAGACTGTAATACAAATTCCAGATGTTGTTCCAGACAGCGTACCAGCACAGAAAAACTTTACACAGCATTTACTATAAGGACATGGGAACCGCCATACCGGAATAGATCAATGATCCATCCAGTCTAGTATCCTGCCTCTGGCATGAGTTTGTACAATATGTGATATTCTAGAAGTCAGCAAATTGCCTCCGCAGGTTAACACAAACAGCCAGGCAGTATTGCATCACCAGAGCAGAGAGCAGGAGGGATGGGAAGCAGAGTGTTTCAAACATAAGAATACTGGATTTTCATAACTTAGCATTCAACATTTTCTGGACACTCTCCCTCCTTTGTCTGTCCTTCCCTCTTCCCATTCTGAATACATCCAAATCCATATGACTTAATCATGTCATTGAAAGAGATGAAGTTAGGGTACTTAAAAAGGTGTGTAAATACTCAGGAAGCTTAAGCTAGGCTATTAAAGATTTAGAAGATTACTTGCTCAGTCTTCACTAGGTTTGCTGGCAATAAATAAAATGTAAGGTTTCCAGACAGTAAATGTAATACTAGATATCCCTTGAGTAAAGCAAGGATCATCTCTGAATTTAAGTCAAACAGTAGTCAATTCCAGGCCCAGATGTCTAGTCCAAATAAACTTAGACATGGAGGAATTAACAAAAAATAAACAAACAAAAAACCCACCCCAAATGCCCTGAGTTTCTGAGGCATGCCAAACAGCTAGAAGCAATAAATACATAACTTCAGCAGAAAAAAAAAATTGTTAATATAAAATTACTGACTCTTCAGCAGCTAACATTTACATATCAAGGTTTGACCACATTCTTGCAGTACAGAGGTGAAGGTGGAGAGAAAACTGGAGAGATTTACAGCAGAAGGATATTTTTTCATTCTTCCTTTAAAATGCTAAAACCCAAACAAATGATTATATTTTGCCAAACAGAACAGAAACCCCTCTTTCCAATGTGTTTCTAATACAGACCTCTGGCATGCATTTATTCTGTGTAACAATCAAGTAAGTATTTTGTCAACTTTTTTTTTTTTTTAAACTAAACGTAGTTGAGTAAATCAATGGCCTTAGCAGGAGAGCCCTAACACAGAGCCAGTTTTTCCAGACTAGTGGAGGAACATTGGCTCAAATCTGGATGGGAGGAGGGGAGCAAACATGGCTTTAATCCATCTTTGTGCCTCACTGGCATAAACTACAGCAGCACTTTTTCTTTCGTTCCCCAAGCTAGCATCGGCATGTGAAAAAGACTGCTGCTTAGTTTTCAGGAGCTTACTGTGTTTGTCACAGCTAAGCTTCTACAGCTGAATCTGCAGAGACTGGTGCTAATCTTGATGAAGCCATATTTCATAATCATCGGTCTAAGGTATCATGGCAAAGAAAGAGACAGCATTCTAAAAAACATATATAAAAAGGTTAACTTTATGAAAGAAATATAACCATTTTTTAGCTGTTTATCCAGAAGGATTTCACAATGTGAAGTTTAATAGCAGGTACTGTATAAAATAAGAAATCCTAGAAATAAAATGTGGAAGACATTAACAGATTTATGTGCAGTAGATATTAACAGTGTGCATCACTGATTTAGTTCTTAATAAAAACAAAATCTTGTAATGTAAAAACAGTCTGGCTGGCTTCAACATTTTCCTGATTCCAAAACTGCTATTTCAATGAAAAAAAAACAACAAAACCAAATCAATTCTAGCCTACTCTCTACAGTAGACACTGGAGAGACGGTGCCTTGATACTTGTTTTATTTTTTTTTAATCAAATCTCTCTCTCAGACACGAAATATTTTACTGGAAGAGTATGAAATAAATGAAATACTGTATTCCCACTCCTGATTGCACCAGATCTTGCTTTGATACCAGTGCTAAATATTCTGAGAGAAATTTTACCTTGTGTTACAAACGAAAACATTTTTAAAGTAACTATGAATATTGATGCTGATCAGAGAATACCTTTCCTGAACATACAGATTTATTTTTTGTTTGCGCTGGATTAAAATAGAACAGTCTCTACAAACTGGGTAAAAAATTATACAGTCAAATTGCAATGAATGTCCTGGCAGAAAAAACTTAGCATTAGCACCTAATGCTGTCAAAATATTTAACAGGCCTCAGTGGTAGTTTTGTGAAATTCAGGACTGGGAATAGATTGCAGGATATGACATGTAGAAACCAGCCTGCATGTTAAATGGTTAGCACTGAACTTTACTGAGATTTTTATCCACAGAAGCAGAAAATTACTAAAACAGATCCATGCCCTCTATTTTTCTTTATAATCAGGTGATCAGATCTATGCATGGCACTTGATTTGCACTATGCACATCAAAATAATATTTTGTGACCAAGGAGATATCTTTAAAAGCCTCCTAATAGCCACAGAATTTTAAACAGTCCATTAACGTGAACAATTACATTAACTTCCCATTTGTTTTTAGTCCTTCCTATCTTACAGATGAAATTTGTCACAAATAACTGGCAGCAGTCATGCCAACATCAGTAATTACAAAACAGACATTAGAAACACAATCTACTAAGAGAGCTATTAAATGCATTTTTGTTTGAGATGGAAGACCTTTTACTCATAAATTTCACAGTATCCTTTTCACTGTGATTTGAAAAGGTACTCTTAGGCACTGACTTATTCACTTTGATTTAAATCTAGTCCTATTTTTCCATATCCCTCAAATTAAGTAACATTAAGAATAATGACCTATATTTAGATCAAGCAAAGCACAGACTCAACAAAGGTAACTAAACATAATTTTAAACTGAAAAACCATGTGAAAACTGTAGTCTCATTTCAAATACCCCCTTTGCACATTCTTTCTTGTCCAACAGTATATCTGAAAGCTGAACAGATTTGTAATTTCATATCAAAAGAAGACAGTAAGTTTCAGAGCCTAGACATCCTCCCAGAAATACTTAAGTTGACTGTCTCACTTACATTTATTGCTTCTAGCTACAGCTATAAAAGTATTCCATGGGGAAGGAAAAAGTTGATCTCTTTGAAAGATCAAGAAGCTTTGTAGCTCACATCCAAAACCTCAGATTTCACCCAGGAAATGCTGCAGTGCTTCGGTTATAAAGCACTGGCACCACGTGCCGTTGATAAGCTGAACTATGTAACACGCTGAGAGTCACAGCCAAATTCTAAATGGTTAGCGAGTGCATTGCTGAGAACAGGGAGAGATCATTGATTAGATCTGAACCTAGAAGAAATCATAACCTTCTAGCTGGGTGCAAAACAAAGGAAAAATTACTGGTCTCCACTGTAAAAAAAAAATCTAAAATCAACTGGAGGCCTACCTGTAGCCCTGATTTGTGAACTGGTGGGATCACTAACAGTTAAAACCACTCTACAGAGGATAACAGAAACTCTGGTTGCTTCCCAGGTGACAATAGTTTAAATGCACTTCACTTAATCATGTTTATCTTATAAGAAACAACTTTCACATGTTCATATTCTAGTTTCTACACTGAATATTGAAGATTGAGCAGGATTAATTGAACATCACCTAACAAATCCAAACTGAAGAAGCAACAATAACGTAAAACTATATTTAACCAGGATTTACATTACCACTGTGGAAACCAGTTTCAAGCAAGAACAGAATAGTGCCTCAATACAATGTACAGCACATACCAATATCTTCTGGTGCTCTTCCAGCATTTGCTGCCTATTAGCTAACTTCGCATGTTTAGAATGGAATGGATTGGCATATCTTTTCAATTTATCTATCAAAAAAAAAAAAGTAAAAAAAAAAATCACCATGATTTACCAGCCTAGTTTCTAGTTTCAGGCATTACAAGGTATTGTAATCGTGACTAGTTTAGTATGTGATGTATTTGTTTTTGAGTTGGATGGAATGCTGCTCCTTGTGAGTTCCAGGTTACATGATCATGACAACTAAGCTTTATATTCAAGTATACTTCTGGAGCTGGTTCATAACACTTCTTGTCCATTTTGTCTCCGAGAATGCACGAACCACAGGAACCCTTCATAGTTACAGGATAAGCCTGCCTGGCAATCAGGTGAGGTTTAAAGAAGGAAAATGGTGGGTTGTTTTCTACAGAAAGTCCCATCAACTCAGGGACTGTAAGGACTGTAAAACTCACTTGGGAACTGAAATATTTAAGTATGTCAACAAATCTATCAGCGTCAGGACGTGTAGATGTGGTTTCAAAGAACACAGTAAGAATAGTGGAAGATACTCCAGAATTTTGGTTAGGGCTGTGACAGATGGATTTCTGTAGTAGAGAATTTGTAACTTCCAAAAAGACCAGTATTCCATCTGGAAAAGTGCAGATTTTCTAAAAAGGTTTCACAAGGATATTAAGTTGGTGAAAATTCAGCTTGAAAGCCCTGTGTTTAGGAGTAGATAGAGGTAGTTTAACCTCAAGAAAAAATTGAATTTGGTGGGCTTGTTTAGTTAGAAGACTATGCATATAGAATGTATGTGCAATATGAACTTTTGTGAAGAAGAGTTTCGAAAGTTTATTGGAGTATTTAGAGTATTTAGAATTTACATGATTTCAGCAAGCTAGTAATAATATGAAAAATAGAATACAATTCAGGAAGTGCAATGGCTGAATTTCAATAAGCACAGCAAAGGTACAAGACAGAGACAGGTTAGGCAATCATTCAGTAGGAAACAATTTGTGGCTTAGAATGGATTGGAAATAAGGCACGAAAGAAACAATGACAAATAATGTAACCCTTCCACTCAACACTAGCAAAGAGTTAGTGCTGTATCTAGTGCTGTATCTAGTCTTGGATTTCATGCTTTGAAAGAGAAATGAACCACTCAAAAATCTCAGGAGGAATGCCCACAAATTAAGAAGGAATAATCTCTGTGGAAAGGCTAAAAATCTTTTTGTCCAGATGAAAGAAATGAGGTTACGATTATTTTCAAGTCTGTTAAAAGGCGGCTTGAAAAAGTGAACTGTTTTTCAAAGTCCACTGTGGACTTGATAGAAAACATTCGGTCTCATATCACAAGGAAGACTAGATTACATCTAAATATTTCATACCAGTAGGAATTGTTAAACATTAGAAGAGATTGACGAGGGAATCTCTATCACTCCAACACCAAGCTGAGTGGTGCAGTTGACACAGTAAAAGGAAGGGACGCCATCCAGAGGGACCTTGATAAACTTGAAAGGTGGGTCCGTGTGAACCTAATGAGGTTCAACACAGCAGAGTGCAACGTCTTGCACTTGAGTCGAAGTAATCCCAGGTATGTGTACAGACTGAGAGAAGGGATCCTAGAGAGTAGCCCAGCTGAGAAAGACCTGGGGGTCCTGGTGGACAAAAAACTGAACATGAGCCAGCAGCGTGCTCTTGCAGGTTGGAAGGCCAATGGTATCCTGCGCTCCATCAGAAGAGGGGTGGCCAGCAGGGACAGGGAGGTGATTGTCCCTCTCTGCTCTGACCTCATGAGGTCCCATCTGAAGAACTGTGTCCAGGTCTGGGACCCCCAATACAGGAAAGATGTGGAACTGCTGGAGAAGGTCCAGAGGAGGGCCACAAAGATGATCAGAGGGCTGGAGCACCTCCCCTATGAGGATAGGCTGAGGGAGCTGGGCTTGTTCAGCCTGGAGAAGAGAAGGCTGGGGGGGGACCTCATAGCGGCCTTCCCGTATTTAAAAGGTGGTTATAAACAGGAGGGGAACCAACTTTTCACAAGGGTAGACAGTGATAGGACAAGGGGGGATGGTTTTAAGCTGAAGGAGGGAAGGTTTAGATTAGACATCGGGGTAAGCTCTTTACCAAGAGAGTGGTGAGGTGCTGGCACAGGCTGCCCAGAGAGGCTGCGGATGCCCCGACTCTGGACATGTTCAAGACCGGGTTAGATGGGGTCCTGGGCAGCCTGATCTAGTGCCTGATCTGGAGGTTGGTGGCCCTGCCTGTGGCAGGGGGGTTGGAACCTGATGACCCTTGGGGTCCCTTCCAACCCAGGCCATTCTATGATTCTATGATTGGACTTCAAGTACAAATTTGACAAACAGTAAGAAAACTGTGGATACATAGTCCTTTAGGCTATGGAGATGGTTTAATCATATTACACTTGGAGGTCCTGCTCTGGCCCTTTTCAGGAGTAACTCTGAAATTAGCATTTTTGGTGGCTTCAGAAATGAAAACTCTTATGAACTGAGCGGCAATATTATTTGTAACAAGAATAAACAGGTATTTCTTAGAGGCTGTGTCTGTTACCAAGAAAAAGAAGATCTAATCCTATCTTTCTTGGAAACAGACAACAAAGGAAAGTGAACTATCCCTAACATGTTGCTTGACTCACAAATTACACAAGAGGAATGACAAGCTAGAACAACAATCCTAAAAGAAACCCAGAACTGAGAGCCTAATGGCACCAAACAAACCACCTTTCTGTCAGGGATTATGTATCACTGTCTCTCAGTGCAGTATCTGTGCTCCATTCTTATGAACTGGTGACAATTATAAGAACACACAGATGAGTTTACAAACTAGCTAGTATTTCTTAATTGGTTTGGGAAATGGTTTACTGTATGTATTTTTAATTGAAGAATTACTTGACGGGAAAGTGTTTCAGAGTTTTAAGTATCATTCTTACCCTACCTGAAGATGATTTTGCACAAATTAACTAAAGCAGACAATCTCTGAATATACTTGATTGCATCTGAATTTTTTCTCCCATAGCTGGATTCTCTCTGTGGAAAATATTTTATGTCACGTTCACAGGACGTGCATCATCATTTTCATTACATGCAGTTGCCATAACATTTTTTGGACTGAAACTTGGTTTTAACTATAGGTGTAATTATTTGATATTAAGATCATAGCCCTGAAGTAGCACTACAACCAGACTAGGTGTCACATGCATGCAATGATATGTATACAGCAGTCCAAGTTCTGAAGATGGGTAGCAGTGTTTTATATGAAACATAGCCTATGCAGCATATTCATTTTTAAATTCTGGCATATTCAGTAGTTCAGCACAGAAGTAACAAGCAACAAGCAGATGAATTAATCCAGCTGTGTCTTCTACTATCACATACCTAGTTTTCATACTTCTATTCTCCAGTAAATACACTTCAGTGCCTCTCTGATGGATCTCATACATATTTTGGGAATAAGTCTGTCATTTGAAGCCCTACGAAAGATTATCAGCACAAAATGAATGACGGCACTCTGCACAATCTATGTGAAAGAGAAGAAGGAAGTTCTGTGCCTGATGCCTTCTTAGATGGATTGAAACCAAATAGCAAATAATGATCAAATAGTACTAAAGAAGTCTGGGAAATTATATAAAAAAAAAAAAGCATAAGCAATAGTTCTCAGTAAGGAGCCTTAAGAACAATAATGTTTGCACCAAGATGAACAAGTATATTTTCCTGAGGTACCTAAATGCCACAAAAATGCATTTGTCTACTTGTTTACAGACATTTTCATTGTTAAGAGTCCCCCTTCTGGCAGTACATACCATATTTATTTTGATAGTTTTGATTTCTGCAGGAAATCAGATTTTGATTGCTGCAGACAGACACATATAATTGTTCTCACTTAGCAGCAGAGTTTGCAATTGAATGTCTCAGCAAAGATCTTGCTATTTCATGTATATTATACATTTCTTTTCAGATCTCTTCTCAGCACTTCCTCAGATGCCTTCTTAGACGGTAAAATCTGGTAATAATTATCAAACACCATACACACTGTTTACAATAGAGTCATATTTCTTTGTTCTTTTTCTCTTGCATAAAAAGTAGAATGCTGCTGAAAAGTACCCAAACGTCTGCTGTGCTTCATGCCAATACAGCAGCTCAGCCAAATATGCAGAGAAAACTTTGCCAAATAAAAGAAAACATAACAAATTTGTAATGGTTTCTATCTTGACAGAAAATGAAAATTATACCTGAATGTGTGGCCACTCATGTGGACACATAAAAATGTCTTCGAGGCAATCATTCTACCTCAGATAACACACCCTGACAGTAGAGCAGAGCATACTGGCTAGTTTGTACTTCCCTTAAATACAGCAGCCATGACCTACAAAAATGGGCAGGAGGAATCACTTAATTTGTGCATATCATACATGCATATGCCATGCACTAATTATATTTACCATGAATCATACAAAATAGAATTACTGTCTTTTGAGTCTTAGGAGGAGTAGACTGGACTTAAGAAAGAATTTTTTAATGTGAAGTCACTATAGTTATCTCAAATAATTCAATCCCATGAAGACAACAAAAACGTAAGTCTTTATCCCAAAATACAAAATTGAACTCAAGGCTATTCCAACAGTCTAAAGTCTAATAGCTTTTAGAATACTTCACTGCTTTCCTAATGTTGTACGTGGTTATAGCCAATTTGTGCAATATATATATTTTACAACCTATTTAGCTTCAAAGTACATTCCTTGAAATTTGAGCAAGACTCATTTGTCTGTGAAGTTAACATGCACATTTGCTGAACTGCAAAATCAATAATGTTAATTGTTAATACTAATTATTGGTCTGTAATCTAGTACAATGTTAATTATTAGTCTACTCCCTAGCTTTGTATTATTCTAAGCCTTCACTTTATTGCAATGTTATTTTCAGAACAATGTTATTGTGTGAACAAAAATACAAGCAATTTCATAATCTCAAATTACAACAATCTTCTTCCTACAATATAAATATCCAGTGGGTGAAGAATTATCACCAAGTAGATAACAGTAGTTACTCAAAAAGGAACACAAAAGACGACTATTAGACTCTGTAGGTCCTTAAAAGACTGGTTATATTACTGTGGTAAGACAATATCAGAAATGAAGACCAGCCCTTCAGGTTTTCAGAGATAAAGGAAAGGCTGCATACTTCCTGGAGAACTTAAACGCACATTGGTACCTTAGAAGGATCTCACAGTATGAGTGAAATCCTGAAATCAAAGGGACTAAAAATTTATGCTGGACGTTATCCCTCATCCTCAAAGAGCTGCAGAATGCCTGAGACAGGAAAAGACATAAAATGAAGAAAGACTATGTGGTTTTAAAAATGTATCAAATAGGTGGTAACAAGAGAAAACTTAATAGCAAGCAGCATGTGAGTTATCCTAATTTAGGAAATTAATTTCTCTACTTTCAAAAACAAGAATCCGAAGCAAAAATATTTTTGCTCTGATTAATCTTTTAAAATTGCTGAAGAATATAAATACAAAAAGCGTGGCTATTTCTTCTTTTCATTCCAGATAGTGGAGTTAGCTTTAAAAGTAGAAACAAAAATTCAGAAACTTAATCTGAGTTTATAAACTACCACGTTCAGTAGTTTTGGTTAGATTCTAAAGCTAAAAGAAATTCTCAGTTCTCCTGCAAGAAAAAGGTAATTTAAGAAGAGAATATATTCAGTAAAATAAAAAGCAAAATGATAGGTGGTGACATGTTTGAATTGCTATTGTTTTGAAATTATTACAGGCTTTTAATAGCCTATATAGT
Organism: Penelope pileata; assembly: GCA_013396635.1. Taxonomy (NCBI): domain Eukaryota; kingdom Metazoa; phylum Chordata; class Aves; order Galliformes; family Cracidae; genus Penelope; species Penelope pileata. The sequence continues at coordinate 311,410 of WBMW01000241.1, forward strand.
CATTCAAATGCAATTTCATCAATGTTAAAATGAAAGCAGACTCCACTAATACCCACAAAAAAGCAGTGAAAAAATAAATGCATTAATTATGCACAAAATATGAAAAAACATTGTTTTACGACTTCAAGAATTCCATTCTAAGTGCTGTACTACTAGGGTTAGTATCTCTGCTAGTACATATGTCCGAAGTCTTTTTCAAAAAAAAAAAAAAAAAAAAATCCTAGTAAAATCCCTTATAAGGTCTCAGTTCTATTCAGTGAAAAGGAAGAAGGTGTGAAGGTAAAGCCGCAGAATCTGTACTGCTTTATCTTACTAAATTAAAAATAAGCAGTGATTCATTATATGTATGACAGAACTAAAAAAGGAAAAGTGATCTGAGTGACCTAAAGTTTCAGGATCATCCACACAGCTCATCTCAATCTGCAGTTGAGCCTACCTGTCATGACCATCCTTTTTTTTTTTTTTTTTGGTAAATTTTCACAGAATGTATCTTCAAACAAATAGTCTAAGATTTTCTGATTTAATGCATAAAAATGGCTATTTCTATATCATAGGTTACTGTAACTTGACATATAACTTGTAAATAGTGGAGGAATTTCTTCTCACTTACTAACAGGTGGAAAAAGAATGAAATAAGGTGTACAAAACCCCACCATTTTGCCTTCCATACATTATCTTCACTCCCATTCTTTTTTATGCTATTTTCTCACTTCATTATGTACATCTTTCTCAACTGTAGAATTACAGTAAAATATCTAATTTATTTAGACATTCTGCATTTTCTCTCAACGTTCAACGTCTTCTCATCTGAGAAAAAACTTTCATTAATATGGCTTACTGCTTTGCATGAGCCTTCCCAAAAAGACACATAGTGCTTTAATCATATATAGTTATATCATTTATTTTCTGTTTTAAAAGAGTACTTCAAAACACCTTTCTTTTCTCTCCTTACTGTAATGCAGTTACTTCCACATCTAGTTACTGGTGTTAGCCTGGGGAAGGTAGCTATCAGATTAGTTTCCTTTTGCCAAGACAGAAGCCTTTAGGAAGAGCATAAGAGTACACCTGACACATATGTTCACTTATTCATTTGAAGTTATCTGAGACATAGAAATAGTTGGTTTTTTAAAACAATTGACAAGATCTTTGTTAAATTTTCTGTTTTAGAGATAATTTTGTTGTAGCTGCAATAGTTTATATGTATAACTATGAAAAATGCTGTAAGCCAAGATATTTTATTTTATTAAACGAACTCCATCACTTCTCTTACAAAAAACATGACTAGTTTGCATAAAACATTTTTGGAACTTTTTTCTAGCAATTTTATACACATTTTTATTTATCATCTAAGAGCTCACAGCCTAAGATTGCAGGATCATTATTAAAATCATTGATTTTTCTCCTTCCCTATGTAAAGGTGGATTCTTTGAATGACATAAGTAAACACAGTGCAGGTTGCTTCTGTGACTGAAAAGTGTTGAGCTCTTAAGTTCTGCAATGCTTCATTAATTCCATAATTAATGCTACTTTGCTTTGTTGGAGTTGCTGTCCCCATTAGGTGAATCTATCTTTACCTCATCCATCAGTCTTTAAAATACCACCCCCAGCACAGGTGAGAAAGCATCTCCCCCTGTCCTGCATTATTTTCCAAACTGTTAAAACAGTGTATTTAAGCTGACTCTTGCTGCATCAACTCTCTTTTACATTTGGTGTTTCTGCTACTCCTTAAACATAAACTTCAAAGCACAGCACCATTTCAGAAACACATAAAGAAGTTTAAATAAAGGTGATGAGTAAATGTTAAGGCAGGAGATGCTGCTAACTCCTTTAACAACTTATTTCCTGCTAGAGATAATTGGCACAGAAAGCATGCTATCTTGTTTCCTCATAATGATGTCCTGAAGAAGAAATAAGGCAAAGAAACAAGTAACTAAAAGGTTCACTGAAAAATAAAATGGCAATAAAAGGGGTACAGCAGAATAAGGATTCACTAAACTGAAAAAAGAGACTGGTTTGTGAAACAAATGTAAAACTGAAGGCTATTACTTCCCCTGTCAAACCTGACCAGTAGAAAAGCAAGAATCCAAATGCATAAGACTTACCATCCTTCATCATTATCTGCTTCAGATTCAGAAATCTCATTTTCAGGAGTTTCTTCAATTGCCTGAGTCAACTTTGATTTAAATCGGTCCAGCAGAGCCAGTGTCTGAAATTAAATGCATGCTTTTTAGGAAGGTACATATATTTATAAAAAACAACAAGTATTATACAATATCTTCATACTATTATTACTTCGGGAAATAGCGCAATGAGATGGAAGACAGAAATTTTCTACGAATTTCTAAGAAACACTGTAGAGGTAGGCAATAGAGGGAGTGAGAGGCACCAAGAGTGAGAGCACATCAAGCAAGTGAGAGAGTGTGCAGTGCTGGGGGTACGCATGCAAGAGAGCACTTGTCTGGTCATCTAGTGAAATAAAAACACATATTTAAGGAACAAAAACTTGTGGCAATACTTAACAGAATAAAATAGCTGATTAAACAACAGTGACTACTGACAACAAATTTTACTGCTCGAATCTGTTAGTTTCTTTGAGCAAAGCAATCCATTGTATAAATTACACATAATTCAACTACTGAAGACACAGCTTAGTTGATACTCATATACTTTATATTGACAATCTCTTAAATTTTGTACTGACATTAAAAAACCTCAAAGCTTTTTACAGAAGAATCATCTTGACTAATTTGACAGATAGAGGTCCTTATGCTATACACATCAAACTCATATGGATTTATATTTGTTATTTTATTTTACAGCTGACATTGCCCAGTTTTTCCACTACAAGAAAGTCATTGAATCTCAGGTGACATCAGAGGATTGTACTGCAGGTCTTCTTTCTGATCACCTGAGTGGAGATGCTGATCACACAAGAATTGTATGCCTAAGTTTTGTGATGGTAAAAGGGTCACAGGGCCCTTCTTAAAAAGGGCAGACCATAAGAATAATTTGCACAGCCCACAGCTTATTGCTGCTGATATTTGAGACATTACTGGAAAGGAAAGCATCAGGGAATAAGTGCTTAACTGAATTTATGTGTCAGACTACATTTGATGTGAAGGTGATAGGTTGGCCACCTATGTTGTAAAACACCTCTGTATGGCTGTTCAGTTTTGTTTGGTCAAGTTTTTTAGATTTAAAAGAATAAAAACTAAACAAGAATAGAAAACAGAAATAGGAAATACCAGAAGTGTTCACTGGAATCAAATTTCCTTCTGGGAGCAATCTTAACTTTAGGAGTTTCCTGGCTTTTGAATTCTTTCAAAAACACATTTTAGCACTGCCAAAGGTGGGTTTTAGAGGTTTTTTTTGCATTTATTTCCTTTATTTTCTGCTTAATCTTGTTCAAGACGGGACAGAGGAAAATTTCAAGAATACTTGAGCCTGTGAATTCACATTCTACAGCCTTCTATGTGATTGCAAAGAAACTTCATGCTTAGAATATCTGAGATCGCAAATTTCTGCCCAGGACACCAGATGAAAACAAATTAACCCTTTTTACATGAAATTGAGAACAACTAAAGCCACATTCCTTGTGTCTTGGCTAATTTTCTCCCGTGTCAGCATTCCTGTAAATGAATTTGTCAATAGAAATAATTTTAAAGTTTCTTAGTAGGCATTTTCACAGTGAGTAATTAGATGTGATAACATGGATCACGTAACTTTATAAATTTACCCTTGCAGAATTATATGGTAAGGATTTCCAGTGTCTGGTATTCTAAGGAAACACATATATTTCACTCTCAACTCTCGTACAGAGGATGGAAAATAGTATTGTATTGCAGGACGAGGCAGGAAGGATGCAAGGCGAGAAGAGGCCCTCCACCAAGTAAAATGGATTATAAACAACTTCATTATCGAATGAAACTATTCATTATTGAATAGGTGACGAATCCTTGTTCAATAGCAGATTAATTACTGTTGAATAGTTCTAACAGGACTACATAAATAAAAATTAAGATATACTAAGATATGTATTCGTGTCTCATGCGTCTGATGTACTACTGCACAAATTTTAGATTAATGATATTTTCCACTTCACAGGCAGTTTCATGTATTTAACAGTTTCAAACTTCTCTATTTAAAAAAAAAAAATTACATAAAACTTTGCTCATATTTGCATACCAAAGTCTACATATAGTCTGACTTCACAAAATAATTTTAATTATACTTAAAATGAGTTTTTAAAGTTCAGTTCAAAACAGTTACTGTTCATTTTATAGCACTCAAAGATATGGATGAATTTGATCTCCTTAAAGCATTATTTAAAATGTGAGATTAAAAAAAAAAAAAGTTTGGAAAGATACCAAATACACAAACTTCTGTCTCAATGCTGTTTTATGGGACGCTGCAGAGCCAAGAACAGAACCGTAGAGAAAAGCAAACTCTTGTAAATATAATCAAGGATACCTCCGCGTGGGTAACTTTTTTCCTTCTGGAAGATACTAGTGACTTAACTTACAGTGTTTTCGAATACCCATAGAAACTCTGTCACACACAAAAACACAAACACATCAAATACATGTATTAATGTTTAGAAATAACAAGATTCTTTTTATGGAAAATTAAACATACGGGATTTGTAAACTTTATTTTCAAACAAATGAAGAGAGAGGTTTTCAGAAGTCTTTCTGCAATCTTTTTTCCCTAGGATTACCTGATCTTCACGAGAGACGCCTTTCTTTGGCTGCTGCTTCCGTTTATCTTCGTATTTTCTCTTCTCCTGACGGTATTCTTCAACAACGCTGTTTGGAGCAGGTTCCTCTTTTGAATAAGGAAACATATTTGGTTAAACTAATGAAATTTGGGTTTTAGATTTAGTACCATTTTGGAGAATGTTTATGACTTTTGAAATACCAAACATAAGACTTCCATAAAATGTTACAGCTGTATTGCTTTCTCAGCAAGTAAAGTGATTTGCTGCTTGATGAAATGAAAGACAAAACATTGTATTGGGCAGATAACGAGTCTAAAAAATTTTATTTCAATTATAATTTACCACAGAGCAAAAGAAAGCAGGGAAAAACTCTGATGTTAAGATGAGAAATAAAAACTGCTGAAGTTCCTTTAAAAAGTTTACCTTCATTTCTGAACACCTTTCCTGGAGCAGCCAAACTGGTATACTGCACTAATGTTCTGTCACTACGGAGAAATTGCCAGTTTTTCTCTTTTGTAGGCTAAAGAAGCTACAATTCAAATTCCTGGTATTTAGATGACTGCTGACAGCTATGCAGGGAGAAATACTGATTTCAAACTATATTTCTCTCATTTTTAAAAAACTTTTCTATAAAGTTTATAAAAGCAGCATGTAATAAAAAAGAAAATAAATTTATAGTACGTATATATCTACAGAACAAATATATTTGTTTATATAATTCTACAAATAAAATCTCTTGCTTCCTTCCTTGTTATCCTAACTTATATGTTGCGTGCATGCATTTAAAGAGTAACTGGCAAAACGTTTTCATTAAATATACACAATATCATATAGAGCTGCTTTTTTCCTGTTTTCCATTTGACATATTGCATATAATGAAGACCAGAGTGAAATAAATGAAATAAAATACCCTATAAAAACTCACGCAGCATAACACTGGATGAACTAAAGAGAATAAAAAAGTACAGTATAAAACTGCAAATCATAATGGCTGAGATTCATCTTTACCCGTATTATTTTGGTTCTTTCTACTAATTAAAAAAACATATTCTTAATTCAAGAGCAATCCCTTTTGAAGATAAAACATGAGTTTTTGCATGTGTGTATCCAATCAAACTTGTGTGGAAATAACATACTGTCTTCTTTCACTAATATTTAGCATTTAGATAAATAACATGAGCTAAAAATCACCAGCTTTCCTACAGAAAACAACCTTTCATATAGCATTTATCTAAAGGGGTGTTTTGAACAGAATCCTAGCTACCTGATAAGTATAATTGCTCAGTTATGAAAGATCTGAGAAGATTATTACTGAAAACTTCCGTAAATTCCAGTCTCAAACTAGCCATAAGCATTTTGATGCTGTGATCCAAGCTTCAATACACATACGCTGCAATTAAAAAAGATGTGATCCTTAGCCATACAAGTCTTTTGACTAAGATTTTAGTTTAATCTAGTGTAGCTCAAATATAATTCTCATACAAATAGGATAAATTCCCCTGAAATTGTATGTTTGTGTATTTTTATCACACCCATATGGTTGTCACTTACTGTTAACACAATTAATTTAAATTTCAGTTTTAGCTTTCTCTTGAGATCATTGTTTCTTGGGCCTTTGTCAGAGTTTTTCTAATCCTCAGCTTCATTTTCTCTGCCTCCTAGGAAAGCCTTTTCATAAGTAAGACGAATGATAACCAGATCCACCTGAACTAACTTCAGAGTGAGTCAACCAAAACAGTTACACACTTGAATGCATCATATTTCTGTACCTTTCATTAAAAAGACTTAAGATACACTTGCATTTTTGCAGGAGGCCTTATAATCTATTACTCCACATTAAAAGCAAGTAATACAACAGGAAGGACTTTCAGTAGCCCTGAAGTCAATGGGTTTCTAACACATTTTACAACCACTTCAAAAACAGAAAAACCGTCTATTTTATGATATTAAACAAAATATTCAGCTTTGATAAGTAGCAACTTTTTGATAAAAAACTATTTCATGTCTGCATGACCAAACTCAGGCTAACTAGCAAGAAAAAGAAAGTGTCAGGAAGAGAGAGCTGCTAGTGGGAAGAACTCTTTTTAAAATATAAAATACTGTTTTAAAATGCAAGAAGAAATTTAATTGCTGTTTCATATTTGCCAGTCAACATCCCACAGCTTCTCTAAATATTCTCTAATAGAGCTGGAAAAAGAAGAATCACATCACTGTATGATGACTTGACTGACCTTCAAATCAAGTTTGACAAACCTAGGCCCAGTTTGTTGATCCAAAGCACAAAGATCATTTTATTAAGATATTCAAGCTCCAAACTTAATCTAAGAGAATTTATTCAGATAAAACTGAACAAAACAATGACAAGGAGGCACTGTTCTGAAATAACGAAATGTCTTACTTAGGTAGCGTAGGATGCAGAAGATACTAGCTTAAGTAACGCAGAACTTGCACACGTGCCCTAGAGCCATTGAATCACACAGTGTAAATTGCACCAGGCAAAGAAAATTTTTTTTTTTCTTATCTTGAATAAGTGTACGTGCACATTGTATCATTAGGGAAGGTGAAGGAAAACAAAAAGATAAAATAACCTTCCTTACCAAAAATACACTACATTTTCATTTTAACAGTTTCTAAGTATATTGCTACTTACCGTCAGCTAGCTTGAGTTACTGCCAAGAGACCCTTCATCTTACTGTGACATAAACTTCTGCATTTGTGTAATTTATTTTCTTTCAGATAGATTCTTCTATCCTAAAATATTCCTTTAAGGAATAACAGATGCCAACCTGATGGTGTAATCTAACCTAAAAGTTTGCTTTTGAGGCATGGTTTCCAATGATAGCCTGAAATGATGAAGGAGATTCAAAAGTCTTTAAACCAGAAAGGAAGAGATTGATTTAAAAAAATACAGAAGGCTTTATTTTCTTCACACTTAAATTAGGAACAGCTCAAATGATGTCAGTTTTTAAATACAAAATAGCAGAAGTATAACAAAGGCATGAGAACCTGATCTAAGGGTACTGAACTGAATGCCAGCCTTCACAATCTCAGATCACTTCCTAAACAGGAAACAGCAAAAGATAAAGCTTGATAAAAAAGTTTTAGGCTTCATTCCTACAACATCTGGTAAATAAAATAGTGTAAACAAATACTCAAACAACACTGCATCAGACATCTTCCATTTCACAAACTGCAGCTGAATTTTACCGTCCACATTACGAAAAACAAGAAGTTCTAGCCCTGCTTACTGCGGTAGATCAGAAAAATATGATCCTTTTTCAAGCTGACATTCATTTTGGCCTTAACGACAGAACTTCATTTCTGGTGTTACAGGCTAACACTTATCTCAGCACGTACAACACTCATGCAGATAAGGTATCATCCTTTACTGACAGTATGCATACAACCTTCCCCAGTATGACCTTGCATTTACTATTCCGTTATTTGTATCAGCCTTGACAAACCTTCTAATAATGGCTGTTCTCCTAACAAAGGAGATAGAAGCCATATAAAACCTAGAGATTTTGTTTCTTTTTTAAGGAATAGATAATGAGGTTATGTATAAAACATTTTTTGGAATAAAGATCAGCTTCATTTGCTGAAAGCATTACCAGAAGCACACTAGTCTTCAGAAAGGAAGAAACGATACACATAGGGACAGAGAAAAATGGATGTTGTTTCTGAAGATTTAATGTCAGCACAAAAAACCCACCCTCCATGCTGACAAAGATCAATGGAAGAATTTTTGTTTTTTCCTTCAGTGAGGTACTGCTAACATGAAGATTTCTAAACATACAGACAGGAATTTTACACTATAAAACATTTCTGATATGCTGACCTTCACAAAAGTAATCCCATTAACTTCTGTTATGCATTTTGCATTCACAATCATGAGCTCATGCATAACCAAGGCAAGATAAAAAGGAGAATGGACAAAGCCATCTTCGTTAAATCACACCCCAGTTTATTTAACAAGTTTGTATAGATTTCAGATGAGGCAGACCAATTAACTTTTGTCAGTACCTCAGCTGCATTTACATGGAACTTGGATGACACGTTTCATAAGTTAAAAGATGTGTTGCAATAGAAATACCAAGAAATTCATGGTTTAGGTAGATTATACTTAATATGAGAAGAGAAAACCGAAAAGCCCTGGACAACTCCTTATTTCAGTTGAAAGAATTTATGATTGAATGCTTTTTCTGCATTAAAATAAGAGAGCAGCACATTAAACTTTTAGCTATTCCGAAATATTCAACTAACATCGCATTCTTTTGAAACAATAGTGATATGCAGCACTCGTTTCAAAAAATGTAAATAAGACTGAAATTTTGAAAATGATTTTTTTCCCCAAAAGATAGGACTTAGGAAACAAAATCCTTACGAATTAACAAAAACCCTACTCTCATATTCCACAATATTTCATGAGCTCAAACGGAATTCCTATCAGAAATGGCAGATGTAGAACAAAAATGGCAGATGCACCCTCAGAAAGTTTGCAAATGACAACAAGCTGAGAAATGCTGTTGATACAACAGAAAGAAGGGATGCCATCCAGGGGGATCTGGACAAGCTTGAAAAGGGGGCCCATGTGGACCTCACGAGGTTCGGTAACGCCAAGTGCAAGGTGTTGCTCCTGGGTCAGTGCAATCTTACATATGAGTTCAGACTGGGAGAAGAACTTGAGAGCAGCCCTGCCGAGAAGGACTTGGGGGTTCTGGTGGATGAAAAGTTGGACATCAGCCAGCAGTGTGCACTGGTTGCTCAGAAGTCCAATATATCCTGAGCTGCATCAGAAGAGGGGTGGCCAGCAGGGAGAGGGAGGAGATTGTCCCACTCTTCTCTGCCCTCATGAGGACCCATCTGGAGTACTGCATCCAGGCCTGGGGCTCCCAGCACAAGAAGGATGTGGAGCTGTTGGAGCAGGTCCAGAGAAGGGCCATGAAGATTATCAGAGGGCTGGAGCACCTCTCCTATGAAGAAAGGCTGAGGGAGCTCGACTTGTTCAGCCTGGAGAAGAGAAGGTTCCAGGGGCATCTCACTGCAGCCTTCCAGTTCTTGAAGAAAGCTTATAAATAGGAGGGAGATCAAATTTTTACACAGTCTGATAGTGATAGGACAAGGGAGAACAGCTTTAAACTAAAGGAAGTGAGATTTAGCTTACATGTTAAAAGAAAATTCTTCACACTGAGGGTAGTGAAGCACTAGCAAAACTGCCAAGAAAAGAGAAGCTGTGGATGCCCCATCCCTGGAGGTGCTCAAGGCCAGGCTGGATGGGGCCCTGGGCAGCCTGACCTGGCGGGTGGCAGCCCTGCCCATGGCAGGGGGTTGGAACTGGGTAGTCTTTAAGGTCCCTTTCAGCCCAAGCCATTCTGTTATTCTATGAAAAAGCCCATTTCTATAATTAAGACCTAAGACAGATAAGACACTTCTTCCAGAATCCAGGAAAAACTTTTCTTCCAGTATTAAATATTGCCTATACAAATAAAAATACTAATTTACTGTAAAGTAACAAAATTATATATACCAGAAAATACAATATGAAATAATATTATTATATTTGAAAGAATTTATAACATACTCTTCAGTGTATTTTTTACTAGAACTGTCTAATTTCACTCATGATTTTCCTCACACCTTCAACGGTTACTCAGTTACTGTTACTATGGCTTTGGCACTGCTAAGTTCCTGAAGAGCCCCTGTTTGCCCTAATGAGCAAGGCAAGAGTCAAGAAATATTTATTATCAGTGCATAACCAAATATATTTGTTTACAGAATGAGTTTCTGGGGTTGGACTGATTACGAGACTACATAGTTTGCTCCAGTGAAAAAATAACAGTTCTAGAACAAACTTACTGGTTAATCTAGTCAACTCAGATAGCATAATCTTAGCAGTAATTTTTGGAGCTTCAGAACATTTGTCTGAAAAAATCAAAGCCCACTAATAATGGGCTTTAATATGTGTCAATGGAAATTTCCAGCGAATCTGCTTTGAATTTGGACAGATTTTATGCACACATTGCAGAAGTTACAGTCTAAAACGTGGTTAATTGTCTAACGCCAGTTGACTTTGAGCACATGCTTAAGACTACTACTGAAATCAAAGCTGGCATAATGTGAGGCTTTTGTCTTCTGCAAGCAGAGAAAGTAGACGGAAAAGCATTCACTTTAGCAGGGAAGAGGCAGCATATGGATGCTGGTTATTGTTTAAGGGGAGATTTAATGAGAGAAAAATAAAAATGGAAACTAAAAGAAAACAGACAAGTTTGCAAAAATGACACACTCAAGATGCATGCTTTGATACAATGGAGCTATACTCTATATGCTCTATATTCCACAAAATCTTCATACTTAGCATACTTACACTGCATAATTTCAAAAGCATCAAAATTTGGATTTTGTAGTTTTCAGTTTTCCCAAAGGTGCTTAATTCTCTTATGCTCTCAGACTTCAAGAAAACATCAAGACAGGATTTAAACAAATCTTTAAGTGCCACTGACATTACACAAACTTAATAATAAAATAGAAATAAAACATAATCTTAAACTGGCATCCTCGCTTTGTATATTTATCTAAACGCTTCCATCATTCAATACTCTTGTCACAATTACAAACAAAGCAGATAATAATTTGTGCCCCAGTTGGATCCTTACACTTCACTGCTGGATTTTACATTAGTTGTCAGGTTATTATGTTGTGGCTTTTCCTTTTTCTCATGTGTGATAATCAAATTTCTTCATCCAAAGATTATCAGATAGTTTACAAAAATGTTGTAACAAGAAAAATTAAAATACGATTTGAAAACTATTTAAAACCAACATATAATTAAAAAAACATGATATTTCTCTAAAGCAAATTTAAGGTATATTCACAGATCTGCACAATAAAACTTTGAAGTATATTTTTTAAATACTTAAGTACTTCAAAATGCTGAAGTAATTCAGCACTCAAATTATAATGTTTGATGTAATTTCTGGCATCACTGTAGCGAATGTCACATAAAAGAAAAACATCTTATTTAAAGTAAGGTCTTGACAGCAGTCTGGCAAAGTTAACAATCTTATTCACAGATTGGAAGACTGGTTATAATCAAACATGTAAGGAGGGAATTAGTTTTTTTTTTTTTTTTAATCTCTGTCCTCTTGAAACAATGTAAACACTTAAATTTTCACCTCTAATCCTCCTTAGTTACCCTAATGTTCTGAATTCAGAAAAAAATATTAATATGCATAATATGTAGGTCACTCCAAAAGTAATGCCTCCTATTTATTTCAATGGAAACACCAACAAATACAAGGCACAGTAACACTGTTCGATAGAGCAAATTCTCAGCTACAGAATACTCTTTTCCAACACAGTCACCACTGTTAGTTCTGCATTTTCACCAGTGATGAATAAAAGCCATGGAGGAATTCAGTTCCACCCCTTGGCTCCATCCACACTCCCATGTCAGACACCATTTGGTCAGGCTGCCCCTCTGCTGCCATCTGTCACACGGCAACAACATGGAATGGGATATTGGTGGGAAGGTTCAGCCTGTACTGCCACATCACCAACATCTGCCTCTGACACCATGGGCCAGCATAATAAAACAGGAGGCATTACTTTCAGAGCAGCCTTCATATGTGACGTAAAAAAACCTGAAGTAGTGATATCAATACTAATCTGCCAGGGGATGCGAAATAGGTGTGCCTTGTCACAATCCATTTATTAGCCAGTAGCCTCACCTCTGATCCTGCAAAAGGTCCAGTATGACCTCACCTCTCATTCTCACACTATTCCATGGACTTCCATGAATTTTTACAAACTATGCTTGTAATTTTTGGCTGAAATGCAATTTTTATTAATCAAGCACGGTTTCATATTAATGCAGTTACAGAGCCTCTGATCTAGCATTTTTTTTTCCTATAGCAGCCAGCTCAGAACATAGACAGACACCACACAAGTGTCTGCATCACCTGCATAGACATATCTGATCCAGCATGTCACAGTTTACTCTCTATCCCACACTCCCAAGAGGACAGTGAGAGAACACTGGAAAAATCTCCTATGGACAGTCATTGCCTGATAGTAGACTGTTTTCAATATATGCAATTTCTTGTATGTAAACAAATGCAGAATATGTAAACTGCTACACATTTGGCAGATGATAACACTGCTTTTAGCTTTTGGGCAAAATTACTTGCTCAGGAAAAACAAACGTATTTTACTGCTGTTAAGATTTTATTGTATTCCAACGACAGTGTATAAAAATTCTTTTATGTTATTTAGTTGTAAATGGTTGCTTCACAGCAGAGGTATCTTTCTTTCTTCATTCGTTACATTTACCATCTTAAATACATAAGATTCCACCATTTCCTACCTAAACTACATACATCTTAAACCACATACACTTATCTTCTAATAAGTAAGTTCATCTAGTCTTTTGTTATTTTTTTTTTCCAGTTGTATCCAACTGCTCCGTATCACTTCGTGGTACAACACTTGGAACCAAGGGCAATAATATAACTGTGCTTTTATAATTGATTTGCTTGTAGTAACAATCACATGATCACACCTGCACCACACACAAACTCATGTTCAGTTTGTTTTTTAGTACAAACTTGAAACACCTTACACTAGTATAGCTTTCCTAACTTCTTATTAAACTTTTTCCTTTACTGTTAAGGAAATAGTAACACCCCAACACGACTCTTTATTTTCAGAGACATTTTTAAAATTTCTTTTCCCCATCCCCAATCTAGTACTTCCTGTGCTAGAAGTACTAGAATCCAGTATTCAGTTACTTTTGTTTCTTGATGATTAACAAATTCAGTTTTCAACTATTTTTCCAATAGTCTAAGATCCAGTACGAGTACTCAGTCCTGTTTTAATTTTCATAACACACCAACCATGAAGTAGAAAATGATGGTGTTACACAGACCAAAGTGAAATTTGAGATAACGTTATGCTGATTAAAGATTAACAAACATATACAACTCTTAAATTTCTCATTTCTCATACAACTGAACATTTACACAACTAGTATCATCAAGAAAATTTGGAGATCTTTGCTCACACTTCTTAAATTACTATTCTAACATCACTGCAAGACAGTAGGTTTGCAGTTACAGAATGCTACTTAGTCTTTTTAACATACACTTTGAATTTTAAACTGCATCTTCTCGAAAAACTCAGAACTCAAATGTTCTAACAGACTTAAGAGAAAAAATGTGAGCATTTGGATAGAGTGAAAATGGGAAATTTCAGAAAAGTGCCTTTAGCTCCCTAAAAACCATGATGAAAATAAAAGTTTTATTTTAAATGCAGATAGACTATCATTTTTAAAATTCAGACAGTTAAATCTGAATCACTTTTTTTGGTGTCTTTAGACCATCTCTAGATATGAGGCTGAAAAAAATGAAAGACAGGAAATCTTCAGCTACTTCAATGTTAGCCAATAATACTACAAAACAGGAGCAAAATATTTTGCTGAGGCCCTGATCCGCTCACTGTGCACTTTGGGGGCTGTTTTATTTTGGACTACCAGTTGGAACTCAGCAGGTGTGCTCCTGGAACACATCTTCTAGTGCAGCATCATCCAAAAGCACACATCTGGTCTGCAGTAAAGGCACTAATGAAGATGTATGTTCTAGTTAATATTCCTATTAAAATTTCATCTCTCCCTTGCTATTCTTGAAGTCCACAAGTACATTCATCCTTTACCAGAAAGTTACCTATTACTCAACTGTACTTATTCTTTCCATGCAGATTAGAAATTCTGTACAATACAAGTGACAAGAAATTGATAGGTATGTGAATGACAAGGAAAGAATAATTTTTAAAAAGCAGTCGGTAGAAAAACAATCATTTTAAACTCTTCTTCAAAAGCATGTAAAGCACGTTCAATGAGTCCTTTACATTTACTCTTCCACTGTGCATTTTTCAATGGCAGATTCTCTGTCTCCAGAAAAAAAATTAATTCTTCTGATCATATGGTGAATTACATTTAGTTGTGTAAGTCTTCCACAAAAAGGGAAACATCAAGACACTGACTTTCTCATTTTAGGATAGAGATGAAATAACTCACTAGAGTACAAGAATGAAATTATTTGGAAAGAAAGCAAAAAAGCAAAGACAGTAGTACCTTACTGAGTAATTTTGGCAGACATACAAACAAATGTTTATTTTAACTGCGTGGTTTAAAGACTCACAGTGATGGTAAATAGAATCTTTTCTGTAATGCTTCCACATCACCACTGGTAACAAGATGCTTAGTTTCTCTTCCCCCTCAAAAAAGGCATATCTTGTATTTCTTTTGATTAATTAATAAGCTGTGCTTCTTATCTCATTCATGATCAGAATCTTGAACAAGAGAACATCTAAGTCCATCCCATTCAAAAGACAGGATCAACCTTTTCTAAACTAGTCTTAAGAAGTATTTGTATAATCTGCTGTTGGGAAGCTCCACTCTGCAGGTCATCTATTTCAACAGAAGTTTTCTCTAACATTTAACCTAAATCTCTTTAGCTGCAACTGAAGCCTACTATCTCTTGTCCTCTCCTCAGGGATTACATAGAACAACTTCCTGTCCATGGCAGTCTTTAACATTCTTGAATATCTTTAATATAGCTCCCTTTGTGACATCATCTCTGCTCTAAACTTAATAACCACTGTTCCTAAAACCTTGAAACTTCATGCTTTCCAGAACATCAGTCACTGTTGTTGCTCTCCTCTATGCTCTTGTAAGATGTCTCACACCATTTTTTTCACATGGAATTAGTACAGAACTGTAGCAAAAAAAAGAACAGTTTTCTTCCAAGTTAACAAACTGAATCAGACCAGCACAGGTCAGGGATAGTGCAAGGAAAGGAAGTCAGACACTCTTCATTCAGACACTCAGCTCTTCATTTTTACATCTGCATGTGAAAATGCAGCTTTAGCACTTAAATTTGCATTGTTCTTTATTTTTCCTTTTGTATTCCCCTTCCCTGACTGTTTTTTTTTTTTTTTTTTTTTTATTTCTT
>WBMW01000241.1:329142-346022 GCA_013396635.1 Penelope pileata
TGCTGGCTGTCATGGATCACCCGCTCATCCCTCACGTGCGTTAGAATGTCTTCTAGGAGCATCTGTTCCATGATCTTCCCAGGCACAGAGGTGAGGCTCACGAGCCTGCATGTAGTTCTCTTCTTCCCTTTCTTGTAAATGGGAGTGATGTTTCCCTTTTTCCAGTCACCAGGGACTTCGCCTGACAGCCATGACTTTTCAAATATGATGGAGAACAGCTCGGCAACCACATCAACCAGCTCCTTCAGAACTCTGGGCTGCATGTCATCTGGCCCCACACATTTGTACACATTCAGTCTCATGAGGTGGTCTCAGACTTCCTCTGCCCTTATAGCAGAGGGGGATTTACTCCCCCTGTTCCCAGCTAGAGATTTAGAGATATGAGCTTTAGGGACACAAGAAATATGAGAATCCTGGCTGCCAGTGAAGACCGAGGCAAATAACTAATTTAGTACCTCGGCCTTCTCCATATCTGTCATAGCCACTTCTCCTTTCTCATTTACCAAAGGAGGTATGCTCTCTTTGGCCTGCCTCTTCTGGCCAACGTACCCATAGAATCCCTTCTTATTGTTTTTAACATCCCTTGTCAAGTTCAGTTCCATCTGTGCCATGGCTTTCCTAATCCCCTCTCTGCAAATCTGGGCAACATCCCTGTATTCTCCCCAGGTGACATGCTCTTGTTTCCACAGCCGGTACAACCTCTTCTTTTCCCTCATCTTGACCAGCAGGTCCTTGCCAAGTCATGCTGGTTTCCTGCCTCTTCTGCCTGCTTTCTTATTCAGAGGGAGAGAGAGCTCTTGCACTCTCAGAAAGGCATCCTTGAAGAGCAGCCAGCTGAAGAAGTGTCCCCCTGCAGCCCATGGGCAGCACACAGAGCATGTGTGCACATCTTCAAGTGCAGCCATGGAGGAGCCCACAGTGCAGCAGTGGATGAGGGCTAAAGGAGCAGGCCCCTGGCCAGAGCTGCAGCCATGGAGAGGAGCCTGTGGTGGGGCAGGAGGTCCTGTAGGGACCCATGTAGGAGCAGCTCCTGATGGATGGGCCCTGTGGTACAGAGCCATGTTGGAGCAGTGCTGAGAATCCCATGCAGGATCAGTTTGGCAAGGATGGCATCCCATGGGAGGGACCCCACATGGAAGAGGGGCAGAGTGGCAAAGACAAAGCGCTATGGACTGACTGCAGCCTCCGTCCTCGTTTCACAGTTTGCTTTTAGTTCTCACTGTTCTAGCCTGTTAGCAATAGACAATAAATTACATTAATCTCCCTTACGCTGAGTTTGTTTTGGCATGATAGTAATTTATGAGTGATTTTCTTGTTCTTATCTCAGCCCATGAGACTCTTTTTTCCATCATATTTTTTCCCTGTACTTTTGAGGAGGGGGAGTGCAAGAGGAACATGGTGGTGCTAAGCTACCTACCAGTGTGAAACCACAACCACAGACACAAATAAGACCTAAAGAAGCACGGTCCCTTATTAAAATGTGATCTAGCGAAAAGGTGGCTGCATATACTCAAAACTGTATATTGTGTAACCCTCATTTGGTGATGACAAAGCCCAGCAGATGTTAAAATGCATTTGATGCCTATACATCAATCACAAAATGCCCTAGAACTCAGCCTTCCATTCATTTCCAAATTTACCCCCACTCCAGTATAAACTCCATTTCAATGCAGAGCAGTCAGTACTCTCCCTCTAAATTCCACCTAAGCCCCAAGGGAGGCCCAAATTGCTAGAGATTATTCTAACACACAGTCATTCACTGATCTTTGTACAAACAATATCAAACATGATGATAATCTTTCAGAACTCAAGTACTCAGCTGGTTCCAAAAAAATACATGCATCCGTCATAGTCAGGTTTCAATCAGGTAAATTTGAATTTGCGATGGAGGAACTTCTCAGTGACTTGACCAACTGAAGAATATTCCCCACCACTGGATTTGCTGTTTTTCTAAAACGTATGCTTTAGTTGAAGCAAGAATTAATTTGGGGAATTGCTGTTTTCTGTAATAATCAGCATTATAGTTAAGCGATTACTTTTGATGGCATAGCATGTTATTTCCCTTCCTCTTTTTAAGGTATCACAATCACATTATTATTATTATTATTTTAAGGCCATTTCCTGTCATTTGTTTGTGCTGGCTTTACATTCAGAAGCAGCACAGGACTATTACTAACTGGCTATACTTAAATGGTAAAATTGTTTGCTCAATGTTGCTTGAAGTGAACGTATCAGAACAAAAAAAAAGATACTCAATTTTAGAAAGACATTTTAAAATGTTATAAATATAAAGGAATCTCAAGATTGTCACATAAACATAGAGCCTTTGCATGAGCAGCATCCTTTAACATTTTCTGTCAGTTACAATTTTCTCTTGAACTGCTTTCCAGTGTAAAGTACTCTAAAAATTACATACTTATACCTATATAATAACATTAATACTGACGTACTTAAACACTGCTCATGTGAATTTCATAGTAGATTGAATTATGTTAATTTAGTTTAGAGAAAAATAAAATCAAGCTCTAGTACAGTATTATCTCTTCACAATGTAAGCTAGCAATCTGGAAAGAGGGCTCAATTTCCTCTTAATATAGGCAGTCACATTTCTTTTCCAAAAATTATTAATTCCGTAAGTACATTCCATAATCTCGTAAATTCATTAATGATAATTTTCAATGCATATTATATCAATAGTAGCCATGAACCGATAAGCATACACATCAGTAAGATCAGGGACAATGAGGAAGAGTACCCATTCAGATGATTGTTTTCTATTTCTGTTAGATTCTCTTGAAAAAATGCATAATATCCTGTTCAAGAATTCCAAGTTAAAATATAAATAGTGTTATCAAATAGAGATCTCTAATGATAAATCGAAGCAATGTAAAACCATGTTTGTACAACTACTTGCAGAACGTGAGTAAGGATCAAGGGAAATGGTTGCTCTATTAACGTTTTGGAGTCTTTAGTGATACTCCCTCTTCTACCCCTTGAGGTACCTGTAGAACACGATTCTTGGAATTGACAGCAAATTCCTCCATTTGGCATGTAGATCTAAGACTTTTCTGGGGTTCAAGAATCTTATTTTATCTGGATTACATTACTGTTCATCTCTGGCACTGCAAGAATTTTACAACTGTAAAATTGCAAATGAAAACTGAAAAGTATGAGTTTGGAACATGTATCATGTCTTTTTGCCAGCCTGGTTCTGTTGCAGGAGTCAGACAGATGTTTGTCTTCTGCAGACAGTACATCACAGTCACATCTTGCATTAGGAAGATGATACAGAAACAGTGGAAGACATTCAGCAGGTCTTGATGTTGGAAATCTATGAACTAAATATTTTGATGTAAGTGCTGGGCCCCGTATGGACATGCTAACAGCTAATGTCATTTCTTGACTTTAACAATACTTGCTATATTATTGTTTGCAATTAGTACTATCACCCCTTGCTTTAAAAAAACTTTTGCACTGAAAGTGTTTATGGATAAATTAACAGTATTTATACATTTTATCTAGGACTACTGAATGATTTCAATGCTGAAATCTGACATGATTGCCATGTTTATTAGGGAGTATCCTGGCAACCATTACTGTCTTTCTATTTCCATAAACCTGAGTGTAAACAAGTGGATCACGGAATACCAATTACCTGATACTTTATTTTAATGCAATTACGCATGGTGGAATACAAACTGCATTTTATGTCAGCAATCTCAGTACTGGGCCATGAATTCTTATAGGCTGAGACTGATGAAGAACGTTACCATTTTATTCTGCTGGAAGATGCTTAGCAGAACAGCCAGGCCTACAGACTGAGCATGAAGTATAAACATGTGCAAGAAAGGTATAAAGGGAACAGCAATATCTTTTGTTAAAGCAACCAAGAAAGCTGGAGAGGAAAAAAACCCACAATTTTCAGACTACATGAGCTCTTCTTCAGCGAGTTTATTTTTCTTCCACACTTAGCCTAATAAAAGGTATTAGCTTTCCTACAAGACTTCCTTTGCTTATATTGTTCAGCCACCAGTTACACTGCCAGAAATTACAGATGTGTGCATTAGCGCATGTATAGAAGGATATATCATAGTTCTATCTTAAGGACAATTTTATGTGCTACCTGTACTTCTATTTTCACAGAAGATTCTGAAACAAATAGGAGAATGTAACATCTCCCAGTGTAAGAGAAGAACCTAACTTTGGCTGATGTAAGACAGGCAACACTGTTAAACTAAAGAGAATAACCAGAAAATCTCCGGGAGACTGCCAGTACATCTCACGCAGAACAATTGCTGTATATCTACACCTACTGGAAATGCGTAGCATCACGTGTGATAAAAGTACATTTGCCTTTTTCTTTTTTGTCACACAGCTCAGCACATTCAAACAACAGTTTGCATTAAGAATTGTTTTAGCCCCTTATGGCATTATCTTATGACTCTTAAGAATCACTCTATTTCTATCAATCTAGCTTTTGTGATGATTCCGTTTTCCATTAGGATATTCCTATCTAACTTAATTCTACTTCATGAACGTTACTTTCCAGCTTTGTACTATCTTGAAGTTTCATTTAATAAAAATTCTTGGTACTCATCAACCAAATTTAAACTGTAACTGAAAACTTGAAACAGGAACTATCCTAATAAACTTGACTAAAAACAACAGCAACTCTTTCAACATAATTTACATTCTCTTTTAACCAGCTTCTTATCTATCTTACAGTTCTTCTGTATTTTATTTTCCTTCATTTTAACCATTTTCTTTTTTTAACCTTCCTCTTACTCCAGAGTTGAGTCTTATCATATATTTAGCCTATAAAAAAGATTGCTTTTGATCAGGAAGGACCTAGAGACAAGTTAGTTCAGCAAATTCTCCTTCAGCAAACAAGTTCAGCATATTTTTCTATCAGCCATTTATCCTCATCTTTAATTGTTCTTAATGTCAAACCTAGATCATTGTATTATATTGTTCTACTTTAGAAGACATAAATCAAATTCATCAGTCATTTTGAAAATTTAGAAGGATGGTTTCCGCAGATGAGTAAGAGAAGTCTTAGAGAAAAGCACTAATGCTTTAGAAGTAACATAGTTGCTTCCTGTAAACAACAGAAGTCTCTGATGAGAAGTTCACAAAAAAGGAACCAGAAAGGCAAGGAATTAGTATGACTAAACAACAGAGTTTAAGAGGTTATTCAAACCAAATAATTTTATATCTGTAAACTCAAAACTACAACTGGCAGAAAAGACTGTGGAAGATCATATGTTAAGGGCTATGACAAACTTTAAAGAGGAAACAGCTGAAAGTATTAATGCTAAAATGATTGAATTAAGTAAAACAAGAAAACATAAAAGAAGGTAGAGGTCACTAGGTCATATGTGATTAAGGGGAATAACAAAGCAAAACAAAATCAATGCTAATATAAGATAAATGATATATTTGTTTTGGCTTTCTCAAAAGAAGATGCTAGGGAGATAACTCCAAGAACTTGATCTGATTTGGAGATAAAGACTAGACACTGCCAGAGCCATAGGCATCAGAAGAAGAGTTACCAACCAATTAAAATGTGATAAAGCTCCAGAGAATATCCTCGGGAAGGAACTCAAGAACGACTGTTCCACTAACTCACCTTAAAAACAATGTTGCATCAAATGATCAGATAGGAACAAATACTGTACCTTTCATACTAAAGGGACGACCAAAGAAAGCACAGCAAACCTCATGGCAACTTCTCGTGAATGGTTTCAAATAACAAAAAACCACCAGCCCTAACAGCGAGTCTCTACGTTTTTTCACTAATTGAGTAGGTTCATTCCAGTGTGTTGGTGAAGGTGTGGATGAACACAGTAGTGGACAACAAAATGATGAGCTTTAGATATTGAAAAAGCCTATCAAGAACAGCTTTTAAAAGCACTATTACAGAAGGCAAATGGTGAGAATGGACTGAAAACAAAGTACACAGTGAAAAAAATATAGCTAATATGGGACATGAATGAACAGCTACGATATGGCAAAAGGTTATTAAAGTTAAATACTCTAAAAAACCGAACAAGATACTTGACAGTAACACTTATGGAATATCAAAAATCAGGAAATCAGTCATGCCCAAACAAAATATGGTCATTTCACAGGGTTTTAACTCAGGAATACAGAATGGGCAAAGAATAGTCACAGTTAGCTTCACAAAAATTCTGATCAAGTACTCTTACAAAATTGACGAGATTCTGCAGAGGGAAGTGTGAATATCTGGTATACCTTACCAAGCTTTAACAGAATGAGCTCATGAAAAAACTCTTAGTTTTATTAGTAACAACTCACTGAATAACTCCACTAAAATGTAGTTGTGAAAAAAAAAAAATGTAAAATGCATTAAGTGTTAAAATTCACTTCTAAGGAGGATAAAATAAAAGCATAACAGTGGCTCTAAAAGAAACAACAACATTGCTCAATCAAGAACGTTACATACAAAAATGGATAACCCATATCAAAATGGTCAAGTCATGTGGAAAGTTCCAGAAAGGATGACAAAAATTATTCCCACCATTAAAAATTTCCTCTGACCTGAAGAACAGAATCAATTATTTTTGAAAGAAAGTAAGATTAAGGAAACATGAAAAAGCATAGAACAGATACTGCACACTTCTAATATTTGAGTCAAGGATAAATTCAGTAAAATATCCATAAATTATATTAATAAAATAAAATATTTTAACTCCTCAGAAGAGACCACACAACTCTTTCACACATGATTATTTTGCACTCAAAACCTATACATAATTAAGAGCATCTCAGACATTTACATGGAAAATAGGAATATTTTTTTAGGATAATTAATGCCAGAAATGAATTTGACAAGAAATAGAAGATTTAAGTCCTTGAGATAATCTAATTATAAATCAGCTTATGCCTGTTGCTGATGGACCCCTCTCCCACTTCTCTAAGGCAAATAGTACTGGCCATTGGCCAGCAAATTCCACTTGCCAATTTCTACATCATCAATTGAGGCAAAGCCATTTAGGACTGTAGTATACGCCTAATGGAGATTTTCCTCTCCAAGCCTCACTCTAACCCCCCGTTTTACGAAAAGTGCCATCAATGGTCATGATTGCTAAATACCAAAACATTTATATCAGCCTTCACAGGAAAATAACGTGAGGAAAGATGGAAATAAGTTTCTCTATGCTCCGTAATACCTGTATGCCATCAGACATTGTAAGTATCTAAATGGACAGATTGAACTAAGAGGCACAATATATGCCAATTACATATCACTGTTTCTTGGAAATTGGATAAATACTTGCTCTGAGTTTTGCCTGCCATTTCCCAACATCTGATAAAAATTTATAACAGATGGGAATGATTGCAACATGAACAGCACTCCCTTCATGTTCTCCATTCTGCTGATTTAATCACAAACACACCGAATCTGATAGTAATGAAACAATAGACTTATTGTTGATGAGATCACCAAATGGCTTCCATAAAAACCTATCAGAGACTGTAAAATACAGTCACCACAGATATACAGAATCATTTTTTGACCTGTCATATTCACCTGTCTATACAAAGTAGTAAATTCTGCTGCAGAAGCAGCCTTAAATAAAACAATCAGTAAAATTTACTTAATTTGAAATTATATTGAAAAGCCAGATTCAGAAAAGAAAATCTTGCCAAAAACACTTCATAGTTCGCTGGCCTAGACAATTCTAGATTTTAGCATCCTTCCCTACTATGAAATGGTAACATTATTCCCCAGACAGTCTGCTCTGCAATCTCTATATAACAGATATTTTTAACAAACAAATCACATTCAAATGCTCTGCTACTGCAAACTACTACTGAGAGCTATGTTTGAATACACAGTAGTTCTATTAACTTTAAAAAAAAGCTCAAAGTTAAGCACATGCTGAGGCATTTGGAGGATCAATGCCAAATTGACTGACTGGAAGATCAGTTAAACATTCTGCTGAATCTATCTATATTCCACCTGAAGTAAATACAAATTCTTTTTTTTTTTTGACTAAGACTCCAAAGAACAATCTCTGAAGAGAAACAAAATAACTTAATTCTTCTAAAACCCCAACATTATACAAAATTGTTTTTCTGTACATAAAAATGTCATCAACTTTATGTCATTTTAAAGACTGATTTGCAGAATGTTTTCAGTCTAGAAGCAATCACTGAGCCTCATTCAAAGTTAACAAAAACTGTCTCTTTCCAATAGTACTATTTTAGCCTCAAAGGATCCAACAGGGTGATTCATCCAGCCTGAGGATCCTTCCTGGCTGCCCCTTCTCCTAGGGGCTCCTCTGATCCAGACAAGGGAGAACAGACTGGAAAGAATTTTTCTGGCAGCAAGAAAACAACCTAGCTGGAGCACTGCCCTCCCCAAGCCCCCTTTTGTCACATGAAGGGACCACATGCACCCAGTGTGGTGGGAGAGGGATGCAGGACCCTCAGCCAGGAGTTCCACTGTCAGAACAATTTTTTTGGCCCACTTCATAGTTCTCGTACACGTATGAGGGGCTCCTGAAGACAAATAGCTCTAGGTATGAGGCAGATGAAATACTCTGGTGGCAGCAACCTGTTCTTTGATTCCCTTTTCCTGTTTATGTCAGAAAACATAGGCATGCGCAGTAAATGTTGCACATCAGAGAATCAATTTTCAGAGATGTACTGTACAACACATTCACACCAGGCCAAGTGATACTGCAGAAAAGGATTACCTTTCATAATCGTTCCATCTCCCAAAAAAGCTCTGTAGCTTGCTCCTCAGTCAAGCACTGTAGCTCAGTTAAAAGTTGCTTCTGAATCAGAAATGAACAGACTTGAGAAAAAAAGACTGAGAGGGCACTTTATCAATGTTAATAAATATCTAAAGTGTGGGAGGCAAACGGAGGAGGCCAGACTCTTTTCAGTGGTGGTATGTGGTTACCGGACAAGGTGAAATGGCCACAAACTAGAACATCGGAAGTTCCGCACAAATGTGCTTAAGAACTTCTTGAAAGGCCGGGTGATGGAGCACTGGAACAGGTTGCCCAGGGAGGTTGTGGAGTCTCCTTCCCTGGAGATACTCAAGACCCATCTGAATGCCTACCTGTGTGACCTGCTGAAGGGAACCTGCTTTGGCAGGGGAGCTGGACTCAATGATCTCCAGAGGTCCCTTCCAACCCCTGCAATTCTGTGATTCTGTGAACAGTGGTTAAAACAATCTTTTAAGAACCCCTTGCCTTATTTTTATGATCCCTTCATACAAATAGGTTGTCAGAAGGAGCAGATCACATCCAATTGGAATTTCAATGAGAAAAGGCAACCGAGCTCCTCTGGCTGTCCAGTGAAAGAGAAGATCTCTCATGTTTCACCATCTCTGAACTTTGTTCATGATTCAGAGTTCAGTGATTAGAGATGCTAGATATGGAAATTTGATATGGAAAGCAGATTATAAAACAGAGATTTGAAGGAGCCTTAAAACTATACCCAATCAAATATGAGACAAATGTCCGCAGTAAAGCAAGCTGCACGAGTTTTTCACAATTTTTCATATGAAAAGAATCCGAACGTGTAAAAGGAAACTCAAAGACGAAAGATTTTAAAAAAACGAAAGAAAAAACTGTCCACAATGCTTAAAATTAAATCAAGGAACTTACTGCCACGACACCACAGGACAAAAGCATGACAGTGATCAAAGCTGCTAGGTATATTCATGGAAGAAAAATACATCAAAGACCATTAAACACAACAGCCCAAATGAATTTTCTGAGTAAAGAAGCCCTAAAACTTTAGTTGTTGGAAGCAGTAAAAGTTCCCCAGTAGTATCCTAGACCTACCAAGCTTCTGGCCACTGTCAGAGATGGGATATTTGCCTAAACGGATCTTTGATCTAATCCTACACAGCTTATTCTTAAATCAATTAACACTGACATGTATTACTCTAAATTAGCAGCACATAAGTGGAGTGACATTTTCCACATTTGAGAGTTCACAGTCTAAAGGCGCATAAACACATTTGTGTTTATTTTGTTTTGTTTTATTTTTGGATAAAACATCTCTTCAGTAAAAGTATTGCTCAGAGAAAGTGATACGTCATTTTCTGCTTCTGAATGGAGAGAAAGTAAGCATTTTCACAGCTCTAAAAAATATCAGCCTCTTTATGTCCAGGTCTGGGGCCCTCAAGACAGGAAAGGCGTGGAACTGCTGGAGGAGGTCCAGAGGAGGGCCACAAAGATGATCAGAGGGCTGGAGCACCTCCCCTATGAGGATAGNTAACTGGAAAAGCTTGGTAAAACTTTGAAAGCAACAGCTGTGGGATAGGTAAAGACAAAACAAAAAGAAAAACACATTTCTAATTCCTATGTAATGCATGAATGGTTAAATAAGGAAAGAGTTTAATAAGCAATAGCTTTTCCTATATAATCAATACCTGACCCAATATTTAGGACCTCTGTGAAGCCCTTCCATACTGAACAGTTGACATACAACAATTATACCACAGCTGACACTGTTATCCAGTGAATGCCTGGACTACAGAATGAATCACAATGATGTACTCATGATCAGAAAAACTGCCCCAGCTTCCCACAGCATAAACAAACATATTTCAGTGTGCCCAGTATATTCTGTGCATGGGATGTGTTTCTTTCAACTACAAAATCAGTTACAATGTCATCAATTACATTAATTTTGTAAGTGCTGTAGAGGACATTTGTCAAATATTAACATTTTATTATGAAAGTAGTATTTGTGTATGTTAGTATTGAATAAAAATAAAACTAGAAGTAAATAAAAAAATCACCAACATAGCAGCTTCACAGTAAATCTAGTAAAAACAATTCAGCGAATTAAAGTGATTGTTCTTTTAGCTATTAAACTTTGTGATGTCTGTCAAGAACAAAAAGTAAGACCCATTGTCTCAGAGTTATAAATGAATAAATTATATTTTACAATCTTTAATCTTAAGTAAGAAGCACAACCTAAGCTCTAGGTTATTTACAGCAGAATATTTGAGCTGATCTGCTCCTTACATCAGACGGATTTCACATGCTTATGAAGTAGCTCCCTCTCAAATCTCTTCCTTTACCCATTCCCTTTCTCACTTGACGAAAGAATGGCTCCACAATGCCTCTTACATTATTATATCACATCTGTACATTAATTAAGCATGGAGTATTTGTGAGCCAGAAAAAACATTCTGGGATCTCTTTAGACTGAGTAAAGAGTATTTTCAAATGGAGCTAAAGTAAGCCTTAGAGAAATTCAAATCAAACAGAAAAGATGCTTTGTTTTTGCAGTAGGTCTCAAACTGGACCCGAATCATATGGTGTACTACAGCTCCACTTTAAATGGCCATCTTACCCCCAGATACTATTTCTGATTTAAAGAGCAAACCAGGTAATTGACTAATACAGAATATTACTTGTTTCAAATCTATTTTATGATAGTTACCATTATTTTCTGTTCTGGTCATTACAGAGAGAACTGATTGGCATAATTAGCCAAATCGGCAGACACATTTGTACTTTGATTTACATGTAAATAATTCTACTGCTACTCAAAGTACAGTTTAATTTATTACACCTATATTTTAAAATTCCATAAAATGCTAGCAGATTGAAAGTACTTAGGCTGAAAGGTTAATACATTTGTAAATGAACATTTGTAAACAATCAGCTGCAAGCATATAAGTAAAGATAAACTAATGTTCAAACATTTAAAAAGAGACGCACAAATTCACATCCATTTTATCCCACGTAGAACTGTGGTACAATCAATAAGTATCCTGAACTTAGAATTTTCCTCTTTTTAAGGTTTCAGTCAATTACATTGGTCTTTACTAGCCTAATTCACTATAAAATAGTTGTCTAAATGTTACAATCAAGCTGGCATAGATAAGATTTTTATGTTTAACACAATTCTTGTAACAATGTTGCCAATGACATTAATTTGGTAAGTGCTGTAGTGGGCATTCATTTGCCAAATATTAATATTTTATTACCTAAGTAATATTTTTATGTGTTAGCATTGAATAAAAATAAATCTAAAAAATAGATAAAACGCAACAACTTTACTGTTGCTTAAGTAACACCTAATATACTAATACATTGCATATACTAACAACATGTTTACTTTTTACACTGCATAATGAAATTATTCTTAATGAGTTCTACTGGCGAGTTTCATTTAACAACACAAAAAACAGTTCAGCTGTAACAATAATGAAATATTCCTATGACTTCTGAAGACAGTCCATTCGGGGTAAGAAAGAAAAAAATCAGGAACTGAGTGGATCCCCACCAATGGAATACAACACACATTTGGCATTACATACAATGCTTTCAGCAGTGTTTTTAATTAAATATCTAATGTTAGAAATGAACTTTGTTTTGCTAAGTAGTTATCAGAGTTTATAGGTCAGAGAAGCTAGAACTCAGCATTAAAATAGACATTATCTGTAAGCTAAAAATTAGCTAAAAATACTCAAGTCTACCAGTAAATACTACCAGTCTACCAAAAAAACTCAGTGCTTCAGATGTTAAACAGACAGTTCAAGTACAGAGATCTGCGCTTAGAAAGCAAAGGCTGCCCTTTTTGAAAAAAAAAAGTCCTAATTTTCTTACTAAAATGAGTGGCAGAAAACACTTATTGACAGCCGATATCAGTGAAGAAATATAACACTATAAAGAAAAAAGACCAAGAGAACACGGTCTTACTGTAACAATACGAAACAAAAGGTTTGCCAACACTTCTTGCTAGGGTGTCTCTTTGTTTTAGTCTTTTTTTTCTGATTTCCTTTACATTGCACCTGTTATTCGCTGCTAGAATAAACAAAGGTGACTGGAACACAGAGAATGGGTCCCATAGCTTTCAACACTACTTTTCCTTTTTATGAAGCAAACAAAAGAAAAGTACTTTAATAGTATCTCTCCTTTAAAGCATAAAGGGCATGCATTAAGGAAAAAAAACAAGAAACCACACACATGTAGAAATGTATTTTTTTCCTTAAAAATTCATAGCTATTAACAGGAATATTAGCTATTCTTTTTTCACTGCTAGCATTCCGGTGTCTAGTTTACATTTGTTAATTAGTCAATAAAATCACATTTCTATTTTCACTCATCTTCTAATGACGACAATTAAATATTCTCAAATAAGGAATGCCAGTTGAGATTTTATGTAAAAATTTTTCTCATGGCTTTTAAGGCACTGTAGGTCAAAATCTCACAATACAGATGTGACAGTTTGTCTATTTTTAAAACTATGAACAGAGTTCATCTGTTCAAAAACAGTTTGAATGAGGAATGACAGCCATTAAAGTATCTGTACCAAAATTTTATCCTAAACGTATTTTCTATCTGTAATATCCATGCATTTTCCAAAGAACACCTGATTAATTTCATTCTTTTTTTTAAAAAATGAAGTCAGTAAAAGGAAGGTTACAGCTGTACGCTCAAGAGTTCACATTCTACAGACTTAGACGCAGAAAACAATAAGACTTGAAGTTTTAAGTTGAAGGCAACCATGTGACTTGAAGGAAAAAAAAAAAAGGATTTAAGAAATTCTCACTTCAGAGTTAACAGACTACCGGGAAGAATGGTAGCTTATTCTTGAAGTTAACCAGTAAGTATTAGGTAATAGTCAAAATGACTAGGTTTTTGGTTTTTAAGAAAAAGTTAAAACATATGTGGCAGAGGGCCCCAGTTAGTAGGCTGCAAAAGGAGAGTAGGGGATTCAGCACGTATTTTATTAACTCGATTTTCTTTTCAGCTTTGCAGGTCACCTTTAAAATAAAAGCTTAGATTCTGCTGAAAACAGCAAAATTTGTGGAAAATCCGTAGGGAGGCTCCAAATCCTTGGGATTTGTGGATTTTCTGTTTGGACAGATTTTTATTGTTCCTGTTGATTGCCCTAACACTCACTTTCAGGCACCAGGCAGCTTGAATTATGTTATCTGTGGGCATTTAAACAGTACCAGCAGGTAGCTTAGCTTTCCAAACTCATTTTTCCTAGAAGGTAGAATGCCAAATAACTGTTAAGAGAGACATGAAAATGTAAAAAGAATGATCTTATCAGTTTTGTTAATTTAACTTGGTTTAATCATTGCCACTGACTTGTTAGATATATTAAGTAATAAAAATATTTTTATATGGACTGACACCTCTATTTTCATTCTTTCTGTTATTGCTTGGTCACATATATAGGAAAATGGCTACGTCTGGGCGAAATGCCCAGAACATTTGAAGCATCTCACGCTGAAACAATAGTGGTCTTTGTTGGACACCATCTG
Organism: Penelope pileata; assembly: GCA_013396635.1. Lineage (NCBI taxonomy): Eukaryota > Metazoa > Chordata > Aves > Galliformes > Cracidae > Penelope > Penelope pileata. The sequence continues at coordinate 343,424 of WBMW01000241.1, forward strand.
CTAGCAGATTTTTTTTTTTTTAAATCATTGTGTGTCTGTTAATACAGATGCACTGCACTTCCACAAACTGAATTACATTTATGCTCAGACTAAATACTATTCATGTAGAAGTGTTTCATTTCACATTATGACTGAGCTGGAGTTAGACTCATGCAACGCACAAGAGATAAGCTTGTTCCATGTGGCCACATCACTTCAGAAGTATTTTATTTTATTCCATTTTTGCACAGTCTGCTATGCTTTTAGTACCACAAATCGTACCTTTCATTAATAATCCATGTTTTGAATTTCTTAGAATAGGTCATCACTCTGTTTCATAAGTAGCTATTACAGATGGGTGAACTGACTTGGTTAAATTATGAACCAGACAATAAACAGCACATTAATAAAATCTACAGACACTAAATAGTTGTAATCTCCAGTAAGAAAACAGAAATGCATTAACAGGCTTATAAAAATTAAAATACGGGCAGAAATGAAGTCTGTCTTAAGAAGCATAAGAAAAAACATCTGTGAAAAACAGTTAAAAGAACAGATAGTCAATGGGAAGAACCAAATAGTAACATGAAACCCACAGACAATACAAATAAACCTAATCAAAGCCAGCATTGGGGCTTTATTCACAGTTCCTTTTAAAAATTTTTGTTAAACTAATATCATGGTCACAACAGTTCTGGCTGAAATTACACTGTGGAGGATGAAACGACAAATGTTAAAATGATTTTTGGAATACCTAAAAAAGGTTACTTCCAAATTTCTGAAAGCAATTTTCCAAACTGGAGAAAGAAAGTTAAAAGATGAAGGTTACTTGTTTTATCTGTCTCCCCATGTCTACAAGATATACACAGCATTTTTTTTTTTTATCCTCTCAGGTTAAGCATCTGAAACAAGTGTTTCCTAATGTTTCGTAATTTGGAAAATATTTCTAACATCCAGTTCAAATACTCTGATTCCCCTTGCCTTTTCCTATTCCAAATCTAGTCTCTTCTTGTTCTTTAAAAACTCCTGTAAGTAACGTACCAGTTACACCCTCAGATATGAGTAGATACTAAAACTTTAGAAGTGACTGCACCACTGACCAGTTAGAACTGTATACATGCTCAGGCAACTACAAATACAAAACAAAGCATATTAGCTTAAAACTCAACCGAAACATCAATTATACCTGCTTGGCAGAAATTAATCTTGTAGTTGTGATATATTATCACATTTTTTTTGTAATCCTAGCCATACAAAATGTGTTTGGTTAAGAGTACATTCAATTGTATTTCTACACTTAGTGGAATCCAAGAGATACCAGAAGATACACAGGCACATTCCAAACACATCTTTATATGGATTAGCACACAAACACTCACAGAAATCCTAATAGATAGCTGGCTCCTTTTGAGGTTTCCTCATCTATTAACAGGTCACGTACTTTTCAAAGCAGGAAAAATTTCAATAAAAAATGTAGTTCGTAAAGAAAGGCTAGACAGCTATTTTCACGATCTTATGAAGTGATTAAAATTTCTAAAGAATAAAAAGATAAGTTTCATGATCTACAGTGGTCGCTGGTTATGGACACTGGAAGGCAACAACAGCATGGATATGTAATACTGTTTTATTAGATCTAGTACTTTAGGAGTAGCTAATTGCTATTTCATACAAATGCCTTCTAAAAGATACTCCTAAATGAATTCATTATTTGCACCCATTGCATCCTTAGAATTCTGGCTTCCAAAATAAAGCTGGTGTTCATATTTCATATAACTTAGGTGAGGACATGATATTCTGAAGTATTGTGTTAATAAACAGAATACAGCCCTATAGTTGTTTTACCACTAAAATATTATACATTTCTATTATATATATATATGAAGTCCATATAAATTCAATACAAACTATAACAATGTATATGTATTTTCTAAGGGCAATGTACGAAAGAATAATCTATTATCAAAAGAATACCAATTCTCAGAAATTATTAAACAGCCATGAACCATAGCATGTTTCATTTAAATTAAGTCTTAAAAGAACAAAATATGGAAAGATAAATAATGATTTACATTACTGACATTTATGTTACAGGAAATTTCACAATTAATAAAACCAAACTCTTAGAATTTCAATGACAAAGCAAGCAATACATGAAGAAACTTTCTTGTAACACGTTATTTTCGAAATAACTTCCTTACTTCATGATGCTGCTCAACAACAGATTTGTATAACAGCCAATACTGTTTGCAAGTGATAAAGTAAAACATTTTCTATAATAGAAAACACCTACAACAAGAAATCTCCAAGTTAAAACCTGGCAAGTACTTTTTTTTTTTTTTTTTTTTAAACTGTGTGTAATACAAGCCCTTAAAAACCAGCAATGGTTTATTGGATTTTGCTATGTATAAAATGACCTGAGTATCCATAAAACTGTAAGAAAATGGAATTATTAATTACATGTTCAGAGCATTTTTGAAGTACATTAAAAGTGCAAAAAATGTATACAGAAAGTAAAGAAAACTTGAACTGTAAACTTATTTGGAAGCTGCAGCGCTGACGTGTTTATGTCCCGCAGCTGCATAAGTCTATCTTTTATGTAGGCTCCCCCCCCCCCCCAAAA
>WBMW01000241.1:350550-390805 GCA_013396635.1 Penelope pileata
AAAAAAAAAAAAAAGCCATCTGCCGGATGTAAAAGTGAGTCTTTTAATCAGCACACACAAAGAAAAATCAAATCTCAAACTCAGAAGTTTGTCTGGTATCACACTAAAATGGAAATTAATGCTGTTTCAACATTTCTAACACTGTATGAGTGGACAAGGCAAGTTAAAATGTTTAAAATTGAACAATCAGATTTTAGGGCCTGAAAAAGTGTCATAAACGCATGTTGAACCTCTGAAAATAGATTTTGTCAGGAAAATAAAATATAGTACTGTTCTGCATCAAGTGTTTGGTCTTAATAGGAATCATCTTCAAAATCAAGCATTTTCTCAGTACTTCCGTCAAAGTTCTGCTCTTTGGATAGCTAATTTTGTGGCAAATTTGGGTATTAGTAAGTTTTCTCCTTATATCTGCTTCATGCATGAATTCATATCATTTTTAGATATCGGGTAAGAAAAATCAGAAGGAAAATAAGAACATTGCCAAAGTGAATGCCTATGTGTAGAAATACCTGACGGGAGGGTGCAGAAAGAAAAGAGGCAGGCTCTTGTTGGTGGTGCCCAGTGCCACCACAGGAGGCAGTGAGCAAAAGCTGCAGCACAGGAGGTTCCCTCTGTACACCAGGAAGCACTTCTGTGCTGTGCAAGTGAACCAAGCACTGGCACAGGGTGCCCAGAGGCTGTGGAGTCTCCTCCTTCGAGATCTTCAAAAACCACCTGGGCATGGGTCCGGGCACCCTGCTCTGGGCATCCTTCCTTGAGCAGCGGTTGGACTACGTGAACCCAGAGGCTCCTTCCTAAGTCATAACACAATCCCTTGCTCTATACCCCAAAACACTCAATTTTCTGACAGCTGTATCACTTAAGAAGAATAAACAAAATGCAACAAGTTGATCTAAGTGACATTTTCATATACTATTTGGCAACTCTTATTCTCCAACAGAAAGGAGTAATTTTGTACCATTGAAATAGTTTGATTTAATGACAAAAACATTGTCCAAGTTCCTTCATAGAGGTCTTGCTGCTCCAGCTAAGTATCACAAACCTTTTTATTCTATCTTTCAATACAGATAGGCAAGAATTACATACAAGGAATTTCAAATCACTCAAAACACAAATCTAAAAATTTGATTTATTTTTTTTAATGAGTGAAAATGTAGAAAATATTATGTTCACTGTGTCCACTGTTTAAGTAAGCTTTATAAAAAATGGTCTGGAAATGTGTGCACAGACTCTAACAGAACAGTGAATGCTAACTGTCTCAAAGCATTGCTCACTCAGTCTCACTCCCTTCAGACAGTGTTAGCAGTCTTTTTCTGACCACACCTGTCCCATAGGAGTCTCCAGTGGAGTGGTGATGTTATGTTTTGGTCTCAATTCATGAAAAGAAAAAAGCACCCTTTCATCTGCTTGGGGGGGCATATAAAAGACATTTTCAGCACACATAGTGAGTTTTCATTAAAATGCATCCTTTCCCTATAACTTCATTTCCTTGAGATACCTCCAAACTCCTTCTCTCACCTCCATTCTGTGGTACATGTTTATATATTTCATGAGAAGTTCTAAGATTTGGACACTGTTTTGTCTGTCTCCTGTTTCAACAGTCTTAACAAGCCTTTCCTTTTACCCCATAACCCTAGCCTCTTTAATTCAATGAGTCAGCAGCTTTTACCTTCCAGCAAAATGTTTGTACAGAGCAATCTAGGTCTCCACCAAAAGGCAAACTGTATGCACTACAGGTAGAAATAGCTGTTAGAATAAAAAATGCAAATAAAAAAATTGCCTACTTCCATCCAAGCTCAGTAAGTATTTGATTTTTTTTTTTAAACTACCTTAAGCTAGTGATAAATTGTTCACAGAAACTGCCAATTTAAGCAAACTTAATGTTTAGTACCAAAGGAGAGAGACAACAAGCAGTTATGTAACTTCTCATTACAAGATTCCATGGATTTGCACTGATGCATTCACGATTAATCTAGAATAACTCTTAATAAAAATCGTTAATTTCTTAGGTATCAGGTACCTAAAAGCAATTTGGATCAACAATTAAAATGACAAAAATACAATCTGATTGCAGGGAAAAGGGAGAGGAACAACCATTTCAAAGATGTGTAAATAAAATAGCTTTTATCCATGTACACATAGGGATTTAAAAAACACGACAATCAAACAACCCAACACTACAACCCCAACTTTTTAATTAAGTGATATTTCTAAGTGGGTACACTACCCACTTTGTACTTTTAAGGATTTCAATGACGTTGAAGTAAAGGGTCAGGTCACCTAAAAAGAATTAAGGATCAACAGTGAGAGCATAGAAACTACATTTGTAGTTTGCTATTGTGGTAGAAAAGATGGTAGCTAAGACATGGAAGTTCACTTACAGAAGACTTCTTTGTAAAACTACAAATGAATTCAGAAAAAAAAAAAAAAACAGAATTTTACCAAAGATTCCAGTTTGGAAGAATCCACATAAAGTTAGGGCATAACAACCTCGAAGAAGAGTAGGGCATAGAAACACGAAAAGGCCACTATACTGCTAAAACAGTTCTGTCTGAACAAGAAGCCTGCTAGTCACTTAATAATTTAGTAACACAGAAGAGAAAAGAACTTCTCTTTTTGTTGCAAGAAAATATATTTGCCTATGCAGTAATTAAGAAAAGTGATGTGAACACTTTGTCCTCAATGTAATTTTTGAGAAGTATGAAAGAGCATAATCCTCCAGTGACAAGACAACAGCGAAGCTGTCTAATGCATCCCTCCTGTCTTTAGATTACATGAACTTAATATAATGTCCTTATTTCTAGTACGAATGAACCCACATTCCAAGTACTTAGTGAGACAACACTAATTGGTATAATTGGCTAACTGATATAATTGACATTACTGAAACCTACTAAGTCAATATGCACAACCAGAGTGTTGAAAACTCTCAGAAGTTAGTAAGCAGAATTCTAGATACAAGAGTTAGTACAAAATAAAAGATTAGGAGGATGAAACTACCTTGAAATCCTTTTGGACCTGAAGAAATCTTCAGGTATGCAAAACAGTTAAATAGTTAATAAAACACGAATATCCTGAAAAAAAGAATATTTATAGATGTATTCTCCAAACAAATAAACAAAACAAACAACAACACAAAAAAAATAAACAGAAAAAAAGTATTACCTATAAGGTATGGAGAGTAAAACCAGAAACTTCCAGCAAAAGCAGTTTAAGGAGTGTGACATGACTTTATGAACTTTTAACAGCACTGACACTGCATCTGACACAAAGGATTTTAGACTCCGCTATGAGATGAAGGTTAGTCAGTTATCAAACTATGTTTGACTGTTCAGAGACCACCAAATTCAAACTAAAAAAGAAGACAAAACAGAATAAGCTGGTTCACAAGCATATGAAAACAGCATGACATTTTAGCTAGTTTTCCAACACTAATAAAAAATTACGGGAAGACTGCAGAATTTTTACAAAATTGTCAACACTAAAATAGAAAAAAATTCCCATGGAAACTAAAAGTCCTTAAAGACAGCAGTTTAGGACTATTTCTTAGGTAGTATGGGAGTAAGCCAAAAAAACTGCATGGCTATTGGAAAAAAAATGCCTAGTATAAAGAGTGAAAGATCGTCCTTTTCTGTCTTTCCAAAAAATAAAATTAGAAGTTTGAGAAGACAGGGAGTCTAAGTTTACAAATAATACTGATAACTGAGTAATATCCAATCTTTCCAATGAAAAGATATATCTGCTGCTACCAAACTGTGCACAAATGTTTCACGCAAGATAGAACTAATCGCTAGAAGAAACACCAAGAGAAGGAATATGTTCTCCACATATATATATTTTTCTGTTTTCGCATGAAGACTAGACATTTCTCCAGAAGATATTCTACAGCCAAACACAAATTTTGCCCTGACAAACCATGAATTACTGGGCTTACAATAAGGGTAAGTTGGACAAACCACGATATAACAGAAGGTCAGACTAGATGGTCTAACAGTTCCAAATACTCATGCTACTTCTTTCTATTTCTAGTTTACTTGATGGGAAAAAGGAAAGTTTCACATGTTTCCACAGTCTTAGCCAAAATAAACACACTTTCTTGCCAAGCATTCAAAAAATCTATAATGCCCAACCTTAACTAGGATTCATAGAACTGATCACAGACCTTTGTGTAAAGATGAAACATGTAAATGATAGATTTTTGACCAACTTTTCCATTGCATACTATTTTCCTTGAACAATCACTAGCATGGAGGTGATAGAATCAGGCACCATTCACTCATTTATTCAGAGACAGCACAGTCTACTGTAATATTTTAGTTTTAGATAGTTCCCTCAAAGAATCAGAAAGAAAATATGGTGAAAATCCCTTGGAAATGCTGTACTTTCCAAAGTACTCTGGCTACTTGAGTTAATGCCATAATCATGCAGACCAACAAGGAAATAAATGCTTCCAATCTTCCTGGAGACTCTGTGCAATATATGAAGGACATCTGAAAAATATTTGGCTTTATAATGATGACCACTAGTAAATTTCATTAAAAAAATTTAGATGTTACTACTGATACACACATTTTATAAATGTACTGCAAGTTTTCTTTTTTTAAATCTTTTGAATAAATAGACAGAATTCTTTCTATGCCCGGCATAAATCTGACTGTATTGGACAGCAGCAATAACCCTGTGTATAATCATAACTCTGAGTCAAAGTAGACTGTTAAATTTTACAGAAGCAAAAAGTCACCGTATTAGAAAAGCAAAAATAATCTCCAGCATGTTAGTAGTAAGTTAAGAAGAAAATACACCTCTTTTTTTTTTTTTATTAATTAATTTTGTTCCTATTGTTACATGTCATCTAGTTCACTGATGTCAGTCATATAAACTAGGGACTAAAGACGAAATATATCAATCCATGTTTTTTCAGATATTGTGAAGGAAACAGTAGACTTCTAGGTAGCATTATACCAAAGGATGTGTTTTAAAAAGCAGGGAGGGACAGTAAAGAAGACAGAAGAAGCAGAATAGAGATGACAGCTTTGTAAACTGCTTGCCTGTTAGGGAAACAGAGGCGGCTATCACATTTCTGGATGAAAAACTCTGAGAAATCCTGATTATAAATAACTAGGTTCTGAGAGTAGTCCAACATTTTTCCAGAAAATGTCTAGGTAAAAATAAAAAAATAAAAAAAAAAATAAAAAAAAATCTGACATGACAAAGAGAAAAATATCTAGATCTAACAGCGAAAATATATGTATGTGGCAGCACATGTTCAAATTAAGGAAAAAAACAACAAATAATGGTCTTAAATTCATGATAGGGATTGTATAATTTGGTACCTGTAGGGACTTGTTCTGATAGCGTTCAAAGTTCCCTTTAATACCTATGTTCTTAGATTCCTAAATGTTCCTCTGCAAGCAAAACAGAATATGCCTTTTTTTACTCAAGGATTTGCTGGCAGTAAGAATATATTTATTAAAACCACTTCTCACATGACACAAGAATAAGCAGAAACTGTGCTATCTTAAGAATATAACATTTGCCTCTGATCTATTTTTATTACTCATTAACAAATAAATGGAGTTCCTTTCCCTGTACAGACTTTGCAGTCCATGGTGAAAAGCCTAAGGGTTGCAGCTTTTCCAATGCTCATGACAATTCTAAATTAAGACAGTAACTATAAGTAAATGCAATACTACACAAACCAGAACAAGAAATACTTTTATCACATATACACAATTTGCTGGACTTATTTTCTCTATAGAATTAGTGATTGAAAAAGAATGGGAACACAGAATCCGTTGGGCTACATTTAAGGTTGTATACGAAAAAGAACAATAAAATTCTTTCTACACTGAGTTGCTTGAGTATGTGCAGGAAAGATCAACGAAGCTGGTGAAGCAACAAGAGAACAAGACCTGTGAGGAGCAGCTGAGGGAACTGAGGTCATTTAGTCTGGAGAAAAAGGCTGAGAGAAGACTTCATCACTGTCTACAACTACCTGAAAGCAGGTTGTTGGTCTCTTTTCATAAGCAACAAGTCAGAACACAAGGAAAAAGCCTCAAACTGCACAAAGGACGGTTCAGATTGGATAGCAGGAAGAATTTCTTCATGGAGAGGATGGTCAAGCATTGGAATGGGCTGCCCAGGGAAGTGGTGCAGTACTCATCCCTGGAGGTATTTAAGAGAGGTGTGGACAAGGTGCTTAGGGATGTGATTTAGTCATGGGATTTTCCAGATGACATTGATGGTTGGACTTGACTATCTTGAAGGTCTTTTCCTACCTAGATGATTCTATGATAAATCTTGAGCTCCTCAAAACATCTAGCTGCGTATCACAAGGGAGTTCCTCCACAGGGCCAGCTGACATGAAATTCTGGGGGCTCACATTTTTACTACAGATTGCAAGCTATTTTGGGCAAATCTTATTTTTTCTTATTTTTTCTGGTATAATATGTGTTTGAGTGCTGGTGATATCTTTCACTAGTATCTCTGACTGTAGCGTGCAACAATTTCAGATGTAACAATTTACTAACATGACTAATACATAAAGTAATTGGTTTCAGTATGGAGTACCCGTGACAGAGACTGACTGGTGTGAAAGAGCACACAATTTAATAATGCTTTCTGACCTTCAAAACTTAAGAACAAAAAAATTGTTAATGCCCTTTCATAAAAAATCACTAGTATCTGAAGCTCATGCATTTTCCTTACACTAACCCAATACAGCCTCATGCTACCTATGCGTGCTCTACTGATAGAAAGTTACAAAAACGTCAATGAATTTAATAAAACAAACAGAAAAAGATGGACTTCTATAATTAAAATTCAAAGACCGTGGTCTTCTCTGAATGGACATGCTGCCTCACTGATATCAGTACTATTCATCAAGTAGAACCTGTCTGGCCTAAGCTCCCTCTACATGGTTGTGCAAAACAGCCACAGACCTCTGTTTATCTAGATGTACAGAAAGCCAAACCAAAAAACAAACTCTTTCGCTAAGAGAATGCATGCATGGTTTAAAACAGTTGCTGATAGCTGGTTTAACCACAGAGGTTTTGCATCTCTTTTCAATCCTAAGGATAGACCATTTGAGATAAAGCTTACAAAGTGCAACAGTTTCACGAATTTAACATAAACATTTCGTACATGGATATAAATATCTCTCCTCAAGACAAAGCTTAGTTGAGTATTATTTTTGAGTGATTCTGAAAGATGGTCTGCCATCAAAAAAATCTGTTAGGTTTCAAATTATGATGCATTGGCACACATAAATAGGCAAGTGGGAAAGACAGAGGGATTTAAGTTAAAAATTGATTAAATTTCTAAATCATTATTTAATTCAATGCAAATTTAATCTAAGTCCTTAAAGTTATTTACAAACCTTAGTCCAAGTCAAATTAGGGAACCAAAAAAATCAATAAGCTGAGTGGTTTTGGTATTTTAATTTATCATTCTCAAAGCAGAAAATATATTAGCATTTATGGAAATTGATTCAACTATTTATAATCAACAACCATGTCTAAGAGCTCTTTTCTTGACAATTTTTAAAAGCTAAGATTATAAGGTAGGCAAGACAGCTAAAGAGTATAGAAATGCAGTGCAAATTGTCATAAACCATTGTTTCTTAGACCAAGCAGCTCAAGTCCTCAACTCCAACAGAAAAAAAAAGAAACGAAAGAGCAAAAAACACAGTACAGCTTGCTCTGAAAATTACGTCCTGATCTGAAACAGGAATTGCTAGAGTTATTGCATCGCACTTTCTAAGTAACAGTATTAAAAAACAACAACAAAAACACCAACAGTATAAAAAAAAAAAAAAATCACCCTCCTGAGGAAGTGGAAGAGTAACTGCCTCTGAAAGAATTGAAAGTTCTCACTGAGAGTTCACATGCCTAATCCTGCATGTCACTGCAGAACTGCTGCTGAGCTACTTTTCTCCACTTGCTTCCCATGGAGCAAAAAGCTGAACTTGGCAGCTTGGAAAGTTCTCACTGAAAATGGTTCAAACTGTTTACCATCACATCCTCCCACACACATGCAAAAACCCACAATGTCAAATGCCATGGATATTTCTTAAAAAACATGAAAATCATGAAATCCATAACTCTTATGACAGCCATGACAAAAATGCAGTTTTATTGATGGGTCAGCAAAAAGTTCATGTAACCCTAGACTATTCTGCAGAGGTAGAGGGTGTAATAGGGTTCATTTCGCATCAGGGAATTTTTTTCTCATTTTACTAGTTAGAACTGCTTAAAGTCTAAAAAGAGCATTGGGTGTACAGGAGTTCCATTTCTAGCATATTTTTCAAACAATCAAGATCATACAAATAGTGTTTTTAAATGTCCTGCCATTAAACAAATAAGGAAACAAACAAAACCCCCACTAAATTAAAACAATGAAAATATGTAAAAATCTCTGGTAGAGTATTTTTTATATCTTTAATCAGCCTAAGCAGCAGATAATATAATGAAGTAGAGAGAGGCAGGAGGAAGAATAGAAAAACAAAACAAAAACAATTCAATTTGTGACAATGCTCAACAGCAGGTCAGTTCCAGAAAGTTACTGAGACTGAAAAATTAAATGAGAGAAAAAACTGGGAGAGAGAAATGAACTGTGCAGATTTGAAAAACAAGATAAGATCTCACAACCATATCAGGAGGTATACCATAGAAAAGATAATTTTCAGCTAATCAGTAAGTATCATCAAGCATTCCTGTTCAAAAGCTTTAAGGGAGAAAGGGAAATTGGCTTGGTAGGAGAAGAAAACAAAATACTCTTCAGTTAATTTCAGGTCCACTCGAACCCAAGAAAATAAGTGTAATCAAGAGCATACGAATCCCAGAAAACATGCCTAAAGGAGGGAAAGCATCTTACGATGTATTTGAATTTGGCATGACAGATTTATCAAATAAAACAAGTTCTCCAGGAAACAGTGAAGAAATTTGCCATTCTGCACTAGGCTATCCTGCTCACTATTGGAAGACCAGACTGAAGTGTCTTGATAGAAGTTGCAAAACTTGGACCATACAAGCTTCACTGAAGTACTTTCATACATATTGAAATAGAAAATGTTGTCATCAGCAACACTGTATGAAAGAACAGAAGGCCTCTCAGGTTCTCACAAGAATGTCCTTCATTTTTTCATGACAAAAAGGATATATATTTTTAAAAGAATTCAAGGATTTTATTCTCTGACAACTTTCTGTTGAGAGACCATTTGCTTTTGTCTTCCCAGAAGACACTATTATATCCTACTATTGCTGGACAAGCAGATGCAGTAGGGAGAGATAACAATACATCTGCTTTTAATAAGGGCTGTCCATACCAAAAGAACTTGTTTGGCACTCCTTTTCTAGGATTGGTGAATATATAGCACCAATTCTACTGAAATGATACTATTTCACATTTTTGCCACAAAGATTTTCTACCGTTGACATAATCAACGGTGCGTATCTCTCACTTGTAGTTAAATAACCTCTCTTTCTGTAACTATAAGGAAGATAAATGGAAAGGTAAAATTAAGAAAACAGGAAAATATTGAGTATGCTTTAACATAGTCTCACAGATGAAAACCAAGACCAAGAAATACGACAAAAACTGTTTCGTATTTACAAATACGCATTGGTGAAGGTCTAAAGAACAGCTCGGCTGAGTTAATTGTCTGCTTACACTGAAAACAGTTCTTGTACTACTACCGTTCCCTCCTAATCTCCTCCTCCTTCTCCTCTGCCAGAGCTTCCAGTTTAGTCAGACTTATTCCCTTTCTTGCCCCTCTGGTGTTTGCTGATTTCTTCCAAAAGCATACTCTCAATGGTTTTTGCTCAGTTAATTTTCTTACAGAAAAGTGAAATAACTCAGTTGGATTCTGATGAGGGCTGACGCAGGTGCTCATGGACAATGGTAAAAAATTGCAAGCAGGAGCTGAGGGTACAAAGAATCATCTTAAGTAGAAAAATTAATTCTGTCTGTAAAACTGCAGACTTGCTCATTATTTTACAAGGAATTGTCAAATAAATTTTCATATACACTGACATACCTGGTTATCACTTCACTGTTTACGTTTTTGGTCATTCTTTACATCCTCATCTGCAGTAAGCTAATTTATGGCATTCATAAGATTTGCATTCTGTTCTGCTTCTGCATACATACAATTCAGTATATAACCGCAAGACTCAGAAGTAGTATATATGACTAATAGCTGCCTAATGAGTTTATGCTATTGGGAAGTTCATTTAGTTGCATGTATATCGCACCTTGATTTTAACGGTGAAAAAATGTTTCTGTAAAAACTCTCTCTTTCCTTTTTCAGTAAATACAAATAACATATCATGGCAGTGGAAAACCTAATTTTGCTAATTTTAGATCCCTAATAATGAAAGAAAAATAATTTTTTACTCTTTCTATCAATGCTGGCATAGAATACATTTCTTGCCTGATTTATGCAGAGAAAAATGACAGATTGTAGGAAGAGACCTTAGGATATTAAATATATTGTCATACCATGAAATATGAACCACAGTAGCTAAAAGTTTTACTTCTACAGAGAGCTAAAGATACTTTCTGAATAGCAATAGTCCTCTGTAACTCCATTTAGTACACATTTTGTAAACAGCTTTTTCTTGGCAATTCTAAGGCTTCAAACTGAAAACTAATATAACCAAGACTGAAATAAAGCCTAAAAAGAAAGTGCAAGGGAGCATACTTACAAACAGGAGAGAGGAACTTGGAAAGAATACTACGAAATTTCTTTTCTAGTATCAGAACAATCGAAGACATGATACTGAACCTTTTGTCCTGGAGGTGAACGGAGCCTGTATAAGGCAAAAATTTTGATTTGTGTGGACAATATATATTGCTGAGTTTGCAAAACTTAAGATGATTGACCCTGCTTTGGCAGAGAATGCCTCATAAAAAGAATCTCTGCTGGTATGCATAAGTTTTTACAACCCTAAGTTCTTTCCTCTAGCAATGCAAAAATCTGCATATTTGAGGATACAAGCTCAAGAGTTCCCATAACTGCAGTTTTTGAGAGAATTTCCTGGCAGATGGAACAGAACTCCTCCACTCTTTGGGAAAGAGATGGGTTGGTGATGTAATTTTGATTGCATAAAGGAGAGAACAGTAGAAAATATTTTCAGATTAGTATTAAAAGTCAATGAAAGACTGTATTAAAGCTTCTCTAGGCATAGCCAGAAAAAGGGAATTAAAGGATTATGCACAGAACAAGGGTTTAGTCTACAGCTGATCACTGCTATTACAACAACGTACATTCCCCATGTAGATGCTTTTTTGCTTTTTGTTTTTTAAATAAATTTTTAAAAAGTTTATCTTGTGGCAAAGTTCAAAGAACTTTCAAGGAACTTAAGCTAGAAAAATACAGTTTTACTAGAGTGAAAGTAACTACACAGGAATTAGACCCCTTTATATTTATACTGCTTCAGATTCACCTGTATAGCCAGGCCATCAAGCAGAAGACCTAAGAATGACTTGAACCTCCAGGTATGAGCCTAAACAATTTTTAGTATTTGATTAAAGAAAGCTATTTAACCGTAAGTCTGAGCCCAGAGGTTCCATAAAGAACCAGGAACCCAGAATATTTGCAAGAATATAAGCTGTAAAACACATTTTACCTCACAATGGTTGTGTCTATTGTACGTATGGGCAAATTAACAGTTTCAGCATTTGTTATATATTTTGTATAAGCGTACATTACTGGTAAGGCTGAAATATCAATCTGAGAATTCCAACCATCATTACAAACTAAAATGTTTCAAGAAATCCACAGAACATTTTCTTCAAAGAGATATAAAAATACATGCTCATAAAGAACACTGTATTGAATCAAACAATGATGGCATCAATGTTTACCTACAGTTAGCTTCAATTTAATAGTATTACTCAAAGATTTGGAGATAGGAGGAAGAGAATCTTATTTAGCCTTTTGGCAGTCAGTTTTGACTATGAAGGCTATAAATATGCTTATTTAATAAATATTATGTAACTTCTTGCAGCGTAACAATTAGAGAACGCCTGAACGTTGTGGCATAAAAATAAAATCAAAATAAAATTAAAATATGAAAGCAGAGAAACAGGAACTACCATTTCAGCAGTCAGTGAAAAAACCAGAGTGATCCTAAAGGTTACTGGTCAGTGAATCTGAGGAGGAAGTGCTTAAATGAAAACACAGACACCCCGAGTGTATTTTTTTCTCCAGTATTCTACAACCTTATTGATAACAGAGCTATGAAAACAGCTATTTAACCCTTTAAACTTCTCATCAGAAAAATGGCAACAACTACAGCTCTAAAGAAGTTTTATTTTTGTCTTAGTATCTGCAATGGACCAAAATAGACAGAACTGTTTTGTATGACTTCAAACAAATTAAACACAGTCATCTTCTTCCTTGAACATTGTTAAGTGGGAGAACCCAATATATATATCTACGCACACAACAGTGTGCAATAGTTTCTCTTTTGTCTGGCTACTGGAAATTTCACAGGAGAAACCTCTAACCATACAAATTACGTACAAGGTGTGAAGGACATCCCATAAACCTCACTTGGTGAGCAGTCTACATTAGGCGACTATAAAAACTAATCTCTGATTAAGCAGAAGGTGTCTCTGACAGTGGCATGGAGATGGAACTACATTTAAGGTCACTTTGAACTCAAACCATTCTGTGATTCTATGCTGCAAACAGAGACACAGAAATGTGTGCTGTTTATGTACATTTCACCTCAGTTAGCAAAGGTCTCTGAATGTTGTACATGCAGTCACTGGTACTACTGCTAGTGGCATGGCTCATCTCTTGACCAGGATGCTCAGATCCTGGGTGAAGTTACATGTATGCAGCAGCTGTGCCCTGTTCTGAATTACACCAACTGAAGCTACTAATGCAACACATCCAGAAAGAGAGGAAAAAATGATAATGTAAGGAGGAGTCATCAGATCTACCTTCTGGAGTGAGCTAGACATCCCATACACTACTGTAGTTCATATCATGATTTTTAACAGTAATGTTCTTATTTGGTAAGGAACATTACAGGGAAATCAGTGAAGTAATGCAAAATACCACTTGTTAAATTTGCTTACTTTGTTAGCAACAGCCATGACTACCAAAATCCTGTTTTATGACCTCTTCTGTTTACTGGAACTTACAGTAGAATAAAAAGCAAAACATTTATAATACAATTTCATGAAATTTCTGAACTTAGAAATCTTCTAAATTTCTAACTTTCATTTAATGGTCCAAGAATTCTTCCTTTGAAAGAAAAGATAACGATGCACTATTATTCTGCACTTAGGTGATCTAAAAAGCTTACTCAGTTTGTCTAAACAAATAAGGAGTCTTGCTTGTTCCAAAATGTATGAATATTGAAAAGCATGAGTTATCTCAAGTTCTAGTGCCCAAGATACTCAGATCTACTTCCAAAATTCACATACGGTACAAACAAAACTAGAAATCAAATATTTATGAGATGTACCGAAGAACTCAAAAATCTCTAACTAGCTGAAAACATACCAGAACTAAAAGACACTTTCAGGACACAGATAGCAGGTAAGATCAACATAATTACTCATATACAATAGTTATAGTGAAAGTTAAATCCTCCAAACAGGATTATGTGATAAAAAGCAGCACTGTGACAAATACGTGAGACAGCTGTGGACATGAACTCTGATATTGGATGGATATCTACATATTAATAAACGTCTATGTATATGCATACAAACACACACACTCATATATATATAAAACACAGCTAAATGTTTTCTCTGGTTACATATAAATTTTGCACTCTTTTTTAACACTGTCTTTAAACGAGTACAAAGTTGTAGCAAATTTTTCATTACAAAAGATAAACCTACAAATATATAAAATAAGTTAACTAAGCATTGTTTTGAATGAAAAGAATCGCATCTTATACTTTAAAGCTATCTGCAGCATTTGAGAAGCTCACAACACCAACTACAAAGTGACAACTTGAATTTAACAAGAACAACAGGTTGCCAAACTAAGATTACATCTAACAATGTTTCCAGTGCACCAGGCTCTTTCCTTCTCCTGCTGACCTTTCCAGGCGTGGTTCAGAGACTACTGGATTAGAGCTGTTAACAAGTGACAGGTGCAGCCAATTAACCAAGCAATGACGTAACTGTGACTTTCAGTATTAAGCCTAAGACTTGTTCAACAAATGTTGCTTTTCCATCAATGAGCTCAGTACGACTGCTTATCAGCCAAATTTAAGAAGAACTTCAAAAGCTCTGTACTGCTGACATACTTCTCATTAAAGACCGATTTTGCTGTGAAATTATCCAACTGTGACTATGGTACGCTCTGCCATTCTCCAGCCTGGGAAGCTGTGAAACAATGTGCATTAACCCTTTTACCAAGAGAATCACAAATTTTCAAGTACAGAATGAGAAGTACGAGAAATGGCAATGAGGATTACATATCAGATTAAATACATCCAAAAAAGCATACAAGAAACTAAGTAGGTGCATGTAGCCAAGTACTTGTTTAGCAATGAGTATGAAAAAATATTTTAATATCCCAATTTGGAAAACAGTGTTCAATAAACTTCAGTTCTCCCCCATGATAGTCCAAATCACTTTCAGACAGCTCAGAACTAAATCAATCTATTATCCTATCAATATCTATTTCCTAATGCTTCTTACCACATAACATCCACTGATTTAAAATTTCCTAGTTTTGTTTTTCTTACTATGATTTGAGGTAGAATGTATTGGAAAGCATTAAAGGTCTGCTTATCTGAGGATGTATATCATTATCAAACTGGCCCATCAATGCTTCATGTTTTTAAAGCATCTCTTCTGCTACTACCTTTCCAATGCAGACTTGCATATTACTGTGTATTAATCTCCATGTCTTCTTCGTGGATTAACATACATTAAACTGAAACTTTGAGATGGTTGTGTTTCATGTATCCATTATTGTTCAGAAAAAAAAAAAAAAAGGAAGAGTACATAGCAGCCATGTAAATTATTTAAGTAACATTTATCAGATCTTCTGTACCGCAAATAATCTCTCAAAGGTAACTAACTGTAAGCTACAAGCACGTTTTTATCACTGAGGATATAAACTCAGTACTAAGGAATTTACTAAAAAAGCATGTAGTTCCGTACGCTACAGACCACACTGCAGTCAATAGATGACAACCTGAAACCACTCAGTCGTAATGCAGAATGACACAATGTGATCAGTAAAGAGGGACGCATAATGTTTTGGGATCTCCCTCGACATTATAGAAGGAGCAAACTGCAGACAAGTGCCCTTGTTTGCGTCCAGGCTTTGAAAGAGACACGCCACAAAATCCATCCCTCCCGATCACACTGCCACAACAGGGAGCACAGCAGCATTAGCAACTGCTGACATGAAGAACCACGTGAATGCAGCAGCAGCTCACAAAGCATTCAGCCAGTCAGTGCATGTGTGAAGACAGCAGGCTGGCACGACTCACCTGTAACAGTCATCTCCAGAGACAGGTAAGTCTGGAAAGGGTAAAGACTGTTGTGGTGAGACATAAAACCAAACAAAAACCTCTAACAATGTCTGTTCTGTCCTGAACTGGGTCCATCATCCCTCCTTTGCATTCCAAGCACACAAACTTGGTGCCATAACTTCATGATTATCAACTCAGGTCCAACATGACCTATCAGTCTAATTTAGAATTGGATACTTTGGATCAAGGCTGGCTCCTGAAGAGATGCTTGAGTATCCTGATATTATGTTTTCCAGTGTTCTGGGAGAACTTCTGGAGTTCCCTGCCAAGTAAATAAATAATAAATACCACTTTAGCTCAGTACCTTTGAAATTCCCTAATCTGTAGCATTTGGCCTCTCAAGTCAAACTATGACTCATTTATGCCTGAATAAAAAATGGTATCAAAAAGGAAAAAAACAAATCTTAGTTTGCCATCAGAAGTTATTGTAACAGGGTAAAAATACTTTTAAATAGAACAATCACTAAATAACTCTTGTCCATTTATTTATGATAACAGGTAAAGCTATACAGATGTGTATCTAAGCACATACAGAAAACCATTTTTGTATTTTCTTTTTCTGTATTTTTATATATTAAAATCTAAAAAATACAGAAGAGAACTAACAATGTAGAAAAGAAGTGATTCAAGAGCTCCCGTTCTCTGAGTAAGTCAGATACCCTATCTGAAGATGATACATTGTCCTTTTTTTCCTTTCTTAATTTATCCCCTACACAATGGAAAAAACAGCTACTAAAAATTAAGCAAAAGCAGCAGGCTCAGACAATTTGTATCCAAGCATTATTTCAAAAAAAAAAAAAAAAATAAAGAAGCATCAGCTTAAAGAGATTTCTGAACCATGGGGAATGCTGGTTGTGAGTAACAGGAACAGAACAGAACAGCAGGGAAATTCTAGAGGAGTGAGGGAAGAAAGGAGAGAGGAGGGAGAAAAAAAAACCTGTAACAGCACATTAATGTTTACACACAGAAAATAAAACTCAGATAATTACAAGCTTAAACTTCAGTAACCTGTTCTTAGGCAAAAATAACAGAGCCATTAACATAGAACCACAAAAAAATTACTCTAATTATTTCTACTACGTACGAGCATATGGAAGAAAAAAAAACTGTCAAATTACCTTGCAAGAAGGAATAATATAGAATAATTTCTGACCAAGTATTCTGACCAATAATTATGACCAAGACTTGGGAGAAGTATCATGCCACAAAAGCAAAGGTTAATATTCAATCTACTCAATTTATCAAAGTTCAGGTCACAATTTGCAAGCAAAGACAGATGTAGAGAACGCTAGCAGATGAAAAGTAAAAGTGGGTCTAATGGCTATGAGATGAAGCAAGTCAGAAAGCAGACCGAAAAAAAGTATTTTTATTTCTTTAACAAGAATGGCAATTAAGCAAATGTTAGTGGTATCTTTTTACGTAAAAAAAGATATTTTTTTTCCTCCAAAAGATAAGAGCGAGATAAAAGAATTTCACGGAGTCTTGTGTGCTCTGTTAGGTGAAATGCTGGATCCAATGGACTGGATCATGGCAGTCTTTTCTGCCTTATCCTCTGAATATCCAGGCTTTTTGGATGTTTTCCATTTTCATTAGATAAACAGCTTCTTCTCATCAGAAGTAGATATACCCTTATAAGGACTCAAGCTGCGTTTTCTTTACTCCTGCTGACACAAATTCTGTTCCAAATCTCATTGAATACATCTTAGATCTTAGCGCAGAACTAATCAATACAAGTGCCTGTGATGATAATTTTCATGAAGTACATTTCTGATTAGACATCTAAAATAGCTTCTCTAGCTTACAATTATTATGAAATTCTACCGTGCTCCCCACACTTAAACTTACTTCAAAGTCAAGTGATCACAAGAAAGGACGCAGTTTGTTTGCATACGCTCTCTATGAAACACAAGCACTGAAATTCAAAGTTACAGTTGTTAAATAAAACAACGCAATGCTTTTTGTCAAAAACAATCCATTTTATTTACATACCCTTGCCATAATTATGTGCACGGGATTATGATCAAAAAAGGGAGTACTTTGGTCTGTACATATTCTTGACCAATAAAAAGCCTGCCCAGCTATGAACCTCAGAAGTTCATTTCTCAAAATGTAACTCCAAAAACTTATTGTAATGGTTATTACCATGTTTAGTCAGTTTTACTGAATTTACTCAGTGAGCTAGTAAGACGATTAATTACAGAAATCATGACACTTACAGCAAAAGCTTGGAGGATTTAGCTTGGAAATGCCAGGTTTTACTCTTGTTCTCAAACAAACTCTTGTATCCTCAAAAATCCACGCTAAAAGAAATTACACAACTAACCACTCATTTCAAGCAAATACTCTCCCAGAGAAGAAATGGGGGGGAAGCAAGCAGAACTCTAAATTCCTTGCCAAAATGTAATCACAACAACAAACAAACAAAGCAAAAGATAGATTCACAAAAAGAACAGGAAGCTTAAAATTGTTCATACCCTAAAGAGCACATTCTAGACAAATTTTGCATGCACATTAAGTTCCTAAGCACATGGACACTGAAGTGTGCTTACAAGTGTGTAATTCATAAATGTAACACTTCATAAGATTATAGAATATTAGTCATCCTTAACATCCTATCAACATTCTTAGTAAAACTGCCTCTCAGTACAATGCAGGTATGTTTTCAAATGGAGATCAGTTTTTACTGTCTCTACAAGCATAAACTCCACATACAGTGCTGAATGTTGAAATCTAATACTATTTACAGTAGTATTTTCAATATAAAATTCAAGACAGTCAGCAGAAACAGGCACAATTTAGTACATATCACCACTGTTTGAAAACAGAGCTGATCAAACAATCAAAAAGTAGAAAAGTTGCCTAATGTTTTGCAAGTAAAATGCTTCACTGCTGAAGTGAAATAAGCGTAATCCTAACACAGACAGTATGCAACCACAAGAGTTGTCACTCGTATCAAAAATAAACTTGAAACAGTGAAGCTTAACAAATAATGGTGAAATTATGTACATTATTAATAGTATTCTTATCTACCTATATAAAGTTTTAAATTGCTCAGGTGAAATGCAAAAAGTTCAGGGTTTTGTTTGTTCTTTTTTTGGTAAATATAAAACATGAAGATTAGATTTCTAAAAGTAAAAATGTGTATTTACCAATCATCTGCTTGGAAAAGCGAGGTTTAATATAGTATATTCTGCCCCTCAGTTCCAGAAAATATCACTGTACTTTTGCTTTTAAATATAAAGTTGTCTACTAAGCCAGAATAATAAACACCTTCAACAAAACTGAAATTGACTGACAGAAACAACACAGACTCATTTAATTTGAAATGATGTTCTAGAAATCAAATCTGAAAGATTCCTGCAGTATCCACCAGAAGTGGATATGCAGCTACTGATAATTAACGTATCTCTGAAAAATCTTGAAAATGTCCTCTTAAAGTAGAAGTAGTAGATTAATGTCACTGCCATCATTAGGTACTGAAGTTGTTCGCAATTATTTCCTTTATGATCGCCAAAGACAACTAAATATGAGCATACTGCTACAAAAAATTCTTTAAAATTTGTTCAAATATTCTATCTGCATATTCAGAAAAAATATGAGAAGGTAGACAGAAGGCAAATTGCGCAAATGTACTCAAACACATTTAACAGGCTTTTACACAGAAATTCAAACGATTGTTGTATTTAAGGACCGACATCATTTAAGATAAAATTTTCAAAGTGATTTAAAAAAGCTGACATATAACCATCATTTTACTAAGCAAAATTTTCTTTAATCAGAGTAAATATTCAATAGTAGATTTAACTGCGATTTAACAACAGACAGCCTGCTGCAATCATCCCCCAAAATAATGTAAATTCCTGGGAGGAACAGCCAGTGGAAGAAAAATTGACACTGAAAAATTCACAAAGGAAATAAAACTGTAAGTGATATTGAATATGTCCAAATGTTAAAGCAAAATGACACTGGACTGCAAACCGTGTAGAAAACTAACAACAATAAGGAATGGAGTAAAGATTTTGTTGATTGTAATTCAGCTATCAGCAAAAAATCAAAAAATGACACTATAGATGAGCAGTAAATGAAATGTCCTCTTTTCCAGGTGGCTTATTTTGGAAAGGCTGTCTACATACCCGTGGAAGAAGACTGGAAAAAATGGGAAGAGTGCTTTCAGCAAGAGATACCAAAAGATAAAAGATGCAAAAGAAAAAAGTTAACTGCCTGCACTGCATTACTTTCAGTGAAAGAAAGCTGAACTCTGTTGACCCAAGTGGCAGAAAAAATGAAACCTTGATAAGACAGCTGAATACCTCTGTCGATCTACATATTAATTTGTATCAAGCTCATCACTAGGGTAAGCTCTAAATGCTCATTATGCTTTGATTTGAAGAGAAAAAATGGGTTTAAAAAAGCAACAATTAAGATTTATTACCCCTCTTAACAACAAATGACAAGTGGACTTGCATGCAACTTGGTAAGACTCGCACTTAGAAAATGATCAGTGTTAAGTGTTACAAAACAGAATGCAGAAGAATATCAAACACACCGGTCTATTAAGACAGTGTAGTAGCTACAATGGGGAGGAAGACCTGTGACACAGTAGTCAGTTTAGTAGAAACGATCTTCACCATCTGAGAGATTTTCTAAACAAATCTGCTAGTCTCAAACACGAGTGTTTTACTTTCTTCTGCTATTACCAAACCACTAACTGCTACTAACTGTGAAGTAATATTAACTATTATTATCAAATTAACATGACCTTTCAGACGACTGAATTTTGCTTCCTTTTGTTCATGCAACAGTTTTAAAGATTCTGAAATCAGAATCTGTAACCAAGATGATTTGTTCTACACTATTTTACCAATACACATTACCTATTCTGCTCCATAGTAAGGCGTGTAAAACAGTAAAAATATTAAATTACAGCATGACTAGAATATCTAGAGACAAATAGCAGATGTGAAGAATACAGAAAATGTTTCACCATCCTCTAGTCATCCTTCACTGCAATACTTCTGATGTACTGATCATATTTACGAAAAATGTATTCCATAATAGAAATAAAAACCTCAAAATGTCTCTTCCCATGCTTCTCAACTTTGTTGAAACAAAGAAAGGAAATGGAGCATGAACATTTAGCAATTAAAAAGCACATGGCTATACCACTGTTAAATCCGTCCTGCTATGTTACAAAAAAAAAAAAAAN
This sequence comes from Penelope pileata, assembly GCA_013396635.1. Lineage (NCBI taxonomy): Eukaryota > Metazoa > Chordata > Aves > Galliformes > Cracidae > Penelope > Penelope pileata. The sequence goes on from WBMW01000241.1 coordinate 371,281, forward strand.
GCAGCTAAACAATTGAGAGCACTCCAGCACTTTGAAGCAGTATCTTGCTCATGATACAGCACTAACATTTCACTGTATAATAAGGATTACACATTCTCACCTTCCTCATGCTAACTGCATTTTCACGGGTCATCTACGCATCCTTTTTTCCAGGTGATTAAACAAATGCACACACAAACTTCACCTAAAAAATACACTGGCTCTTGCCAAGTAGCAGTAGGATGAAATATACCACAGTAACAATCCAGTCTTTGTCCCAGGCTAACACTATACCTATTAACACACTTTGATGCTTAGCCAAGAAAAATCTCAGTGCTGGGATTCTGGTTTTTGTGCCCAAACAATCTGGGTTTGTGTTTAATATAGTATAGACTGCTTTTAAGTTACTGCCAATCATTAACTCTACGAAGAGCATGTCTGGGAATTTTTCTCTTTAAAACGAATGTTACTAAGGTAAAGAATACAGAAAAATCTACGTTATTCTGAAAAGAATAAATTAATCATGCAACCCTTAGCACTAAGTGAATGATCTTATTCAGAAAAATAAGGTATTTCTAAAATCAATTCTGAAGTAATCATTCTTCCCTCTATGTCATTTACACCTTACTGGAATACTGAATTTCTTCAACAAAAATATAAAAATGCAAATGAGAAGGAACACACCAGCTTCTTAAGCTCATAGAAACCTTAAGGACTGATTTCAGCCAAAGAAAAAGAAGATGATTTCTTCAGTTTTCTGCAAAGGATCTCATCAGAGAAAAAGTAACAGATCAATGGTTTTAAAAAGAATGAATAAAACTTAAAACACAACAACTTGAGTAAAATACGTGGTAAGGACTGATATAAAGAACACTATGTTAAGCAAACAGTATTCAAAGTTCTAATCCCAAGAAGAAGCATTCCCCGATTCCCTCTAACATTGATGCCTATATATTTTATGCCTTGGGCACAAGGTCATGCACACTTTCTACAGCACTGGAACTTGCTTCAAAGTCTCTCAACTTTGACAGCTGGTCCTGCCTTTGTAGTTGTCTTTTTTGATGTTTTACCAGGACTGAATCAGAGATCTATATTACAGGGAACTCGTCAAGTAATTGTAAAGTTCTAATTGAGGCAAAATGACGAGAATAAGTGGGCAGGGGGACAGGAAAGGAAGCCAATAATTTCTTAAGACAGCTTTAGGAAAAAGAAAAGTTACAGTCCCAAGAGTAAGGACTTCCTCCGTCATTTTAGCCAAAACATTATTTCCTCTCCTTTATCCTTCATACCACATGATGATTGTCAAATTCCAGTCAAAAGCAATTTCAGTGGTTCTCAGGGTTATTTCTATGAACTTCTATTTGCGTGAGTATCTTCACTGGAATCGTTGAGTCATGTAAACATTTGCAGAACTGAGCAATTTCCATATGACTGCGGATAATGGCCATTTGTAAATTGGCACTTTGATTTCAAATCCCTACTGAATTTATCTGCCATGGTAAGTCACTCAAAGCACACTAAACACACACAAATGAACGTGGAAACGTATCAAAACAAATACGTGGGTAAGTGTGACTGTAAGGTATCCTGTGGCCTGAAGGTCAGCCTGTGTATGGTATCAATACAAAATCAGGATACTGATTCCAGAAGAAAAGATTGGGAAACCGTTCCCCCTCTTTCAGACACCCCTGAAACATGTGGGAGAAAACTTATTTCCTGTTTTTACCCTTTACATTCTGAAGAGATTTTTTTTTGTGTATGATTTGCTAATTTAACGTTAGCCACAGTTAACATTAAGCAAGGCACTACAAAAATACCTAACACTGGGAATATAACACCTCAACACACAGAAACAAACAAGCAAACCCAAACTCGAAATGTTTGCTTAATATATTACAAATACGAGTTATGTGGAAGCTTCTGCGTTTATATTTTTCAAGAGTCAGAAGCTGAAAACACTACTTTAATCAGCCACGGCAATGGAAACGAACTGCATTAATTTAAAAGAATACATCAAAATACACTTCAATTTCAGACTTTTTCATGAAAGTCACATTAACTTCGCATTTGTCAACACCATCCCCACTATTTTATGGTACCTGGACAATGAATTCCTGCCAACCTGTGTTCATCCTTTTTCTCAATGCCACAGGGATTAAAAATGACGTTTCCCTTTTGTAGGTAGCTCCAGCTCACACACATCTGCTTACCATAGCTGCGGCAACACAGCACAACAGACGTATTCTCTCAGGTAACACAGACTTAAAGAATTTAAGATTCAAAAGATTTACACCTGCAAAGCCACAGGAGGCATGCGTAAATCAGAACCAGTACAGTACACGTTCAGTGTGAACTGGGTATTACACTGCACAGCAATTCATAGGCTGTTATTTTGTGCATGTCTGACATAAGCTCTAAATACTTCAAAGGGAGTGGGCCCACTACCTTTGTTTGAATATGTGAGTTTGAATATGTGTAGCAAGGATTGTGTGTAGAAGAATAATCAACACTTAAGAAGCATGAACAGGAAAACACTTTGATACTGACATGTGGAAATAGCTTTCTGTATTCTGCCCTAAAGTCAGCTCGTAAGTAAAGGAATAATTTAATCTCTTCCTTACAGCTGATACTCTAAACTCTTTACTTTTTCCAGGCTGGGTCTTGTCCAGATTCCTGTCAAGCATTCCTCTAGAGAAAGAGCATCATCCTCATGTATAATGAATATATTCAGACAGATACTACACGCATAAAACACAAGGGTTGCTCCAGCAGTAATGCCTCCTGTGTTATCACGTTGGCCCACAATGTCAGAGGCGGATGTTGGTGGTATGACAACAGAGGCTGAACCTTCCCACCAATATCCCATTCCATGTTGTTGCCGTGTGACAGATGGCAGCAGAGGGGCAGCCTGACCAAATGGCGTCTGACATGGGAGTGCGGATGGAGAAAAGGGGTGGAACTGAATTCCTCCATGCAGAAAAAAAGGCACCCACTGACACTCATCAACCCTTGCTAAATGTTGACGGAGCCCAAAGAGTGGATGTGAGCACAGTGAGGCAGTGGTGGTGTGTTTCAGCAGTGGTGACAGCAGTGAGAAACACAAGCCACGTTTCAACACAGCCGTCACACCATGAAATGAAGAGTGTCTCAATCTCAGTGTACTGTATCTCTTACTGTACGCTAATAGGTGGAGCTCTGGTAACGTTGCTGGTAAACTTCAGATAAGTATTCAGAAAAATTTTCCAAAAAAAAAAAAAGTCTGCTGAATATATACTATACCTAAGAATGAGAATTCAGAAGGCAGAGTCAGGAGTGATGGAATGCACACAGTGGAAGCTTTATGTTTAGCATAGTTTTGCAAAGGACAGCACTCAACATATCTTCACAGAAGAACAAACTATTAGTATTCAGAAGGAAAGTTAGGCATTGTTTTATCATAAAATACTTATTTTTTTTTCCACAAAAAGTAAAGATTAAAGATCTCCATTTACTGTCCTATCTGAAATATAGGCTACACAGAACAAAAAGAATTCATATGAGAATTGTTGCAACTCTATAGCTATTTTGTAACACTGTTAGACAGAATATGTATTTGTCATATTTATTATGTAATCAATTACCCCGTCTGTTTTCAAACCAAGACAATGTATTTTAAATACGCTCCTCTCTACGTAGCAAATTAAAGATAAAAGTTTAATTTCATGCCACCACTGACTGAGTAATTGTTCTAATAGAGTATGTGATTAAATAGCTACTTTCACATAAAATTAGAATTTCACAATGCAATCTGTTAAAGTGTTTAAAATAGCTTTGGACATTTATTTCAGAGTGGAGCATAAAATAGTCCACTGCAAAAACTCAAAATGAAAAAACAAACTGGTTTGCTAGTTCACAAATCTTAATTGTTCCTAGTATTAACAGGATGCCCACACAGATGGAGCATAATCACACAATGAACATATCTTTTTTGAAGTTAAGAGGTCAGGATAAAAGGGCAACAGTTCTGTCTGTATTATAACCTGCTTCAGCTAAAACTATTAGTTTCATTATACATCCAAAAATGAAAACTAATCAGCTAACATATATTCATCTCAACATTTAAATAAACTTTATGTTAATTTCACTGGCACTTCAAACAAACCATTCAAATTGGTAAAGGATTAAAGTCTCAAAACATACACTTCTTGAATCAAGTTATGGTAAAATAATCCAACAAACACTTCCCCGCAGAAAAAGCATACTCATCAAAACCAAAAACATCACAGAGGAGCACATCACTTCTGATATAATGCTATCAAATACTTTCTTAGTAGAATTCAAAATGAATTCGTGACTTGTTGCTGACTAATTTTACAGTCAATGCACGTAACTCCCCTTCATTATTTGGAATCAGGAAAACTTGCTTCCTAGTGCTTTCAAAGAAGAAATTCAGCAGTACAAAACTGCATGAAAGAATATCTATATTGAGTATGAATCAGCTTATAGAGTTATGATTTAGAACAGTTGCCAATGGGATATAAATGACTGACTGGAAACAAATCTATTCACTTGAAGGAACTCCAAATCCATGGATATTGAATCACAGAAACTGTCACAGGATGGCAAATACTATCAAGGACTGCTCGTCATTCTGATCTTGTTAAAATAAAACAAAAAGAAAAGTCTACAACAACTAACTGCAAGAGTCGAGGAAGCAGGAACAGAACAAATGTACAAAATGAAAAACTAGTTCTGGAGAATGGTGACTGAAAATAATCTGGAAAGCCCTAGCAACAACAAAAATCTCAGTGGAATACTGGCAGGAAGGGCTGACGTGATCACTGTAAGAACAGACAGGGTGGCAGAAGCAAGAAAGCTCTCTATATACAGCATTAGAAACACTAATAAGAGATTACTGATCAAAGCTCTTTAAAGAATTTTGAAAAATTGGAGAAGGAACAAAAAGGCCACAAAATGACCTGAAGTCCAGAAAAAATGTCTTACTGTGACAGACTGAAAGAACTCATTGGGTGCAGCTTATCAAAAAAGACAGAAAAGACTCAATTTAGCCGAAGAAACAGAAAATACGGCGCACTAGTGAACTTCAGGAAAACATACAGCAAAAAAAAGTCATTGGTTGCAAGCTGAACCCAGACAAATTAAAAACTGGATGAAGTACTCTTGGGGTAAGGTGTCTGGGCCAAATTACACTCTCTTGCTACCTGCAAGGTTTGTCTGAATGCCTTCCTGTTTAGCTGTAGACAAACAGTGAGCTCAATACAGGGGTAACTGGCAGTAAACGACAGCACAAGATAGATAGTTCATCTTATAGTCTCCCTTGGCTTAAGACACTCTCAAAAGAATTCCTGAACATATTATCTATAAAAAAAAAACAAGCAGTTCATTAAGTACAGTGAAGTTTGTGCTCCAGAGCTACAAAGGCATTCGTATTAACGTACGATTTATATTTCCTGGTACCAAACCGAAAAGCAAGGAGACAAGCTGAATTTCTGTGCAAGGTCTAACAGTAACAGTTACATCTGGTTCAAGAAAATGCTAGTAGCATGTAACGTTACCTGTTACTCAATACTTAATAAATGGGAAATTGTAAGTACCGTGAAGAAAGAATATCTCAGTACATACAGAAATAGACAGACTTCACATTCCAAAGTGAATTTTTCTCCTTCATACGCCTGGAAATTGTTTCCAAAATAATTTGCCTGATGATTTTCCCAAGAACCAAAATGAGGTTGACTGTGTCATTATCGCTTTTTTTTTTTTTGAAAATGGGAGCAGTATCTGCAACATCCCCCAGTCAGAGGATTTCTACAGTGTTTCAAAGATTATAGACAGCAGCCTCACAGTGACATCAGCTGGCTCTGTCAGCAACCTCAAATCCTTCCCATCTGTTCCCATGGACTTGTATGGGTCGAGATTTCTCATTAATTTCTGACTCAACTGTTTACCACTGTTAGTAGTTCCTCTTTCTTTGAGATCTGCCTGGAAAGACCAGCAAACGCCTAGAAGACTTCGTTGGTGATGATGATACTGGATCATCAAGTACCTCTGTCATTCCTGCATGCCCTGTTACTACATAGCAGGAGGCCTGCAATTTTATTGTTCAATATTTTATTGTTCATACGGCCACAGAAGTTCTTTCATTCACCCTTTACTCTCCTTGCCACTTTCAACTTTAGCTGAGCTTTTGCTTTCCTAATAGCATCACTACACATCCTAACAACAATCCTATAGCTCCCTTTTGTGGACTGCCCTCACTTCCATCTCTGGTATACATCCATTTTGTACTGGACAACAGGCATGAATCCCCTATTTAGCCAGACTCATTATACCCACTTTTTTTTTAAATCCCTGAGTACCGTATCTGAAGACTTGTCAGCTCTGTCTCCCTCAGTGCACCACCTACTCATTCTACAAATAAACCAAATCTTTTGATGCGCAAGGTCTGAATGCTGCTACTTGCCTTCCTTACTTCACCCAGGAACTATTCCTTACAACGGAGACAGAGAGACGAAGGTGCATTACTGTCTTCCTTAATTCACCACTAAAATATCTCCTTTCAGCATACCACTATTAAAATACAGACAACTGAAATCTTACAGAATAGTCTAGTTTTTTGGTAAGCTAGAATCACAGAAACTAATTTCAGAGGGTGCATACATTAATAAATTTGTTTTCTGGGGGAAAACATTAAATCTATGTATTTAAATCAAAGGACTATAACCAAAACTCAGAGGGGAGTTTACTCCCACATCTGTGAACAAAATTCTTAGTATGCATTCACATAACAGTCTTCAATATGCAATGAGTGTAACTGTACATAAAAATGACCAAGACAGGGATCCTAAAAGATGATCTATCCAAGACAACTTTCAGGACAGGAAACCAACTGTTTCTTACACTTCAACTCATGCATTTGATAAGGGTAAAGAATCACAGACAAAACTATTCTAAAGTCTGTATTTCAAAGGCATTTGCGCAAGGTCACGCTAAATATTTCTGGAAAAACTAGGAGATTATTACTTTCACAGTGAAATACAAGAGCTGGAAGCTGATATCATTGTAAAACAAATTCAGAGTGTTTATAACTGAGATATAAAACACAGTAACACTTAAGCATGTACCTGTCAATGAAGAACACGGCGATACCTAATGCATGGGATGCCCTTAACAGCAAGGAAATGAGACAGGGAAAAGAAAAGAGTTACACTTCTATGCAACTGTTACAAAGAACAAAAAAGTTACAGATATTCAACAATTACAAAAATTTTTCATTCTAGAATCATGGTGGTCCCCAAAATGATTAACTTTTCACTATATATGCCTGCACTATAAACACAGGGTACTAAGTGCACAATAAACGTATTAGAACAAAATAATCTACCATATATTACTACTTTATGAAAAAAAAATCCAAAATATCTAATTACTCTTTTAAAGCAGATTCAAAAAGAAAAGCTGTGATTTAAAGCTCTTTCAAAATACTTTCATGGGATCGCATATAAAGTTAACGTTAGTTATTCTGCACCACGGCATTATCAGAGAAATTCAGGAAATCAGTCTTGCATACTTAGTGTGTCAATGTTTATGTCTTAACTATATGTACTTTTAAATGTTCAGTCTACACAGCTTTCAAAGAACTTGCACTGCGTGATCTGAAATGGACTCAGTATGAACTTGTGCATGTCCACTGAGCATGTTTATTACTATTGTGCCTAGATATCAAGATTACAAAGGGGATGCAAGTTGTTTAACCAAGTGCAGATATCTGTGAAAAAAACTAGCTATTCCATCCAGTTGTAATGTATAGGGAAAAAAAAGTCAAGATGACTGTAACACAGAAGTGCACAACACTTTTTGAGGTATGATGATGTAAGCAATTTCTTACATATACACACAGTACATGTCTAAAGCTCATGAAATTATTTTTATTATACCTGCTACGACATTAGTTTTACCTAGGAACGTGCATTCTACATACAAGAAAAATGAGGAATGTAACAGTAATTACACTGCTACTCCTTTAACATATATATTTAGATATTCATCTCCGTATGATGATGGCCTATATACCAAAAGAAAAGGAAATTACTTAGTTTAACTGCACTTCATAGGACTATTAGGAGAAAAATACACAAGAGAAAAGAAAAACATTTAATTTGAAGTCATTCAACTACATTTCTTCCTGAGTTTAGCTATTTGAGACAGTTACTTCAAACTGGTATTTAATAGCCTGTGTTAGATTTGCAATTGAAACTGTACTCTGTTTGCACACTGTGTGTTTTGCAAACAAGCAGTGAGAATTTTTATAAGCTGGCAACTAGAAATGCATAGCATTTGAGCTCCACCTACAGGATGAAAACAAACATAAAACTAATCTTAATTGCCAAACTAGGAGAGCATCATATACTCTGAAGCCTTCAGCTGATCTGCTTAAGCCACTGGTACTTTAAATGCTTCATCTAATGCTGATAAATTTTATTCCTGTTGCAATGACAGCAGAAACTATATATTTTCATGTAAACAGCTGTTCCATATTCTGAAGTTTAAATTTAATGTTTCTATAAAAACAACAGTTCTTTGGAATTTCTCTAATGACTTGCCAGAATGAGTGGGAATTTTTTTTTCCCCCCTGAAGTTTTTTATCTAGTACAAAACTGTAAAGTGTCTTCAAATCACTAAACAAAACAAAACATTAAACAAACCAAAAGGTTCAAATGCATGCTGAAATTACTAAAATAACATCACTATCTGAGCACTCCAAATATAACTACATTTAGAAGAAGCAGCTGGGGATCTCAATACCATGAATTTGAGAAGGTGTCTATTCTTTCCATATTGTTTCTCTGAAACAGACGTGCAAACTTCTCATTTCACAAAAGGATTTGTGTAAAAACAAAAACATGACTAATACAAATGAGTAAAGATTCATAGAAAAAGTCATGCACGTTAAAGGACGTTACTCTGAAAAAACAATTGTAGCAATTCTATCATTCCATTAGCACGTTTAAATATCTGATGAGATGAAAAACTCTGATTGATATCAGACATTTCTCGCCCCTCTGTTATGTAAATAGACATTCCCATCCAAGATATGTATGGTGGATCCAACCTTTTGTTTGATATTCACACCTCATACATTTTCCCAATAAGCACACACTTGTGACTATGGTGGGCGGTGAAGTTCCAGAAGAATATTATCAGTCATGTCCATTTACAAGAAAGGTCACTACTCTAGACAAGGAAACTTGACAATGGACCGTTTATCTCATCAGAGCTTAATGTTACTAACACCTTACTAACACTATGCTATTGATTTTCATGCCAGAGGATGCCTTATTTGGAAAGCACGAGATTCTAGAATCTGATGGTACTTGTGGCACTAAGCAGTGTCCATGAGAGATATTGCTCTCAAATGCTAAGAATCCATTCAGCAAAATTCACCTCTAAGTCAAGATAGTCCATTTAGCTATGATACTGTTGCAACTGCTCTGAAATAACACAATGACCACACACAAAACACTGAACTTAAACAGGCAAAGTCAGCAGCTTACAGACTGCTTATACAAATATCTATGAAATGTGATGAAACACAATGCAAGCATTCCTAAGGGTATGCTCTAGCTTTATGTTGACCTCTCTCTGCAAACCTGCTACTACACCTTAGGCAAATCTGCTCCTAGTAGCCATCCCTGCAAAATAAGCACCCAACGAGCAGTTAACCAGATCGTTTGACAGGCTGTTGGTCAACAAATTTACACCCACTTGATATCAATCACCATAAATTACCACAGATAAAGAATATGCAAAATTCAGTCTTAAACTGTGTAGAAAGACAAAGTAAAGTATGACAAATACACAAATACTCTTAATTTGGAATTTATAGAGAAAAATAAACATTAGTCCCATACGATGTATCAAGCAAGAGTATAACAAAATGTAACTTAATTCTTAAATTTAAACCACCATATGAAACTAAACTCCCTGTTGCTTTCTCACTTCTCAATCTTTCACAGTTAAGGGAGGGAGATAATTTTAAGGTAGTACTAAAACAATGTTATAACTGCAAAATTGGAATTGAGCAGAAAATAACTCTACATAAGCTGAAGGAGTTAGAAAAAAGCATGATAAAGAAGTGTGATACTTACCTGCGACTGGTTGTTTTCTTTTCTGTCTTAGTTTCTTCCTCTGGAAGTGGCAGTTTAACAGCTTCATTTGTATCAATTTTCAACTTTTTTGCAATGCGTTCTTTCATTTGAAATCTCTCATTGCTAGCAGCTTCGTCTTCTACACTGTTAGCATCTTCCTCATTTTCCTCTTCCTCCTTTATTAACATGGAAAAAAAACTTGCCCTTTACATTTTTCCTTTTTTCTTCTTTCTTTTTTTTTCTCAAAACTACAGAATTTTGACTACGGAAACTTTTTTTCACAAAGATAATCCTTTACCAAAACAAACAAGCAAAGAAACAAACAAACAAAACCCACACATTTTTAATATGTTTCAAAGCAAGGTTTTCAAACAGGTATCTCCGTATTTGCTTCAGAGGGAACACAAAATTAAGAATAGAATATCTAAGCACCTTTTTCATACACAACTTACTCTTGTATTACTTAAAAAACTGAAACAATCACTTTAAGCCCTTACAGATCTGCAGAAGGTCTCACAGCAACGTGGTATTAGCTTGATCACTGTTAACGGATCCAAAATTTGGTTAAGTCAATACACTAAACTCTTCCTTAATTTTTCATTAAAAGAAAACTAGAAGCCCAGAAGGCCAACTGTGTCCTGGTCTGCATCAAAAAAGGGGTGGCCAACATAGAGAGGGAGGGCATTGTCCCCCCTCTACTCTACCCCTGCGAGGCCCCTTCTGGGGTAGCGTGTCCTGGTCTAGAGCCCCCACACACGGAAGATGTGGAGTTGATGGAGTGGGTCCAGAGGAGGCCAAGAAGATGATCAGAGGGCTGGACCACTTCTACAGACAGAGGTTGAGGCAGCCTGGAGAAAAAAAGGCTCTGGGGAGACTTCACTGTGGCCTTCCAGCACTTAAAGCGAGGTTATAAACAGGATTGAAATTGACTTTTTACATGGTCTAATAGTGACAGGACAAGGGAGATTTAGATTAGATGTTAGGAAGAAATTCTTTACTCAGAGAGTTACTCAGAGAGTAGTGAGGCACTGGCACAGCTGCCCAGAGAAGCTGTGGATGTCCCACTCCTGGAGGTGTTCAAGGCCAGGCTGGATGGGGCCTGGGCAGCCTGATCTGGTGGGTGGCAGTCCTGCCAACAGCAGAGAGGCTGGAAATGGATGGTCTTTAAGGTCCCTTCCAATCCAAAATTTCCTATGATTCTATGAAAACAAAACTAATTAAAAGTTTCCTGCTACACGGCTACTCTAGATTCGTAACAGTATAGAAGAGGCTTGGCCATCTTTGTGAGGGTATTTATAAATGCCACATTGATTAAAAGAGGTCGTGAAAACCTGTGGAACCAATCATTCACATTTCCTACAGAGGTATCTTGCTCCTAGACCTAGCAGATGAAGGCAAAGGGGATAAACCACCTCTTTTCAAAGACATTTGAGTGGATGCAACAGTAATTCTTATCAACAATGAAGAAGCAACCTGGCTGAACCAAGGGAAGTGCACAGCAAAGCTTCCTTGAAGAAGGAACCCCACATGAATCTCCAGAGAAGGAAGCAAACTCAAAGACTAGGTCACACATCTCTTGCTATTTATTTTGCAGTGGTGCCAATTAGCCAAAGAGAGTACATATGTTCCTGCGTAACTGCAATTTTATCCACACAGGGAGCACAGAGACTTTGAAATAGTATTCATGAGGACTATAGTGTACCCAGGACACAGCCAGGATGTCAGCACTGGGATCCAGCCTGGTGTTGTTTCAGTAAAGCTACAGAGCAACTGCTCCTCTGTTCCAAACACTGACCTCAACCCCACCGCCCTTAATTAAAACCACAAGCCTCGTTAAACTTCCTATCAGCACACATGACTCAGTCCCACCTCAATAAGATATTAATCTCGCCCTCTGCTAGCACTTCACTGAAAGGGCTTGGGTGGATCGATGGGTCTGACTCACCCTCCTGTCCCTATTAGCAGGGATAAATCTTTCAGTAAGATATCGTGCCTCCATTACTTTGCAGATGGTACCTGGGTGAATCGTTAATTAATTACTGGCAAGCCTTGAGATACTAGTGCTAACATAGTTAGTGTGGCAATTCCAAACCTATTTTTGACTGTACAAACCTGTTTGAGTGAAAGCTCTTGAGAGGGCTCTGACAGGCAAACGTTGACTCTGATAAGCAGCAACACACCTCAACCTTTAGACATAAACTGGGGACCACGTCTGGGACTGAGATTGACCTGGCTGCACGTAGACTCCTCTCTGATAAGTGCTTAGAAAGCAAGAGGGTCCTTTCTGAACCTTGTGACTCAACAGGAGGTCTTCCTCAGCTATGGGAGGGCTTCCCCAGCTACCGTGCATCAGACTCATACTCTTAAGGAAACAATGCGTTGCAGCCATGTAAAAGTGAAAGTGATCCTGTAACACGTTAAAGGAAATAAATCCAGGAGAGATGATAAAGTACTTGTACCACTCTACAAGTCTCAGGCAACTGTCCGCAATGCTAGATTCTAGGTAATATTTTTCAACAAAATAAAACCTAAGGAGAGTACTTGCAGAAAGAAAAAGCCTCTCTATTTCCTACTCTATGTCATTGCTGTAATGAAGAGTTCTGATTAACTAGGCTAAAAAATAAAAATTGAAATAAATATACCTACTGAACATATCTACTGTTCCATATTCCTCAAATTCAGCTCATTTAACAAAGAGCTCTTTAAACATCAGAGGAACTATTTATTAAATACTATTCTCAGAACACTTTCAATACTTAAATGATTCTGTACAGCACAAAATGTGGAGGAGTCCAAGAACCTGCATTCATACCATGCTTCGCAAAAAAGGCAACAGAACACAAGGTGAAAATCCTGTTTTCTTTTTGTTTAAGTGGAAGGATGAGAAAGATTGCATTTGTCTTTCATTCTCACTGTGCACTAGCTAACAGCTGATAGGTACTGGCCTATGAATGGTGGTCAGATACAAAGTACTAACAAGGATTCCATTTATGGAAGACAAGATTATATTCCCACTCAAATATTACATCCATGTTTCAAAAAGCAATTCAAAGGGCTATCCCACCATCAATGGCTGTAGGTAAACAAATAATTCAACTAGTAATTTTATTCTGCACCACCTATGCAAATCAACTTGTAATTAAAATATCTTCTCTGTTTGGTTGACTGTCTCATTTATTACTGCTTACTTACCCAAGTTTCCCATCCTTCAGAGGTACCAGCGTTTATCAATGACATTTTTAGTGATACATATTTGCTGAAATCTCATTTCCCTGAAGAAATCTTTCCAAAAGCATTCTGACTCAGACACAGATTTCCCCTCAGAGCTTAAGAGTTTTATCGTCATTCGTGATAAATTTAATCTTAATTCCTTTCCCACCCCCAAAGCAATTTCAGGGCTTGTACTAATGCTTTGCCATTCTGTGGTGTTTAGCCCCCACACATACCTCATCTACTGACTGAGAGTAAACAGGTAAGCAGTTATAAAATAATATAAAACGCAGTAGGTAGCATGCAGCAGCACCTTGCCATGAATATCCAGAATTACCAACCCTCAGAGCTCTGAAAGGGCCACTAGTTTTTTGCTGGAAACCTGACTTGAGTTAGATCTCAAAATCCTTAAACATAGCATTTATTTCCCATATGAAAATATAATTCACATACAATCAAAAAGAAAGACTTATTTGTAAAAATAATAAATAAATGTTACTCACATCACTTGAATACCTTTCTTCATCTGCTGCTTCACTAAAAAAAAAGAAAAATAATCGCTAACTACTTCGAAATAACAGAGAAGATTTAAAATACCATTTAAAACAGAGTTCCTGAATTAAAAATTTTAACTAATTGAAATTTTAGTCACCCCAGTCATTTATACCATCCTCACATTCATAGCAATTGGACAATAGCATTCTGGAGCTTGAGCTGTTCACCAAACTCGGTAACACAGCAGGCAAGTGACCAAGCTGCTGATTTTTTTAATAATGCTATGTTACACAGCACAGTAAATACAAGAGCAGACTGATAAATTGCAGAAGGACCAGAACGATGAGACAATAAAATGAGAGATGAAATTTGAAGTAGAAAGAAGTAAAGCTATGCACATATGGAAAAAGAATTCCACAAAAGGAACAAGGACCTCTGAGCTGACCACCACCGATCATAAATTCAGTAAATAAATGTTAAGATAATTCCATAAAAAAAAAAAATCTATAAACAATGGCTTAAAAAGCAATCAGAAGTAGTATTAAAAAAAAGACAAAACAGAGACCATCTTCACACAAGTGTATAGTTTTGCCTTTAAATCTCACCTTTAATTTGTTTAGATTAAAAATAAAACAAAGTAAAAGCTATTTTAGTGCAGAAATGAGGTCACAGAAGAATAATAAGAATAACAACAGATACAGATAAGGTTTTCTGTAAGAAAAAGTGGAGAAGGTTGTAAGAATTCAGACTAGAAAACAGATTGCCTAAAAAGGGTAAAAAGAGGTATGTAAAGAAAGGCTGCTCACTATCTCTTCTGCATCATAACTAGAAATAGCAAATAAAGCCAGTAGCAGCTTGGTTCAGAACAATAAAAAAAAAAAAAAGAAATTCTTCTTCCTGCAACAGACATGAAGATACAAATACAAGGTACAAGAGGACACTGAATAAGTACTTCACAGAGAGCCCTTGTAAGAGTTATGAAACAGATGAACCGCATCAAACTCTGACAGTCCTTGGAGCAGAAAGTAGTTGGAAGCTGCACAGACTAATCAGGGAAACATTATGCTTGCCCTACTTTTATTCTTCCTTGGGCATCCACTGATGGCCACTGTTGGTAACTGCACACATAGCAGGTTAGAAGAACATTTAGTTCAATCCAGCAATGCCATTCTTACTTCCTTAGAGTAACAGACAATGACTATCATGATGCTCATCAGGTCTAGCATCTTGAAAGCAAATCTGTTCTGCAATGTGGAAAACTCGTACTAACCTTTTGACAGCAGGAACTGAACTTAGATGTGGATCATCCTTCAGTAGATCATGGCTACTTTTACTTTTTCCCTTCATGCTCTGTTAAAAAATAAAAAGAAAGCGTTACAAATTTCAGTGTTTGAGACAATAGATCGTGAAAAGGGCAACAGTAAGAAACTAATTACTTCATTCCTGTTAGTTATAACCTAAGGAGTGAGCATAAACACTTCTAATTGCAGAAGATAATCCTTTTAGGAAGACAATAGTGTGGATAATAAAATCTCCTTCTGATTTATAAACACTTTCAATTTTTTATTATGTAGAAAATAAGACATTCATATCCTCAATAATACTTCTTGTCCTTTGTACAGTTTCAGAAATAAGTCTAAACCAGCTGCACTGCAGCAAAGGCAACTTAGGCTAAATGTACTGCAGGCTGCACAAATCCTGTGAATTCAAACGTACAAATAATACAAAGAATGTTAAATTTTTTCACAAACATGCAAAAAAGTTGATTTTAAGTTGAAAAGAAAAATAAGAATGATTTGGTACGATACCTGACTAACTCTGTTGACTTCCTCCTCTTCTTCTTCAGCTTCCTCTCCAAAGGAAAGAAGGTTAAAATTTCTTTAAGAGAGAAAACACATTTTCTAGTAAAACTTTAAACACTGTTTTATTAATGTTCCATAAACTTCAAACATGCTACTTCATATTGTACATGGGCTTGTTTTGTTTCCAACTTTTTCCCCTGCTAAATGCACCAATTCAACAAAATGCCAGCATTTACGGAGGGATGCTTCTATTGTATAGCTGAGATGGAACAATCAAGACAGTTACAATCTAGAATAGTTTAAAGTCACTTAGAAAATGCCAAGACAATTTAAAATTCTGCCTTGACAAACTTCCATAGGCTCATAAATGCTGACAACTCTGTATTTTTTCTTTAAATACAGCAACACTCAAGTACTAAACACAAAATTCTCAAGACACAACAGCCCAGAAAAGCATGAAATGCACATAACTTTCACAAACTTAATCTGAAGACATAATATTAGCTCTAAGACATATTTTTTCAAAAGTAGTTTTTTTGCACTGCATTAGAAACAGCTAGTTATAATACGATCTACCTCTGTCCACCAGAACGGACAGCATGCACATAGTTTAGATTTCCTATTACTTTTCATGAATACCTAGGTCTACCAAATTTCATTCACAAAAACTGAAATTTGCTATGTCATAATGCTAGTCTTTTGCTGAGCATTTCAGTGGAAAAAAAGTGGTAGCTGATAAATTAAAAATCTCAAACAACTGAGCCCAAGTTACTAGTATGCATTAACTTTTGCGTCACAAACAATTGCATATTCTTGCCCATGGCTTATACTACTATGTTTTTTCATTTTGCAACAAACTACTGCACAAAACAGCTATAGCTCACGCAGAATAACCACATAATTCACAGCAGCTAATTTGTATGATCTCTTACAAAACAGAGTTAGGGGTTTTTGCTAACATCAGAGACTACTTTTGTCTTGCATTTAGGTTCAGCCTTCTGATTCAAAAGCAGAAACAGAAAACAATCAAACTGTAATTTAAAGGTAAAAGAAAAGTAACCACCGCTCTTGTTGCATATACTTACTTTGTGCCTTTTACTTTGGGCTTTTTATCTTCTTCTTCTGGTTTGTCCTTCTTCAGCTTTCTATTTGGTCTTGGAACAATATCATCAAAAGGATTATACAAAACCTATTAAAAAATGAATATTTTAGACACAACTCTAATAAGCATTGTTACAATTAAATGATTCAATATTTTTAAAACAATATATAAAAGATACCCAATTTTTCAAGCACAGTTGTCTTAACAATGCAAACAAAAGAATTTTAGAACTTCAAATTCTAAAGAGCATACCCACCTCACTACTTCTTATTTTGTGCGGACTGAGAGGCCTTTCTTCCTTGTCAACTTCTACTTCAGCTAGCCGCAACATGTTATATATTGTATCCCCTGTAACCTGTCAAATTTATAGGGGAAAAAAAAAGTTTGAAACTACTTCTGTGAAATGCAAGTCAATTATTATGTAAAGAATTTGAAAATATCAGTGCCATAGGAAGTACTGTAAGCATACAGGACTTAAAAAGAGAGTAGTACAGTGTACAAGTGGTTTCGTTTCTGGCGCTCTTTTTTAAATTTAGAGCAAAGTTGAAAGAACACGGGTAGCAAAACATTCATTTCTGAGAGCAGGGGAAAATGTCAAATTCTTACTGGGAGCTGTGAATCAGGAAAATTAAAGATATCGGAATACAACAATTACTGCTTTATTTTCTTTTGAGTAAACCATGAAAGTAGTAAATTCACCTTATGCTTTCCATTTTCCTGACTCTGCTCAAGTAATTACAATTTACAAATAGTATTTTATAAAACGTTATTAGTATTAGATTAGTAAAACAGCCGTAATAATTTTAGTAAGAGATTAAGGGGAAGCACAACACTAAAATATCATTTAGAAGAAAAACAGTAACAAAGTAGATAATTATGTGAACAACCCATAGAAAGATTTCTAAGAGACATGGGAAACAGAATGGAGACAGCTTAGAAAGGAGTAAAATATTTTCACAGATATCTAACAGAGAACAACACTACAAGACCCTTTGATAGGAGAGAGACATATAGTTGCTTCTGTTAAACTCAAACTGAGACTCTAGCCTGTGTAGCAGACCTTTCCAAAGATCGTGTGCTTGTTATTAAGTTCATCTGCACGACCCAGAGTAAAGAAAAACTGACTGCCATTATCATGGGGCCCAGCGTTTGCCATAGCAACAAGTCCTCTTCGATTAAATCGCAATCGTGAGTGGAACTCATCCTGGAAAAGACAAAAAAGAAGTATATGACCACCATGTATTTTATATCAACACACACACACAGAGGAAATAAACTGTTAATTAAAATTAAAAAATAACGAAAAAAAAATCAGACATTAATAAAACCAAAGTCATTTCTACCTAAATAACAAGACTGCATTTAAAAGCTTCTGATCTCAACAGAAAAAAATATGAAAGATGAAAGTGATGAGTAATATATTAATATCACAGTAGTATCAGGATTCTAAGCACTCTAACACCGATTATCGGTAAATTAAAGAAGCATTGTTACTACAGTATTAGGAGTATTTGTTTTGATGTCTGCTCAAGTACCAAGCTCTCCCACAAACTGAATGTTTGCATTACATGCACAACTGGAGGACTGAAGGTCCAGACAGGTCATGCAGCTTAGGCACCAGCTAAAGTTGTTTGTTCTATCTGAAACAAAGTATTCAAACAGAACAGAGTGCAGCTGCTGTGCAGGTGTAACATCACTCAGGATCTGTGCATCCTAGCAAAGGGGTGAGCCATGCCACCATCAGTAATGCCAATGACTACATATACAACATTGCTGTGGTTTGACACAGCAGATAACTAAGTCCCACACAGCCGTTCACTCACCACACCCCCTGTCAAGTGGGATAGGGGAAAGAATTAAGAGAAAATACAGTAGAACTGGTCGGTTGGGATAAAAGCTATTTACTAGGACAACAAAGGAAGTAAAAGAAATAACAGTAACTTTATATCATAGAACCATCAAGGTTGGACTAGATGATCTTGGAGGTCTTTTCCAACTGTTCACCTCCCACCAAGAAGGACCACTAAACCACTGTCCCTCAGTTCCACATCCAGACATACGTTCAACACATTCAGGGATGGTGACTCCACCACCTTCCTGGGCATCCTGTTCCAGTACCTGATCACTCTCTTGGAGAANACCCCCTGTCAAGTGGGATAGGGGAAAGAATTAAGAGAAAATACAGTAGAACTGGTCGGTTGGGATAAAAGCTATTTACTAGGACAACAAAGGAAGTAAAAGAAATAACAGTAACTTTATATCATAGAACCATCAAGGTTGGACTAGATGATCTTGGAGGTCTTTTCCAACTGTTCACCTACCACCAAGAAGGACCACTAAACCACTGTCCCTCAGTTCCACATCCAGACATACGTTCAACACATTCAGGGATGGTGACTCCACCACCTTCCTGGGCATCCTGTTCCAGTACCTGATCACTCTCTTGGAGAAGTTTTTCCTACCTGAACCTCCCCTGGCACAACTTCAGGCTATTCGCTCTCATCCTACTGCTAGCTACTTGGGAGAAGATGCTGACCCCCACCTCAATACAATCTCCTTCCAGGAGTTGTAGAAAGAGAAAAGGTCTCCCCAGAGCCTCCTCTTCTCCAGACTGAACAACCCCTGCTCCCTCAGCCGCTCCTCATAAGACTTGTGCTCCAGACCCCTCACTAGCCTTGTTGTTTTTCTGGACATGTTGCAGGGCCTCAATGTCTTCCTTGCAGCGAGGAACTCAAAACCGAACACAGTACTCCAGGTGCGGCCTCACCAGAGCTGAGTACGGGGGGATGATC
>WBMW01000241.1:397095-420439 GCA_013396635.1 Penelope pileata
GGCGAGGCGCCGCCGCGGGCCGGGGCCGGGGCCGGGCCGCGAGAAGCTGCACGGGAGTGCCATGGCTCTGCCGGGTGAGGGGCGCGCGAGGAGGGCCGGGGCGGGGGAGCGAGCAGGGCGGCGGGAGGAGGGAAGGGCGGCGGGTTGCGCTCCGCGGGAGTGCTTTTATGCTCGTTCTTCCTTCTCTTCCGCATCTCCTCTGCCCGCTCTGCAGTACCTGCGGGCGCCCTTCAGCTGAGAGCGGCTGCGGGGCACCTGCTGGCGCCTGTAGGGCCGCGCGGGGAGAGGCACCGCTGTGGGGCTGGGGCTGCGCCGTGCCCGAGGCGGGGGTCTGCCCCCGCCGTGCCCCCGGAGCCTCCCCGCGGCCGTCCCTGCAGCCGCTGGGTGCGCTGTGCCGGCGCACGGCGGCTGCTGTAGCGGTGCGGAGAGCGGCGGCGGCCCCGCGGGGATCGCTCCTCGTGGGGCAGCGCGGCCAGGAGCGCTGCCCGCCCTCACCGGGCGCTTCCCACTGCGTCCGCCGTGGGATCCTGAGGTACCGGGGTGCTCGGCTGCAGGAAACCGAGTCAGCCTGAACCCTGGGAAGAGTTAAAAAATAATAATAATAAAAAAAAAAAAAGTAAAAAAATAAAAAGGAGAAAGCGTTAAGAACGCTGCTCCCGTCCTAGGCGGGAGTTTCAAGAGGAGGGGTCCCGTGTTTGCATTCGAAGGTTTGCAAAAGTTTGTAAAGGTTTCACACCCTACAGCCTCCTGAAGGGAGGTTGTGATGAGGAGGGGATCGGCCTCTTCTCCCAGGTAACAAATGATAAGACTAGAGAAAATGGCCACAAGTTGTGCCAGGGGAGGTTCAGGTTAGATATAAGGAAAAGCTTCTCTGAAAGAGTGGTCAGGCACTGGAACGGCCTGCCCAGGGAGGTGGTGGAGTCACCGTCCCTGGTGGTGTTCAAGAAGCGTCTGGATGAGGTGCTAAGGGATATGGTTTAGTAGCTTAGTGGGAAATATTGGTGGTAGGAGGACGGTAGGACTAGGTGATCTTTGGAGGTCCTTTCCAACCTAGTGATTCTGTGATTCTGTGAAAGCCTGATTCTGTGATTCTGTGAAAGCCTTTTTTGCAGCGTTGTGGTCCACTGAATGAGTGAGGTCCTCAGTGCTGGTTGCTGCTCCGTCAGCTGCTGCTTTTCTTGAGAACTGATGGCTGGAAAGAAGGCAGTGAGAAGCAGCAGCCTTTCGTTGTTTGTTTGTTTTTTATTGGTTAAAACTTAATCTAGTCTAAAACCTTACTTCTAGCATCATTATTGGAAGCCAATATAACAATAACTGAATGTCACTCTCAAGAATTTGGTGGGAGCAAGGAAGATAATCCAGATCTAGTAAACCTGTGTGTAGGTAGGTGGAGGGCCATTAACTTTTTCAGACACTGTCAACAGGCTCTAGCAAAGACACCCATCTTGGCTGGGATTCCTGTGTTTTCAGGAACTAGCTATTCAGAAAACTGTGTGTACGACTGTTAATTTGCTGTGTTTTTTGTACTGTACAGAAAGGCACCCTTTGATTTTGGAAATTCTGCTTTGACTTTCATGATGAATTGACTCAGGCAATTTAAAAGTAACACTGATCCTTTTGTGGGGAGCAGCTCACCAAGGTTTCTCTTCTGAGTTACATCTTACTGGTCTGTTTAACTTAACGGTGGGCTCCCATAGGCACAGAAAGCAACTTTGCCAAAATTTGGAGGTGCGATTGCTCTGGTCTGTGTATTGATGTTACCAAACCAGATTTAAAAGGAACTTAAGAGTTCAGTTTAGTGACACGTAATTGACTAAATTAAATTTTCTCTTTCAGGTGGAAATAAGGATAACATCAGAGCAGGATGCAAGAAATGCGGCTACCGTAAGTCCTTAGTTAGCAATATGATGATGCAGTGTTTTCTGTGTTTTATGATGATGGAACTACTTTTCGGGGGAGGAAAAAAAGTTTCCACCCTTGTTGCTTAGACAGTTGTCAGTTTAAGCTACTATATATATATGTGTCAGTGTAAGCTAATATATATATTTCCAAAACTTTGAATTTCAAGCACTGTCCTTGATGTCTACCATCATACTCACTGAGATGAGTGTTTGTGTTCCTTCTGAGTCTCACTGCAAGCTTAAGTGGGCTTTTCTGCTCGAGGTATGTCCAATATGTTTTGAAAGAAAAAATGATTTAAAATCTGTGTGATCTTCTTCACCAAGAAAGTCCACTTCTTTGTGCATTGCATACTGTAAGAAATAGTTTATTTTAATCATAGGATCATTTGGGTTGGAAAAGACCTTCAAGGTCATCTGGTCCAACCACCTAACACTACCACAGATATCAATAAGCCGTGTCACTAAGTGTCACATCCACAAGTTTCTCAAATAAGTCAAGGGATGGCGAATCCACCACTTTCCTGGGCAGCCTATTTGTTGTTGTTTGACCCAGCAGATAGCTAAGTCTCACAGAGTTGTTCGCTCACCCCCCCCTCCTTCCACATGTGGGATGGGGGAGAGAATTAGGAGAAAATACAGTAGAAGTCATGAGTTGGGATAAAAGCTGTTTACTAAGATAGCAAAGGAAGTAAAAGAAATAACAGTAATTTTATATATACACAAAAAAAATAAATAACACACAAAGCAAGGGCTCACCACCCACCAACCGATGCCCAGCCAGTCCTCGAGCAGCGGCCCCTCCTCAGCTAACTCCTCTTCTTTATATTACATGATGTCATATGGTAAGGAAAATCCCTTTGGCCTGTTTGGGTCAGCTGCCCTGGTCCTGTCTCCTCCCAGCTCTCTGTGCCCCTGCCAACCCCCTGGCTGGCAGAGCAATACAAGAAGCTGAGAGACTGAAATGTCCTTGCCTCTGTTCAATGCTGCCAGGTTGAACAAGTATAAATAGTCAGTATATGTTATCAGCTTTGTTTTTCTCCTAGAACCAAAACATAGCTTCATAGCAGACACTATGAGAAAGGCAACTTCTGTCTCAGCTAGAAACTAAGACACTATTCCCAATGCCTAACCATCTTTTCTGTGAGGGAATTCTTCCTGATAGCTGGTCTAAATCTCCCCCGATGCAGCTTGAGGCTTTTTCCTCATGTCCTGTCACGTGTCACCTGAGGACAGATATTGACACCCACCTCGCTACAGCCTCCTTTCAGACAGTTGTAGAGAGCCATGAGGTCTCCCCTTGTCATCCTCCTTTCCAGACTGAACAGCCGCAGCTCCCTCATGCTGAGTTTGTATGTGCTCAGTGCTTTGAGTTCTGAGAGCCTGTCGCTGCCTTCCTCCTGAAGGCCCTCTCAGCTGACGCTGTGCAGGGTTGGGCGCTTTTGCCACACACTGCCCACTCCGTTACTTGCAAGTTGTGTAAGTTAGCATTGAGCTTACACTTTTCATTATGCTCTGTTAATGAAAGTACATCTGTGGCTGCTCTCCTGATTAATGTAGATGTATGCTAGTGAAGATATTTGTTAATTACGAAGTCAAATTTTTGGAACAATGGAGAAGTGGACACTGCTCCATAATAAACTACATTGAACTTTTAACACAGTGATTCAGGCTGTATGTATGAGTGTTGTGTAGGGTGAAGGGAAAAAAGCTTCATTCTTTCACTATAGACTTTGCTTCCAACAAATTTTTTCAGTAAATTTCTTTGCATATCCATTCTTCCAGAGGAGCAGGAGTATCAAGGACAGGACAAGGGGTAACGGTTATAAACTGAAAGAGGGTAGATTTAGGCTAGATATAAGGACGAAATTCTTCACTGTGAGGGTGGTGAGACACTGGAACAGGTTGCCCAGAGAAGTCATTGATGCCCCCTCCCTGGAAGTATTCAAAGCCAGGCTGGATGGGGCTTTGGGCAACCTGGTCTAGTGGGAGGTGTCCCTGCCCATGGCAGGGGGGTTGGAACAAGATGATCTCTAAGGTCCCTTCCAACCTGAACCGTTCTATGATTCTATGATCAACACAGATTTAGTAGTTCATTTGTAGGTGTGATGTCCAAAGCTTTCTGGAAGAGAAGGAAACCTGTAGTCAAATCACATAACCAATGTTTATGTTCCTGAAAGTTCTGTCTTCAAGGTGAGGAGTTTTTAATATGAAGAAGCTGAGTTTGTTTCAATTGCTACTTGAACACCTGTACACAGATGATATCTTTGATATATATATATATATACTTTTTATTTTCTGTTATGATTCCAATAGGTGTATTCAGCTTCAGGGTGTCTAATTCTGATCATGATTATTGCAGTGTAACTTAGAAAATTAAAAATACTAGTGAAGTAGTAGTATGATCAGTATTATACACCGATTGTTAAAAATGATTTGTATTTCATAAGGGAATAAAGTTCTTCTATTTCACTAAAGGGAGACAGAGCAGCATACAGCAGAACTTCTGTAGTTTTTTAAATATTTCACTTCAAGCTTTTAAACAGTTTCTTCAGAAAGGATCTGAGGCCATTAAAGAAGTAGAAAGTAATATTTGAACAAAATCTTTAATAAAAATATGAGGGAGATCATAAAGCACCACTAGATGGAACACCATTGCACAGCCTCTCAAAATTCTTTGAGGCATTTGCAAAGTAAGCATTTTCCTACCTTGTTCATTGATAGCAGCCTATGCTGGCCTTTTTTCTCTTATTAAAATTGCATAATACTTTAGCTCTTGATAGTTTTTAATCTTTGTTTCTGAATTTTTGTTTTGTTCAGCTGGTCATCTGACATTTGAATGCCGAAACTTTCTCCGAGTAGATCCTCAAAGAGATATTGTTTTAGATGTTAGCAGCACTAGCAGTGAAGACAGTGAAGAAGAAGAGCTGCAGAGACTGCAAGCCATGCGTGAAAAAAAGAGTAAGTTTGATCTTCTTATTTATTTATTTATTATAAAAGTAAAAATTGGATAATGGTCTTCTGATGTGCTGGACCTATCATTTTGTCCTTTCTGAGACATCCTACTAGTTCTTCGAAGTCTGTGCTTTAAAAATATATCTTTTACATTGTTTGTTCAGGCTTCAGAGATTTGATACATTCATGTCTTGTTTATTAATTCCTTTAATGGGAAATTAATAATGTACACATTTAGAATATCTCAAAAAGAGCTTCTTAAATGCAAAAGATTCTAAGACCATTGATAAGCAGCTACTTAAAAGAAAATGAAATGGATGTTTTGAGTTGATTCTGTGATTACATGTAGTTTAAGTATCTTAAAGGTGACAGCAACTCTTAAAACTAACAACAGATAAGGCAATTGAGTTTCTATCAAATTTTAGTATCTTTAGTATTTGTAGTATTTTGATTGAAATAGATGGCCAATTGAATTTCAACATTGACACTTGGAGAAATAATCCTGTCTATTTGGAAAGTCTGAGCATCAACTCAGAGAGAGAATAGGTGTGTCAATTACTTAACAAATACTTGAGTTCATTTGATTTTGAACTCCAAAAGTGTTGTTCCCGTAAGAAAGAAGGGAAAGTTGTTCTCCCATAGTATGTTTTAAACAAATGAATTTTCTTCTTCCCCCCTAATTTGAAACATTTTTGTTCTGTTGCTCTCACAGTTCAGATTCTAAATTAATTTCTACTAAGGATGCTATGTAGAGAGGAAAAAGGATAGAGAGAACTCTGTGTTGTGTCAAACCACTTCAAAAGAAGCTTGTATATCAAGAGTGCTGAATTTGTTGCAACAGTCCTTTCTTGTAACAAGTCTCTTTTTATGTCCTTTTGAATGTAAGGTTGGCTTGTTGGTTTTATTTTTATCTTCTTTTTTTTTTTTTTTCCCCTAAACTGGTTGAAGATAGATACCTGCAGGAGAAAGGGCTGTTACAATATCCCTGACTATTAATTGTTCTTTTTCAAAATGTGTCCACTATGTGTAGTTTAAGGAGTTAGTAATGTCAATAGTTTAGGCAAGATTTTGTCATTTTCAAGTGGCCTCATCTTCTCAAGATTTTTGCACTGTTTACACTTAGTTTTGACCTGTTTTCTTAAAAATTTACGGGGTCCTTGTTCACATGTTAAATTCATAATAAATTCTTTCAAATTTAACTCCATAGTGTATAGACCGATGTTGTGATTCAACCTAGCAGACAGCTAAGCACCACTGCACAGCTGTTCGCTCACTCCCCCTCCACTCCCAATGGAAGGGGAGAGAATGGGGGGGAAAAAAGGTATGCTTTCTAGGTTGAGATAAAAACTATTCACTGAGCCAGAAAAGGAAAAGAATACTGTAATGATTATATATATATTTTACAAAAGAAGTGATGCACAACTCAATTGCTCACCACCTGCTGAGCAATGCCCAGCCCTTCTGCGACCCCTGGCTAACTGTCCCCAGTTTTACAGCTCTCATGATGCTATATGCAAAAGCTTTATGCTTTTGGGCAGTTTAAGTCAGCTGTCCTGGTTCTTTGCCCCATCTCAGCTATCTGTTCTAAGGATGAGTTCTAGAGTCAGCATTTTCCTGTATGTCACCTATGCTTTAGATGATAGTGAATTCAAAGAATTCAGAATACCTGTTGGGGTGGTTTTGTTGAGGTGGTTTGGAAAAGTCTAAGGTCAGAAATTTCATCCAATGAGATAGAAATATTACTTGCAAGTGAAATATGAAAAGACTATGTAATACTGAACACAGTTAGGACAGGAAATGAACATGACTGTTTTACTGAAGCTGCTGACTTAGACAAAGTACAGTTACTTCAACATTCCCACAACAGATAATATTACCATTGCTGCATATGCTGTTACTGAGGGTTTGTAACAACTAAACAAAATAAGGATTTAATCTTTGTTCACTCTTCTTGTATTTAATATTAAGGATTTTGTCTAACAGCCATGTAGTGTTTTGTTATGTTGAGCAAGTCATAGATTAGCATGGACAAAATCTGTGGGCTTCAGGATTTTAGTGTACGCCTGTTAGGGTGTGCTGATTACTTCAACGTTTCAACTTTTCTGTCCTGTATTTAGGTTTTTAAGCAACTGTATAGGGGAAAATGGGAAAAGGCCAAATTAAGGGTGACTTTTCTAACAATTTTCATAGACGTTACCTTCACAGTTAACTCAAATTTTTCTTTGTTATAGCTACTTGTGAAGTGTGAAATAAGGCTGTGTGAACGTAGTGCAAGTAGACCTAGGGAGCCTTGGTTTCAGACTTGTACAAGTCTTTTAAAATACAGAAGTTACATTTTAGAGGGCTTCCTTTATTCTTGGTGTTCAGATAAGTGTCTTTAGATTGTAAATGGTATATTAAGTTTTGCTGCTCTGAAAAATATTCCTGAAATTAATGTATACTAGGTCAGAATGTGGAGAAAGGAGAAGAACTTTAAACAAGAATTTTATAGTAACTTTACATTGCTATTGAAGCCTTTATTTTAATGCTCTTCTTAATTCAGACTTGAGTGTGTTGTGAACTATACTTTTTTATCCATAGATTTAAATGAGGAGGAAGAAAAAAAGAAACAAAAAAGAAAAAGCAAAGAAAAAACAAAACTAAAGAGACCAAGGAAAAGGTAACCCTTTCACACCTATTTAATTTCAAAACAGTAATTTAGAAGCTTTCTGGTGTTTGGGTGGATTTCTGTTTCAAAAATATTGCTTCTTTGAACGCAGTGGGTTTTGCATGTACTCTTTTGGTTGGAAAAGCTGCAAGAGAAAACTTGTTTGTTCTTTGAGTAATGGTAAAGTGACAGGCTTCTGCTGTGGAGTTAGGACCATGGAGGTCTTGAGAATTCTAGCAAGAAATAGAAGTTGTGCACATGTGCAGGTCTGAGAAAGCAGCGTTCCCTTTGACTACCCAACTGCAGTCACAGTGTCGTGGGAAAAGGAAAAGGAGTCAGGAGGATCAGGGGTTGGTCCTCAGCTTAACTCATGTGGATAGCATCATTAAGCTTCCCTCTGTGCATGTGTGTGCACATGCACACACATATTCTTTCTGAGTAGCATAACTATCCAAAGGAGAACTTCTGCAGTTTTACTTAGCATGTATTGAGTTTTAACGTTCCTGTTGCTGTAGAAGCCCAGAAAAGTGTTACTCTGGTTTCAAAGAAAAGATCACAATACCTAAATTTATTGTGAGTCTGACTTTTGACCTGCTGACTGATCTTTAGATGAGTGCACTCAGTCATTAAGATTGTTGATGAGATATCATCCCAGGAACTGCACTCAGAGACAAGAAATGTGTAATGTATTTGGAGGCCAGAATAGAATGTTCTTCAGAAATAAAATAAAGAAACAGGATTTAATACCAGTTGTATTGGCATTTTCCCCCTTCCTTATTTACATAGTGTAGCTATAACCTATACTTACAAAGAGTACAGAAGAGTTGGTCTGCTGATGGTAGTCTTTAAATGCAAGTAGCTAATAGTGTATCTTGTAAACAACAGGACAGAACTACCCTCTTGAGCAAAATAATTAGGATTTCCTTTTTATTGTCATCTTAATTTTGTATGTATGTAGTCATTTCCTTCATTGCTGCTGGTTAGAGACAAATAATACCAGCTGCAAGAGGATACAAATTTATCATACCTATTTCTCCTAGATTTTTATATATGTGAAATAAATAAGGATTTGTCCAAAGACATTCCTGTGTCATTAGTATTGATCCTGTGATACTTTACAAGCTGGAAGCTCTATTTTACTATCATACTAGTACTACATACTAGAAACTTTCACTCAGTTTTCTTGAGGTCTGTACTCTTAGTCTTTTTTCTTACTAATGGTTGAAAAACACAAACCTCACCTATTCCATTGCTAATCAATCTGCATTATAAATATATTGCTTCTCTAGTATGGTAGTCTAATTAAAAAAATCATTCATTGGACATGCAGATTGGGATAACATAAGCTTTCCAGAGGATGCTACTGTGTAAGTTCTTCACCAATTTGATCTGCAAAATTATATAAACACTGAAATAATAATAATAAAAAAATTGCTTCTCTAAATACCCATCAATATCTGTTTTTACTAGATCTTCCTCATCAAGTGCTGCTGAAGAGGATGGGCCGAAGTCAAAAAAACAAAAATCACACAAAAAGGAAAGGAAAAAAGAAAAGAAGAATAAATCTAAAAAAGGAAAACATCATAAAAAGGAAAAGAAGAAGAGACGAAAGGAAAAGAGTTCATCTTCTGATACTTCAGACAGTTCTAGTAGTGACTAAGGTGCTAGCCTATTTTTGCTCTCATTTCTGCAGAGAATAGGATGATTTTCCTTTCAAATCTAGCCTATTTATGCTTTGCAATGTTGTTTATATTGATATATATTTTTGAAGAAATCTATTTACAAATATCAGTGCTTCAAATTATTAAATGGACCATTTGGAAAAAAAGATCTGCTCTTCTAATTCCAAGTTTATTAGTATTCAAACATGCAAGCTGAACTAGTTTTTCACTTAGTTCAGTTGTGATTAGTTGTGTTTTCAATCCTTTACATTGGGATGTGGCAAACTTCCATTGCAAGTCTCTGTGTCAAAATACTTGGACTTAAATACACTTAATGTTGGAGTGGTTAAATCAAATTTAGAAATTTAAGTGAGCTTTCTTATGCTATTTTATTGCATAAATATGTTCGCCTCACATGGGAGGTGGGCAATCTATCATGTTGAAGTTGGTAACAAAATTTACCATTTGCTATCAGTGCCGTTAAGCATGTGAAAATTTAGTAATTGGATACTTTGGTGTCCAATTCATATCTTTCCCCACAAGTGGATTAAAGATAAGCTGATACTTTGAGTTGAGCAGATTTTAGCTGTGTGATCCCATCCCAGAAATGCCTCATCTTCAAAGTGCCTACATTTGCACATAAGTGGCTGGGTATACAGTTGCTAAGTGTCATGGGCGTCAAGAGATGAGAAAGAGCAACTCATAAGGTTTCTTAAGGGCAGTATCCATAGTCTGTAGTTTCTATTGCAAATTAGAACATTGTGTCACTATAAAAATTTGTATTATATTTTAATGGTTACTGTGATGGTCCTGAAAGTGAGACCTAGATTTAACTCCTTCAATCTTGTAAGCACCAGATGAGTACCCTAATTATTGGGTAACTGTAGTTGTAATGTAGCTGCTGTGCTAGGGAACACAAGGGCAAAATTCTCACAGAAGACACAGAAGAACAAAGAAAAATAATTTGTAACTTTCTACATAGATCTGTCAGTAGAGGATAGCAAGAGTCCTTGCATCTGCTCTTTTCTTACTGATTTTCTGTTTTAATCTTTCATTCATACACCATGATTTCTGGGATAGGCTTTGACAAGCCCATGGGCTTTCACAAACTGACATCAAGTTGAGTGGTGTGGTTGACACAGTAAAAGGAAGGGATGACATGCAGGGGGACCTCAACAAACTTGAAAGATGTGCCCATGTGAACCTAATGAGGTTCAACACAGCAGACTGCAATGTCTTGCACTTGGGTCGAAGTAATCCCAGATACGTATATAAACTGGGAGAAGGGATCCTTGAGAGTAGCCCTGCAGAGAAGGATTTTGGGGTCCTGGTGGACAAAAAACTGAACATGAGCCAGCAGTGTGCTCTTGCAGCTCGGAAGGCCAATGGTATCCTGGGCTCCATCAGGAGAGGGGTGGCCAGCAGGGACAGGGAGGTGATTGTCCCTTTCTACTCTGCCCTCGTGAGGCCCCATCTGGAGAACTGTGTCTAGGTCTGGGGCTGCCATCACAATAAAAATGTAGAGCTGTTGGTGTGGGTCCAGAGGAGGGCCACAAAGATGATCAGAGGGCTGGAGCACCTCCCCTATGAGGACAGGCTGAGGAAACTGGGCTTATTCAGCCTGGAGAAGGGAAAGCTGCGGAGGGACCTCATAGCAGCCTTCCAGTATTTAAAAGGAGATTATAAACAGGAGGGGAACCAACTTTTTACAAGGGTAGGCAGTGATAGGACAAGGGGGAGTGGTTTTAAGGTGAAGGAGGGAAGGTTTAGATTAGATGTCTGGGAGATTTTTCACTGAGGATGCTGAGGTGCTGGCACAGGCTGCCCAGAGAGGTTGTATGGATGTCCTGACCCTTGAGGTGTTCAAGGCCAGGTTGGATGGGGCCCTGGGCAACCTGATCTAGTACCTGATCTGGAGGTTGGCAGCCCTCCCTGTGGCAGGGGGGTTGGAACTTGATGATTCTTGGGGTCCCTTCCAACCCAGGCCATTCTATGATTCTATTAATAGAACTGGACTCCTTAATTAGCTGATGGCTGTGCATACAATTCAAAGGTGTGTTAGGAACATTTCTTTTATAAGTATTAATCCAAAGTCTTCTACCCTCCTGTTCATGCTGGCCTTCTTAGTGCTGCTGTGGCTTCACAGAGCTGATTTTTAACTGGGTTGGTTCTCCGAGTCAGTGATTCTGTGGAGAGCAACCAGGGAGTTGTGAGCTACATAAGCCAGTCCTGTTGCCAAAGGAAATGTTTAATTAAGCCATGGTTTAATACACAACTCTTTTTTTTTTTTCCCTTAATATTTTCATAATTAAATTGGAAGGGTTGTCGGAGTTAGAGGATTTTGAATTTCATGTATAATTTTCTCATGATCCTCCATGGGCATGCAAACTTTGGAGAATGGGATTTTGTACTTCACTTGTTTCCTGAATTTGAAAGCTTCCTCTAGCTGTAAAGCTTCATGTAGCTGAAGGCAAATTTTACTTAGCTTTCTATAACAGAATGGCAGAGGAGGTTACTAAGCAACTCTTATTAAAGTATTCTCTCTACACATAAGTATAATTTGACCACCAAATTACATTTAATAACTAAATTAAAGAAAGGGTAAAGACAGAAAAGTAGCTAGGAGTATTGAAATTGTTCTAATTTTTCAAATCAAAAGACTGCTTATCTAAATAGCAGTGCAATTACTTTTTGTGTAGCATTACAGCAGTCCTAGTTGCAGTGGTATTTCATAATGCACATATAGAATATTTTTCATACTAGAAAAGCTTTTATAGTTCGATCAGTTTGAATGTCACTGTTCTCTCAATTCATGTGTTTCGTTAACAGAGAGGATATTGTATATTGGTCTACTTTTCAGACTATATTCACATTTTATTTACAAAGATGTACATTAAGGTCAATTGAATTTGCTGCAGAACTGAAATGCTCAAGATTTCAGGTGCAAGCTGGCGTATCAAGAAATGCTGAAATGAACAGTTTTTTGCCAAGCGAATGTTTGCTTATCTTTAAAAGGTGATACCAGAATAAATATGTTGTTTTTCCCTGTTTGATTTTGCCATAATTGTAGTGATTCTGATGTGTTGTAACAAATATTATTGTGTCACTTGAGTTTCCACCAGAACCAAAATGCCCGCTTAAGTTCCTCAAAAAGTGACATTCATCAGGTGTAGGTATCAAAACAAGACTTCTGATTTTAACATTCATCCTTTTCTTCTACTAAGTGTTGTTAGTTTCAGTTTTCATGGTTTAAAGGATGGCGCCTGACGTAACTGCCGCTCTTCCAAGATAGTGATTGTATGCTACTTAAGAAGCACCAGAGTTCTTATGAGATGAAGGTGATAACAAGGAATGTAATCCCTTGTCAGCAGATCTCAGTTACTGGATGGAACACATGTTTTCAGAAAGCAAGGAAAAATAACACATATAAGCAGTACATGGGGCAAGATCAGTAATTCCAGTCGGGGCAGCACCAGACCAAAGTAACACAACAATGACAAGTCACTAACTCCATAATCCTTACAGTAAGCTCTAGAATGCAAATTCAGCCTCTTCTACCAGCAAATTTTCTGTGAGTATTACACTATCACTATTAAGTTTACTTTTTTTTAGGTTGTGGAATACAGTGGTCATAGTTTCATAGTGTCAGCGTGCATAGTTTCTGAGAATTTTTCTTGGAGTATTTTCTGCAGGTTAGTCAAATACTTGTTTTATTGTGTTCTGAACTCTGTTTAGTGGTCTACTTTGGTTCTTTTGCAGTATGCAAGGAAGCATAACTAGGGAATAAACAAAGGTATTAGCCATAGGTGCCCAAGATGTGGAGATAAAACTCAATAATAAATTCTCAGTAATACAGAATTATTACACAACTCTTAAATTGAAGGTTTTTTCCTTTCAGCAATAAATTCAAGAGAAGAATTATAACATAGCTCAGAATTTGCAACAAGGCAACAGCTACAAAATATTTCAGTCTAATTAGGAACTTGGAACACACTGAGTACATTACAAGGTTTGATCTTTAAGGAGATCAAAGCTGCAGAGGTAATCAGTACATATTGAACTCTATTTTCTTAGTGCTTCCATAGTTGCAACAGGAAAGCGAGTCATACCTGCATGTCACTCTCAGGTATATAATGAGTAATGAATCTGAGACAGTGCTTGTCTGTTTCGTACAGTAATGCAGTTCCTGGAACTGTGTTTTCAGCAGTTCATCTTTCGCAGTTCTTTACATCTTCTGTCCCCGGCCAAAAAAGGGAGCAATCTGTTTATGCAGAACAGAATGTCAAATACTGCAAAATATTGTTTTAACTCAATTTATTTAAAGTGTTTGATTACTTAGTAGCACCTTGCAGTTTCCATAGCAGAGTGAGCAGGAAAGCTGTTGGAAAGAAATCTGGACATTGCTGTGTCTTAGCTACTCACCCATCTTAACTTGTCAAAACTACTGTACATCAGAGACTCTTCTAGGCAAAGCATACACTTGGTGCATCTTACTGCAATTCCTTTATCTCAAGGCATCAGTACCTCCTAAGGACACTAATGGAGACTCTGCAATGTAAATCAATAAATAAGAACACGGATGGATAGAAAATACGTAAGATACTGGAATGAAAGAAGATACTGTGGTATGTAGCCCAATTTCAGAATGAGTGAAGGGAGGATAAGGAGCATAAAGGTTTATCTCTGAGAGACTAAGTTGCTCATGCCAGGGATTAGGAACGAAAGGTACTGGAAGGAGGCTGAAAGATAGAGATTTAACAAAAAAAAGTATTTCTGTGGACTCGTACCAATGAGAATTAGTGTGCTTCTTGCAAAGGAAAAAAAGTAGACTCTTAACCCTTTGAAAGATGTAATTTTTTTAGATATATAACTTTGACTTCCTTAAGGAAATATCTTCTGTTACATTCGAGTTCTAATTTGCTTCGCTAAAACTTTCCAAATCTCTGAAGTGTTCTGAATCTTAAATAGCGCTGTCTTTCTATAACAGCTGCCAGATCTGTTCTAGGTGCAATTGTTCTTTCTGCTGTTGCTATATCTTCTCCTGACTGAAAGAGATAAATGTTTTGAGTCTGGAAAAAGAAAACCAAAAGAGTGTTGCTCATGGGATCAGCAGCTTTCTCTCTCTCTCTCTCTCCCCCCCCCCCCCAGCTTCTGAATCTTTATTACCTTTTTTCCTAAACTGCAACACAGGAAAGATTAAAAAAAACCTTTTCTCGATGCTGACAGTACAAATTACTTCTTTACATTTTCCCAGACGTCTAAAAAGGGTTGTCCAAGATAATGCTGAGAATGCAGGAGCTAAGTAAATTTCAGGAAGAAAAAGCAGAATGGAAGAAATATTTTTTCTTCTATTGTGAAATGAGGATATCTGTAGATTACTTCTCATGTGATGGCTGATAATAAATGAGCTACTCCTAATATGAGTGAAAAAGATCACATACTTCATACTGTTAAGGATAGTTTTTTCTGGATGGTTTCAACCAGTTCTTTTGTGTTCCTAAACAAGGTCTTAATTTCCCCCCTCTACATTAGTTATGTGCATTGTATTAGGTCTTTTTTCAGTAAACTGTCACTGAAGGAACTTGAAAACAAAGAAAATTGGTATTTACTGTCTTTGAGGAGGAAGGCTTTTTCACTCTAAAGATATTGCTACGGGACTGTTTACAGGAAATTTGAAAAACTTGACTTTTCAATTACCAAGATAAGGGTACAGTACTCCCTTCAATATTAGTGAACAATAAGTAAACGACAGCAAAGGAAGAACGCTTAAAATATAAATAAACAAATTCATATTAGCTGTTCAGGAATAAATTTAGGCTGGAAATTGGTAGAAACGTTCTATACATCAAAGGATGGAAGTCCCAGAAGACCAAGAAACACAACTCCAGAAAGATGGAACCTGGTAAATGTAATGGTTCATATGAATGTTTGGTTGTGTGAGACAGGAGGAGACTAGACAAATAGAACCAGGTGGTCTTTTTGACTCCAGAATTCCTATTACTACTGACACTTAGCTTCATTTAATAATTAGGAGGAAAAAAAAAAAACAAGAAAGAAAAACATACTATGAAAGTTTAAATATAATATGAAATGAGACGAAGTCTGAAGTACTAGTGAGGGGGAAGGGATAATAAAAGTACACTTGAAGAATTCAGAACAACAGACAATTACCAGTCTGAGACAGCCTAAAGAAAAACAGCCAGTTTGGGGAGCAGTAAATCTGAAAGAATGTGGCACAGGTTTAAAATGTAAGCTGCACACAAAGTCTAGTCCTACAGTCCTTAACATCGTCATATTACAGGGAGGAGAAATTAGTAGTGTAGCACTCTGCAACTCATAGTCATTAAACAAATTGTTTAATGCTGGATGAGTTCAGGGAGCAAGAAAGGAAATGGCTGACAACATGAGGCTCAATCTGAGCTGCACGTTATGTATACACTGAGAGCAAGGTAACTAGAAAAAAATAATACATTAGAGGTTACAACCACCAACTAAAGAAGAAAGGTACAGCTCTTACTTGAAGTATGACTGAAGCAATAAGATTAAAAAAATTAGTACAAGGAGTTAGAATCTTGGGGAAAAGATTTCCAGCTTTAATATGAATTACTGAGTTGTAGAACTGTTTAAAGTCAGCATTTTCAACCTTTGCCACACTATGATCTCTAGAAAATGTCTCCTCTCCACCAGGATTTAGCCTGGATTAGCTCTTATTGAAGCAGAAAAGGAAGGTTACATGGTTTCTGCTGGCAAAACATAGGTTTTGCTGCCTGTCAGCCATTTCCATCAAGGTCCTGAAAAATAGGATCACAATCTTCCCAAACTAATGCTACAAATCTCCTCAGAAAACGAGAAAAAACAGAGATACAGCAGAGACAGATGCCCCTCTAGCTTGTCTTGTCCAAGAAGCTAGACAATAGGAAGGATAGTTTTTAAATAGATAATGATGAATCTCACCTTTACACTGACATAGGTAGGACCAGCAGGCATTTTAAAGAGTATCACTGCGTCTCTGTGCATTTATTCCTGAAATGGGATAAGGGTTGATTATAGCCTGTTCCCTATTTGCTGACACAGATTTTCTAGGATAAATGTCAAATCAAGATAAAAGAATAAAAAATTAAAAAAATTTAACATTCATTTAGGATGACGTGACAACTAAAATTGCACCTCGTTACGGATGAACACCAGTGTTCTAAAACCCAAACATGAAAAGCCCAAACAGCAGTAATACAATAACAGAGAGTTTCTAAATGTATGTGAAGAACTTCAACAAAGAAACTTTTCCTTGGCTAGACCAGAGCTCTGTGACTGCCTGCAAAGAAGCGCTTACTTCTAGTGGCCTAGAAAGACCTGGTCCTGCAGACTGGCAGACAAAAGCTGAAAAAAAGACCGCATGACCTGCAGAATGAATAGTAACAGGCTGTGAATTTTGCAGTCCCACTTCCTCTGCAGACTGTGGTGAGCTTGCTAATGTACATGGCTGTCTTCAGCTTGTTTGCCTCTCAGCATGTCGAGGCCCCTAAATCCAGTAACTACCGGACCTCCTTCTCTAATCACATCAAGTTTGCTGCAGCATCGTCGATGTTGTGCAGGCTGCTGACACCTCGCTCCACTGACACGAGAAAGAGTTGCTAACAATAAAGGGTCCAATCAACTGCCCAGACCCCTGTGTCTAGTGCCATTCGAGGTGCCCTCCGGTCCCTGGAGCACCTGTACAGATCTGACAGTTTATGATAAACTACCTGTGAGTAATCTGCTGTCCTTTATGTGATAAGGAGAGGATACCACGTGACACCCAAACAAGTTTAGACTTACATAAGAATCTGAACCAAGACCGACTGGATTAAATTTATATAAACTAGCTGATGTAGATTAACTATCTGCCGGGGGGCAGTGGGNCAGCCCCAGCGGCCATTGCCGCTGTCCGGGCAGCGCCACGCCTCTTAAGGGGCCCGTGGCCCGGCACGGTAGGCCTTCTCCGTCGCCGGTTCTGGGATCCGTGTCGGGGCTGGGGGCGAAGGAGCGGCCGAGGGCGGACGCCCAGAGGAAGGGAAGCCCCCCGGAGGGAGCCCTGCGGCTGCCATTCCCTCGCCCGCCCGCGCCCCCGCCCGCTGTTCGCCCCTCGCGGGGGCACTGAGGGGATCACCGCGCCGCGGGGAGGGGGAGTCCAGGCCGGGGGTCATGGCCGCTGTCAGTTAAAAGACAACTGGAAGACATTCCATTTCCTCTTGATCATCAGCGTTCCTTCAGTTTGAGAACTAAACCATCTATCCATTAGGATTATTAAAGGCTATATACCCGGGACTGGAGAGAAACTTCAAAATTGATTAGAAGTGTGGGGAGGTTTCAAAATGAACAAAGACTGCAATTTTAGTAGTCTTTAGTTTAGGAAGAATAAACACAAGTTAGCAGGATAAGAAAAGGTACAAGAATGTACATATCGCTGTGCGCTTCAAACGGTGAGAACAGAAAGGACTTTGAATCTCTAAAGACAGTATTTATAAACCTGCTTCCATCACAGGATGTGCTGAAGTTGTGCCGCTCATCGTGTTATGTCTTAGTCAAGAGCTTTGCATGATTAATTAGCATGTACACATTTACCTCATTAATGTATATTCCACTGCAATAAAATCAATAAAAGTACAGAAATGTGAGCTGTTGTATAAGCTGGTGTGTTGAATGCCACGTGACGATATGTGGGTAAGTTCTGCACGAGACACAACTACTTCCTAATCTTGGTTTGAAGGTAGATGCTAAAGACGAGCATCACACTGACCTGGTAAAATGTCTGTGTATGTACGAATACAACAAGATTTTAAGGAATTAACAACATATGCCCTTGTGAAAGTTGTATAAATGCTGCTTGCTTTCTCCCTTTCTCCCTCGTAGCATTGCTACATATACAGTCTTGTTGTCTACGCTGTTTTTTGGCGTTAATGCAGACATTAATGCAAAAATGTCTACAGTTAATGAAATAGTATCTGTCTGACTTTGTAACATAGAATGAAACAAAAATAATTGGTTCATTTTAGTTACAGATCATCTCCCCAAGTAACATTTTTTAGTAGCCATTAGACATCAGAGCTTTTTTCCCCAGTTTTTGTAGCTGCAAAATCCATTTTATCTCTGGAGA
This sequence comes from Penelope pileata, assembly GCA_013396635.1. Lineage (NCBI taxonomy): Eukaryota > Metazoa > Chordata > Aves > Galliformes > Cracidae > Penelope > Penelope pileata. The sequence goes on from WBMW01000241.1 coordinate 415,390, forward strand.
TGGAGCTATGAAGTGCTTCTGCCCTTAGGCAGACTTTTAATGAAAACATGACAGTGCTGCCATCTCTTGGACATTCTTTATTACAGAAAACTAGGATCCGATTAATGATGACATTGCTGTGGGGAAAATGTTGAAGAATAGATTTTGAAAAAAAATCACCTTTCTGTGAATTTTGATTCTGTGTTTCTTAAGTACACATTCATGCTCACAAGCACACTGTTTTGTGACTGCATACGGGTATTCCTGTGATAAATGTGATATACTCTGAAGAACATTTTGTGACCGGAAATTGTAGAACACACTGCAGTCACCTTTATTTGTGCTATTTATTGAATATTATTGTGCTTGCACCTATATGCTCTTGTAGTATCTAGGCATGCATTCCTTAGATGGAATTAATTTTGCTTATGGAAAAATTTGCTAATGGAATTAATTTTGCTTATAGCCTTCCGTAATAAACTGCTGTTGGAAGTGTCTTGCCAAAAAAACATGGAGTATATCATTCCACAGGTATTTCCTGTGACAAGGAAACAACTCCTCCTTACGCATCACAAAACCCTTATGCAATAAGAAGGAATTTGGTTCCTGTTAATACATTGGGTCATGGTGGAAGTAGCAGAAAGGTTCGTAGTCACCTCCCTCAAGCACTACTCACTACCAGAGAAGTTAACTTGCTCTGTAAGGTAGTTACGAATTGTCATAGTGTTGCTGTCTAGTGCAAGTTTGGTTCTGGTGTCTCACCTATCATCTAGAAATATCAATACAAGTCTGGTATATTCATATCTATTGCTGCTACTAGCTGTCATTTTAGCATTTGTACGTTCACTGCAATTTTCTGTCATTTGGAAACGTACATCTTGAAATGGAAAAATTACCAAAACTTTGTAGTTTTCTGACAGTAAAATTACAAAAGAAACCCCACACGTATTCTGGCAATGTAACTAGAAACTAGTCATTTAATTTAAATAAAAAACTTTATTAACAATGTAAAACGTTTAATATCTTACAGTCTGAGATAATTCTGGCATGCCCTATAAGAGTTAATACCTAGTGATATGCAGATATCATGCTTTAAATTCTATTGGAAACAAAATGGGTTGGTGTCGTGTTTTACATTGTTTATTTTACTACACTTTAATAAATTAATTATTTTTTCCAAAAGCTTTTAGACATACTATTGGCTTAGAAGGAAATCTCTTACTTCTATGCATTGTACAGTATATAGATGGTATGATTTCTCTGTATTTACAAATTCTAAATATTTTCATATACGGTTTGTGTATCATAAATTACTTTTCTATGAAGCTTTTAAATTGAGATATAGTGGAAGACTAAATGTGAATGAGAGCACAAAAAGCAACTGGAGACTTTGTGCAAATTCTGTTACAATAATGTTTAAATATTTTAGAACTTTAATGCTTTTGCTGTTAAACATTTTCCTATGCTTAAAGACTTAGAATATGATCGAGTATTTCAATATGATACTAACTAATAAGAGTACTGTACTATGCACAAACTTTCAGCTGTAGTTCAAACAATAAAAAACTTAAAAATGATCTATTAACCATAATTCATGTCTTTTCTCTGAGCGGTTGAAAGTAAACATGCAAAACATACTTTTAGAAGTTTTAAAAACACTCTTAATTATGCTAGATCTATTCCACAGCTGGTTCTTGACCACTATAACTTTAAGCTTTAAAACCTTCACTTAGAAAAAGGGGGATGGAGCAGCTGAGAAAAGGAATAGGCCAGCATAGAAAATATGCTTTACAATCAAGAGTAGTAATGTTCTTCTTTTCAGAGGTCAAATGACAGTGCTTTAATCAAAGTTGTGATTTTCTTGATGTTTCTGTACTTAATCTTCTAACTTGAGACAAGACAACACAGTCCAAAGAATCTTCGCTTCCGTCTTCTTACTAATGGGTAAGGGGTCAAGTTTAGGAGGCTGCTATCATCTGTCATGAAAAAATGCCACATTTTAATACAAACATGTACACACTCAATAATGTTATTTTTTTTCTATTATACTTTTATCTACCTCTAATTCATTTAATTAAAGGTCTTAGAATACTTTTAAAAATTTAAGTTCTCTGGGAAAAACGAGTTATTAGCAGTCTCAAAGCAAGTATCTCATCTGCATAGGGTCAGTCTCATTATCACTGAGTCACAATACAGAAGCAACAAGCCTTGCAGGGGTAAAGCAAACCCCATCACTCAGCATGATCCCCATCACTGTCCATGCAATTTATGCCTTCATTACATTTGAAAAAGAAAGCCTCATGGCATAGGGGATTAGTTATGCTGCTACCTTCAACTCACCAGGAAAAGTCTATTATTTTATCTATAGATATTGTACCTATAAACTTTCAGAACACTGTACTTTGAAGGGCAATGTTCTCAAATGAAACTCGAGAGGACAAAGTTCACATATTAAATTCTGGCTCCACTGAATCAGTAGGGAAGGGATTTCACCTAGATTTTTGTTTTTGTAACTTCTACAAAGAAAAACCCTGGATTTTTCAAATGTAATAGAAGGCAAAACCGGTAATTACCTTTATTTTCCTTGCATGAAGAAAATGTAAAACCTACCTTGATTTTTCAGTGGTAAAGGCATAGTCTCCCTGAGTTTACTTAAAAGGTTTTTCATTTCTCTCATATCTCTGTGGAAAAAAAAGTTGAAAAAGATACAATAGAACAGCAGTTGAAGACTCTGAATGGAGAGTGGCTTACAGTATAGCTTTATATGCTGCAATAATGAAACAATAAACCAAGCTAAATAATACAGAAATCTATTAGGCAGGCATATGGTTCAACTGCCCGTATCAGAAGGTGTATATCAAAATAAGCGAGAACTTGTAAGCCAGTCTGATTTTAACTAGTAGCCTCCAGTCCAAATTTATGATACATTCTGGCTCTTGAGTATTCCACGTTGGGGACACAATGCGATGCTAGTGGCAAAATACACAATATGCCTTACAGGTAGCAGAAGCACTGATGTTAACTTTGTTGGCATTTTGAGCTTGTGCCATGAACATGTTTCTCTGTTTAAAAGGCAATTATACATATAGCCAACCCCTGTCACTACAACTCCAGGGCACTACGTGAAAATTTTAGAAACAGGGCTGTCTCACCCCTCTTAGGACTTTGACAAAAAATTTGCAGAAGAGGGAAGGTATAATAACAAAATACCATCTCACAAAGCAAGTTACATATAGATATATTTTGAGAGAGGCCAGAAGTTGTTAAAAGGTTCCTGCTTTACAGGTAAGTGGCAGACCAGCAATTTTGTGTGCAGGTTTGTAACATCTTAAGGCTTTCAGGATTTAGAAACAATGTGGTCTTGCCTCATTCATCTACATAGAAAACGTTCAGGGAAATCAAGCAGCATGACCATCTTTCTTATTGCTCAGTGTTATTTGCCAAGTTACTCTCTCACACTCTCATACTCTCTCATACATAATAAGGTACATAACCTTATTTTATATAACCAAACATGGTAACGCTTATAATCTCAGCATTTGCTTATAATACAAAGCCACGCAACCAGATATTTTTTACAAAAAAATGTCGGGGATCAAGATTACTCCCTCCTAAAGGGTCTCAGTTTTGTCTTTCAGCTGCAGCTAGGAAAGTAAGAGAAGCCCACCCCGATGCTCCTGTGGATGATTTTCCCCTCACCTCCACATTTATAATGGTAGGCAGAATCAACTGACATGAACTACATTCTGTTTTTTCAATTCATGAATGCAGGATTGCAGGCCAGTGGACTTCAGGTACAAAATCAGAAGCATCTTAAGATGAGACAGAAGCTCTCCCTTTTAGGCAACCTGGCTCACTAGCAGCATAATTTGGTTTTGACAGTTACCCTCTGGTAATTAGCCAATTTAATCCTCTCCACTCTTCCTTTAGGATTTGCTTTCAGATATGTTAAATGTAACAAAAATATTAATGGCTATTTAATTTACCAACCCCTTCTATAGTAGCAACATTGCCTGCCTAACTGTAAATGATTAAGTAAATCCTAGACATTAGTTTGTTTTAATTCAGGACGAAATGCTACACATACCTCTCAGTGTTTTCAATATCTGTGGAAACCTGCCATAAATGCTGTTGAATATCTGTTGGTGATGACAATGTGTCTTCTAAAATAGGTACTTCGGAGCTCTCCTCCACTTTAGTATCCACGATCTTGGGGGGGACACAAGGCTCTTTCCCTTTAAAATATTTAAACAAACACATATTCCTATTATTAATTAATTAAAATGTAAAATCAGATTACGTCATTGATGTTTGGGGCATGATCTTGCATAGCATAGACGAGAGAAATTCATGAATGCAAATTCTGAGTGAGAACCATTCAGAAAGAGGACAGGCCGCACCAATCTGCTCACCAGTGCTGCTGTATGTTACACATACCAGACTAGACTAAGAGAAATCCCACAAAGGCATGTGTGGAGCTTCAGATTTTACTTATTAAGTATTATGAGGATTTCCAGTTAACCTTCAGTGGCTCATATGTGACATAAAATAAGAACAAGAAGACAAAACAGAAGAAAATAAATTGGGAAGTACAGTGTACGTTCTGAAAGCAACTTCAAAAACTCTGACATTAAAGAACATTGCAATCCATGTCTCCTAGTAATACTGCAGTATTAAGGGACAGCAAAAGACAAAACCATGCAATTTTGTATGTGATGGTTTTATAACAATATGCCACCATCCACAGCTGCCACCCTTCACAGCCCAATATGCAGTATATTCTGAATGTCGTGTTTACACTTGCCTCATTCATCTTTACTATGTGAAGACGAAAGGCAGTGTTTGAACTGTGTGGGGGCTTCATCTGCCAGGGCTCTTGTCAGGGAGAGAATGGGATATAGGGTGGGGACTATGCAAGAGGGTCAGGTGTGGGGGGGATTTGTTGGCATCTTTTCCAGCCTGCTGTGGACAGCCAACTGGTATTCGTTGTTTGTGGCGTCAAACACAGACCTGGTACCAAGCATACGACAGGACAAATTGTTTTTGAAAGTGTCAGAAACATGTTAATAAT
>WBMW01000242.1:0-55369 GCA_013396635.1 Penelope pileata
AGATTCTTTTCCTTTTTCCTCCCATGCAACAAGGCTAAGTGAAAGGTGCTGCACTTGGGTCACAACAACCCCATGCAGTGGTATAGACATGGGGAAGAGTGGCTGGAAAGTTGTCTGGCAGCAAAGGACCAGAGCGTGAGAGTCAACAGCGTGCTGAACATGAGCCAGCAACGTGTCCAGGTGGCCAAGAAGGCCAATGGCATCCTGGCCTGCATTAGAAATATTGTGGCCAGGAGGACAAGGGAAGTCATTGTCCTTCTGTACTCAGCACTGGTGAGACTACACGTCCAATACTGTGTTTAGTTTTGAGTCCCTCACTACAGAAAAGATACTGAATTGCTGGAACACCTTCAGGGAAGAGCAATGAAGCTCATGAAGACATATGACGAGACGCTGAGTGAACTGGGATTGTTTAGTCTAGAGAAAAGAAGGCTGAAGGGAGACCTCATCACTCTCTACAACTACTTGAAAGGAGGTAGAAGTGAGATGAATGTCATTCTCTTTTCTCAGGTGATGAGTGACAAAACGCAAGGAAACAGTCTCAAGTTGCACCAAGGGAGGTTTTGTTGGATATTAGGAAGAATTTCTTGAGGACATGGTTTAGTGGCAGGCTTGGTAGTACTAGGCTGATGGTTGAACTTGATAATCTTAAGGGTCTTTTCCAACCTAAATGATTCTACGATTCTCAAGAGGTCCCTTCCAGTCTCAACTATTGTCACAATAGTATAGAGAACAGCTTGACCCAGAGGCCAGGGCTGAGAAGGCGACATTAGCAAAGCCTGCTAAAATAAGGTCAGGAACCACTGCTACAAAGAGACTATGACAGAAATGTCATAGATGCTCTCAACTGAAGCTTCAGGAAATAGAATGCTTCTGAAGGGACTACCAGTGCAACCAAATTCCTAGTACTTAACAGCCATTCCTGCACACATAGTGCTAAGGGCTCCAGGGCTCACCCTGTCTTCCTTAGAAAGTATCAAACAGGCACGGACACTTAAACTATGCCCACATTTTCTAATTTCTTCACACGTTAAGGCAGTCCACTTCAGACTTCAGCAATTGCATAGCTGAAGGAGGACTGTAGAAACAGGGTATTGGTTCAATATTAGTTCATGTTAATATGTTTTTCCTTCTACCCTAGAGTATCCTGACCAATTAATGAAGGGGCATGCAGTTGGTAACTGGGAGATCAGCTCCCAGGAAAACTTGAAAAGTACTCCTAACAAGGCTTTGAACACCTTACATCTTAGATTAAAGAAAGCCCAAAGCCAAAGGTGGCAGTCAGTAGAGCAACTTGTTCTCATTTTCTATGATTCTGAGATATCTTCCATTAACCCAGAGTACACTTATCACTGAGTCAACGGAAGACCACCTCCTCCTCATTTGTGTCACCTTTTGCAGGAACCAGCATAATGCAACTCCAAAGCTGAGCACAAATAACTTTTTTTTCTTGCTTCCATTTTTAAGTGTCATTGCAGAAAGTGCTTACATCAAATGTTTCCCACCCTGTAAGAATTTTCTTCTTTCTTTCCCCATCACAACTTTTTTGGTTTCAGAGATGCAACAAAGCTTGGACACCAGAAGTAGCCATTTGCTCCCAGTTCTTTTGTTCTCTCAATCTGTAAATGATTATAAAGAAATATAAAATGAATTTATTATGCCAGTTTTACACAATTACTTGGAGCCCATCCTAATGCCTAGAACCCATGGGTCTAACACTGTCTCTGTCCATTGGGAACTCTGATCCACTGATTAGGATGTCAGCAGTTAGCAATTGTATGTATATATTTGACGACATCCTGTTGAATAAACATAGAAACTTGGTGTCACTTTGCAGGAAATCTTGCCATGAGCACAATAAGGGACAGGTACCTTATAGAAGGTACCTTTCCCCTGAATGACTGTGCTGTGTCAGCTATGATTAGCATAAGGAGCTGGGAAGTTTGGTGTGCACGTGTGTATTGCCAGTGATTCACTCTTAAGTAGGCCCATTCAGTCTTAAACCCAAATTCATCTTGCAATCAAGCTGCCCGGTTACTAGTTCATGCTCAGAGGAATATGTTTATGTCATGGTGAGATTTGGGACTTGTTAGAGTAAGTATGACCTCATTCAGACTCTTAGCATAGACTCTGCCACACCTGTCCCACAGCACAGTTTGAACACCAGTCCCCACCAGATTCCTCCATCCTCTACTTACCAGGGCATTCAAGGGATGTAGAATGGCCAATGGCAGACAGACAAACTGGCCAGGCTCCTTCACAGGAGCCCTCTGTCATGATATATATCTTTCTAGACTAAACCTGCATAATTTGTAAAGGTATCTGTGGGAAACAGCCAGGACAAAAGCCCAGCTCTATACTCCAGCTGCTTTTCCTGACCACTGAGGCAACTGAAAATTGTAAATTACGCAGACTAAAATGAAGTGTGAATACATGTTAGTGTCTGTAAGCAATTTTAGCTAATAACATGAATGTTGTTCTTCTTGTAACAAACCCACTTAAATAAGACATAATAAACGCTATACTAAGAGCTACCAGCATTTGTTGTTGCATTTAAAGGTAATTGTGAAACATTTCACACAGCGTGCAATAAGTTGGGGAAGGAGTTTTAGGAGCTGAGATACAAACTGAGGGCAATGTGGATGTGTATACAGCTCTGTGCTCAGACTCGTGTCTACAACCTCACAGACCTGTGACCCCTCACAAATCATACCCCTGTCCCACCCTCCAGCTTTCTCATGTACAACAAGAGAATGTATATTACTACCACACAGCAGTTCCATTTTGGCAGCCACATCAACAGCTATCCCCCTGAGATAAGGCCATCAAATCCCATCACTTTTCCCTTCCTCTCAGCTGGAGCCATGACACCTGTCATATAGTATGGGCACATGTTGAATGTAAAAGGTTTAACTCTGTTATTCTTGCAAATAAAAAGTTCTCTCCATAAAATCAATTACAATGTTTCTGTTGTTTCTGTTAATGCCAATGACAGCATTTTTTTTTCCTTTTTTTTTTTTTTTTTTTTTGACAAAATCTAAGCCCTTGGCCTGGATGAGGATGGTGTTTCTCTTTATAGGATGACAAATATATTTTTTAATTTTTTTTCACTATTAAAAATGCCATTAATGTTGCTGACATCAGTGATGATGAACAACAGTGTCATACCTGAAGAGAAACCTATTGGTAAAGGAATGTAGGCATGCCTAACCCTCAAATTTTCCTGAACCAACAGGAACAGAAAAGAAACTCACTGATTTCAAGGGCACTTGGATCCAGCTAAGTAAGAATTGTTCACAAGGGATTTTGGGCAAAAACATTAAAAAACTTTTTTCCAAACCAAAAAAGTATTCCTACGCCAACAAAAACAATCACCTCCATCCCATCTGACCCATTTTGGGGATGCTCTTCTTCCTTCTGCAGACCTGTGCGCCTCCACAGAAAGCAGCAGATGGGACAATACTGTAGTCACATGTTGACATGGGAAAATTAACCAGCTGAGGACGCAGGCAGAAAAATGTGTGGAGCAGCAAAGGCTTCTTTCTCCCCATCCTCAAGGCTTGATCTTTCAAATTCAAAGTCACTGTGGATCCAGCCTGCGTGTAGCTCTCTGGTATGATAACTTTTTCCCTTAGAATAAGGCTGAGCTAAAGAAAAAGAAATTCTCTTCAGAGTACTAAGTTTCAGCGTGCTTTGCTCAACCCCAAAGTACACACGTTACCTAGAAAGCACATTCCAAATTAAACTGCTATAAACCTGCCATTAATTGAAGTATTTCGACCAGGAAATGTCCCCTCATCAAAAAAAAAAGTCCTAATAAGCACATTTGGGAACAGGTTCATTTTTATATATCACTAAGAGCTTAGCTTTACATCTGCACTGTGTCACCAGAAAGTACACCAAGAACTGCCACTTACTGATTTTCCATAGACTCTTTCCTTCACATTCAGTGTTCTCCCAGTTCCCAGGGGCAGCCTGCATGCATACATGCTGTCATTGTCATCTATGTGTGGCACACAGATTTCAGACTTTCAATCACAAACACCAGGTAACAGCTGCAGCCTATACCCAAATTAAAAGCATAAAGTGAGGCAGTGAACCCAAGCAAACCACTGTTCCCCCTCTGCTTAAACTGGTGATATCTGAATCCCTCTTTTCCCTGGAATAGCTGAAGACACTTGAATATGGATCATATGAATGCTATAGAACTATCATAGTCTTCTCTTTGGAAAAGAAATTCACTTTATTTATTTATGTATCAGTGTTCCCAGTCAGTGAGTACAATTTAAGACAACTCTTCAGGCTTTAGAAATCATCCTCCCTTGAAGCTGTAATGCTTCTCTGTCATAAGCACTCATGCTCACTGTGTCTGAGTGAAGGGCACCTTCCTGAGTGAAGGACACCATGCATGCTGCCTCAAAATCAGACTGTTTTAAAGAAAATTCAAATTGCCAGGGAGTTCTGTGTGAAAATGTTCCTGCCTAAAATGTCAAGGCACCCCTCTACAGATCCCAGGACAGCCAGGAAAGCAGCGTCTCAGCATTCCTCTGAAAGCCACATAAGCTGCCTGTAGCATAAAAGTTCCATCATCCTGTAACTTATAAAAATCACAGGAGATAAAAGGGACTGGGAATAAAAAACTTCACAAAGGGAAGAACACTTTGCTCCCTTCACCAGATCTTTTCACAAAGTTCTAAGAATGCTACTGAATCCTCAAAGGAAAAGGGAAGGAAGACTCATGCCTGTGGCAGCAGCTCAGACTATACTGCTTAACTCATCCTCTACTGACATCTCACCACGTAGGTCCACAGGGTCAATGCTTATATTAGTGTCAATGCTATACCACAGAAATTGCCTTAAGTCCAAATCTGTTGTAATCTGCTATAATATCTTCCTCTCTGATCCTGTAGGACTAGCACATAGAATCAGTCTCCTTCAAAATCCGCTTGCTGGTCCTACACTTCTATGGCAGGCCTAAAAGATACCAATAACATCACAGTTCAGCACAGCTCCCCTTAGAAGCATTATTCATTTTGTTCTCCAGGCTTCTGGACCATGGAAGTAAAACAGTCCCACCAGGCTTTCTCCTATTGAGCTCACCATATTCCTGTTCTACACCAAGTCTACATGCTCTGAATCTTCCTGTAGCCCAGGCAAGCGCCAGTCACTGACTCTGTCCTCTCTGAGTCTAACCACAGGCTTATGGTCAGCTCTGCAAAGAAGCAGGGCTCCAAAGCAAAACTATTCCATGTGCAACCACAGCAACTGTAATGGAGTGCAGAGGCTAGAGATGTCAAAATGGTTAGCTTCAAAATGGTGGCTGGAGGGGACTTAGATGAGCCCTTCATGTGCTTTTTGCCTGATACAGGCCATGTGACAAAACATGGGGCTGTCCTGCTGGATTATTTAAAGCTCATAGATATAGCAGGAAAGGATGGGTCATTTCATGGCACAGACTTTCTAATCAGATCTCAAGCTGGTTTATGAATTGGAAAGCTCAGAGAGAGTACAGAGCAGTAGACTTGAGCAAACCCTGCTGTCATTTTAAGAAATCTTTCTCCTACAGATGTGCAGGACAGACACTAGAGCTCTGTAGACTTGTGAGGCTAATTTACTGCTTTTTTCCTCTGATGCAGCTGAGCATGCAAGAATGGACATGCTCCATAGCTTCAGGGCAAACGTAAGCAATGTACCTCTGAAACCAGTGCCTCTGCCAGGTTCTGCCTCATTTTTAAACTGAGCAATTCTTGTTTTAAAATACAAGATAAATCACATAGTTCATAGGCAAAAGCAAAGAGCAAAAATGTGACCACCCCAATGAGAAGCTGACAAAGTTTTGGGATACAAACACTTGCCATATAAGGCATATAAACTGGGAGATACATGCCCACACATATATATAGGCTTGTGTTGAGATAATTCCAGAAAAGGGTTTTTCGACTGCTCTTAATATTGTAAATGAGTGTGGAACAAGCTTACAGTGAGCTCTCTTATTTTGATACTGTTTAGAGTGGAAAATAATGAGATGCTCGAATATTCTCGGCACTTGCTACTATATAACTTCTTTCAAGTTCTTCTCACAGGAAGCTGAAACTCATCCCCAAATACGTAGTGTAGGTGACCTTCAGGTAACGGAAAATCTTTTTGTTCCATAGATATGTGTGCATGAGCTCGTATTAACAGCACCTCACACAATAGTCTGCTTTCCCAGAGCTGTTGTCAGACACCTTTCTTTCTTCAATTTTCTGTTCCTTTCTAATTTCAAATCAAAAACAATCAAAAACAGGCGATGGGAGAAAAATACTTATATTTAATTTTAATGCTACGAAATAAAGTTTAATCATGAACAACCTCGACAGGGAGATAAGAAACAGCACAGTGCGTAAATATACCAGTATTTCAGAGACAAAAGAAATATGCAGATATCAAATACAGCATGTGTAGATAGGTACCTTACCTATCCCGTTTCCATAAAGTCTAACCAACAGACTCACGTGGCCAAGAGGTGCTTATGCAAAAGGGGAAGCACACAAAGATCCTTCTGTTAAGAGGGAAAAAATGAGACATTTGACATATTGTATATAAGAAAATAGTTTATGTCTCTTATGAATCTCTCAGAATAGAAGGCAGGGGACAAACCACTTTATTTGTCTCTAACTTTGCTCTGTTTCTCCCCCTCTTGCACCACCTGCTTGTCTCAGAAATTCTTTCAGCTGTAAATGGTTAGAGAGCAGGAATATCACCTGTTTGCCCTGTTCCTATAATCTTCGTTACAAATCTGCACTTGGCCACGACCAGAACCGGGACCCTGAGCCTGGACAAACTTGTGTCTGATCTAGTACAGTCCTACGATCCAGAGGCAATTGCACAGAATGGACGTGTAGTGAAATCAGGAATGATATACATTCACACATATTGAAAGTACAACTTCTTGTGCCTATTTTTCATATTACGAACTATGGGCATACATCAACATCAAACCCAGCTGTGTGTTTCAAACTGGTGCTGGAATAGGCTGTCCTCCTACTCGTATTCCTGAAACTCACCTCTCATCCTGCCTACCTCTGCATGTGTCAGTGTGGCTGCAACAAAACCTTACATAGTCAGAAAGGTGAAACCGGTATAGCAGAATCATTTCTGTAGAAAATGTTGCAAAGGTATTTTTCATAGTCACCTAGTGAAATTTAGCAGTTGACAAAAAGCGGAGAAAGTCCAGTGTTGCCACAAGCCATTAACGAAAAATTATTAGCCAAAGACAATAAGGCTGAGTTGGAAATGACAACTAGTTCACCACAGCTCCAGTGCTTGTTTTTATATTTTGCTTCGGACAATCAATTATTCCTTCTCTCCCAGTTACTTTGTCTGGAAAATGTGGTAATACATTACCCACAGACAGGCTAGGATAGTGAATTAGGGTGCTGTTTATTGCATGGAGAACCACAACATGCTGTAGAAGTATTAGAAATGGTTATTATGTGAGACGACTACTTAAGAAATTGTTTATTTGCTCTGAATTGCAATGTTTCTTTGCTCTGTCAGAGTCAGGACAACCTAGGGCCCATACTTATCATGCACTCCAGCACTGTTCTCAATGGAATCAGGTGTGACACAAAATTCTTCAAGCTGTTAACAAGACATTTCTCTTCTGCAGGATTCTGAAGAGGTCAATTACAAGTGTGGTAAGATTTCTGCATGAAGCTAAGGTAACGTATCTAAACAAGGTTAGCTAAAAGAGCAACAAGAAAAGCAACACAAAGCAGCCAGTGGCAAATGCACTCAAGTAAGTACCAATTCGTGTCAATGGCACAGGAATGCAAATGGAAGTCTGGAGATAGTCTGACCTAGCTGATGCTGTCTTTAGAGCAACAGATAAACTATAGCTGATACAAAACCCCAGCATGCTAGGTAAGTAACTAGCAAGCTTGAGACAGGGATCAGAAGAGCACATCAGAGACCTGTTTGTTAGTACCCCTCTATTGAACACAACTAGCTTTACCTACCTACCAGAAAAATCTGCAGTGAAAGTATCCTTTACCTGTTTCATAGAAAAACAGCTCATTGTAGGTAAAATTACTCTCAGAAGCAATTTGATTAATCTGGCTGCCTTTGTACTGAATTTGATGAGGAAGGCTTCAAGTCCCTGTTGTGCCAGTTCAGGCACTGGACCAGAAACCCTGAATGCCAGAGAGCAAGTAACGTCTTAACCCAGGACAGCCATTTTTGCAGTGACTGTCCAACAGCCAACTGCTTCACCAACCTGTTACTTCTGTGATATATCTAAAATAGATGGGGCACATGAGATAGATAAACAGATAAGGGGATAACCAGACTCAGGAAACACTTTATGATGAAACAAATATTAGAGCATGCTATCTAGTAGTACATTAACACAACTTAGCTATGAAGGCTACCTCATATCACGTGCACTGAGATCAATCACAAGCCTTATGTCAAAGTTCTGACATCTTCTGATCAAAGGTAGAGTTGACCAATAGCATGTATTTAACTACCACCATTCCCCCCTTACTAAATTGTGTTTTCCATCACAGTAGACAAGTTACATTCTGAAGTAACATCAATTATTTGTCCAGTCCTGCTTTGCTCAGGAAAGGTTTCCCATAACTGTCTGAAGAATCTAATATTGGTTTTCTGGCGTGTTCCTGCAAACAGGCTTTCTCAAAATCTCTCTTCCTACCTAAGTTTATGAAGCTCATCTACATTTTCTGTCCTTCCCTCTTTACTGGAGGTGATGTCCTATCTTAACTAGTGGGTGAAGCAAATCCTAATGTTATTCCTTCGTTTGTTGATATGGGATCAGTTTCTCATATCAAATTCCAACTTCTGGGGCCCTGTGCAATCAGAGACACTGCTCTTAGCTCATCAGTAACATTGAAAGTCTTTCTGGCACGCATTTTGGAGCCTTCACGGCTTTTTGAAAGAGCAACCTCCATGACTTCTGACATGTTGGGTAAGAGGGGGTGGATACAAAAGTAAACAGTCAAACTGTGGGAGTTGTCCAATCAAACCCAGGATGCCTGGCAGGGAGGTGAGCGAGGTGGAACTGTTCTGAGAGAGACTCAAGAGCAGAGATCTCTAACTCTGAGGCTTCAAGCTATCCTAAACTAACTGTTTTTACCTCCATCCTAACAGCCATCAGAAAATAAGCCTGCTTTAGTATAAGACTGTGCCCACCATTCTCAGAGCTGTCCTTATCCCGGCAGTAGATTTTTTCCTCATTGTTTGCATTCACATGGTCAAAAGAATTGTATTGAAAGCATAAAACACTGATCCTTGCTCTCAACTGTACACATATTCACTTGTCTCCTTTGCCATCGTGTTTCTTTTAGATTTCCTTTACAATAGCAGCTCTAACTCCTTTACAGCATTTCAGGACTGGATATGGCTCTAACAAGAACTGAGGAGAAAGGTCTGTTTAGCCACTTCTTATCATAATAACCTCTTTTTCATTCCCTTCCCATCTAATTCCCAATATTTCAACCCCAGGATGACAATTAAGACTGAATGTTAAAGAACAAGTTCTTACATAAATGTATGACACACAGCTTCTGAGTGACAATCTCAGCTTTGATACTTGTCTGCTGCATGGAACAAGTTAGAAATAAAAAAAGATTTTTCTGTTGTGATAAAAGGAGGTTAGCTAGTCTGATTTTCTGGCATAAACATTTAAAATTCATAAGTCTGTTCCTTCCCAAAAAATGACAAACTGGCTCAAACAAGATGAAACGATAAAAGAAGTTGTTTTGGATTACTTTTACAGGTCATTTTCAAAGCTTTATGTGTCATCGTAAGACATCTTTTTTTCAGGAGCCATGCCATTAGGAAAAGTAGAGGAGGTAAAGTTACATACAAACCATGCAAGTCAGTAACTCTGGGTAGAAATCCTCAGCTTCTGATGGCACTAGGTTTTTCTGCTCACTCTGAAAATAAGGTCACCTGAATATTTTAAAGTAAGTTGGTTTCATTTTTCTGCTGATATTCTTACACTATGATCCTCAGTGTCAAATCTTTCTTAGCAAAAGTTGCTTTTGCGAGCTTTTGCAATCCTTAACTGAAAGAGTCCATCTTTTGCATTTTTTTCAGAACATTCTTTTTCCCCCAAGAGTTCATTCAAGCCTCAGATAAAAGCAACAGAAGAAACAAACAGGACACAGAATTTTAAGCAGCCTAGAAAAATCCCTTCCCTCAGTTAATTGTATAATCTCTGTTCTGATGGTATAATACTGCAGCTGTCTGTTGGAACATTCCAGGAAATACAAGGAATAACTAAGGAAAGACGGATTAAAAAAAAAAAAAAAAAAAGAGTTCTTTCTAACTTTTATTATTTAGCGCATAAAAGCGCCCAAATGCACTTTTCCCTCTTTTCCAAGTCACTTTTAAAGAGAAATTTCTGACCCTTAGTCCTATAATTAAAACCTGATTTTAATTTCAGCTGGTTTAGTCACTCAGAGTAACAAGCTCTCCCCTCAGTAAAAAAGAAAGCAGGAAAAAAAAAAAGCAGAAAAGTAATCATTTGTTAGGTTATGAAAGAAAACGCATGGAAAAGTCTTATCCTCAAACAAATTTTGAAAAATATATGGTACATATTACTATCCTAGAATTCCAGAGAAGGAACCCTAAAGCTTCTGAGCTTCCAAAACAGAAGGGCCTACGTATTTCCTACCTCAAAGTTTTGTGCCTTAGACAGAAGCTGTGATTCCTGAACTTCTCTTTTCTTAAAATCCCCAGATCCATTTGTGAACTGATTACTGCTTTCAGTAGCATGATGCAGCGGAGTAGCAGGATTGAATGCTTTCTCAGCAAGCTCTCTGGAACAGGAACTTTATTGTCCAAAATGCATTCATCCTATGTAATTTATATATATGTGTGAAGGCACTTCAAACAAGCCTTTTTAATCCTAGATTCTCACTGGGACTGTTGCTGCATTAGCAACCCCAGTTGAACCCCAGTTCTCTACATCTTGTGAATTTGCAGAGTGGTCATCTTGTTTCTTTGCTATATTGGCACCACACATGGCAAATGTGTCCCAAAACAGGACTGTTCTTACAGTAGGACAGGAACATGCTACTGCTCCGCAACAGCAACCATGCAACTATGGCTCCATCCCATCACGATTTGTCAGTTCCAGTCAGTAGGACAAACTGATGAGTTTTCCAGCTCCTCTGGGTCCTGGCATTACGAGCAAGCCTGCCTCAGGTATGACATTCAACTGCTTTTCCTATCCTCAATGTGAGGAAACCACTGAAAGCTGATTCTCTCAGCAAGGTCCTAAAACGTTTACACTTGCCTGCAGAATAATGAAAACACTGTTTATATAAGGAGCATACAGGGAGAGCTGCATGGATGTGAGCAGCCTGCCTCACAGGAAGGCACACCTTCAGCAGCCCCAGCAGCATCACTTGCTTGAATTTGTCCCTCTGAGATAACTGTTAGGAACTTGTTTCTGTTCCTCATTGACAACTCCTGCAAACTTTAAACCAAAATAACATTTTCTCTTCTTTATCCTCTTTCTCCAGTGCCTGGTCAGCAGAGCTTGGTGACCTTATGTTGCACAAATGTGTTGAAACGCTGAATAAAAAAAAACTTCTACTCTTAGCACAGCCTCTGAAGAGCACCACAGGAGCCATCTGCTACCTCAGGCCATAAAACACTGCAGTTATTGACTTGCAATTTTCTTAAAGACACGACCGGCAGTTGGTGGATTCCCCCTACTGCAGCACACAGCCCACCATCACTGTGGGCCAACCCGGGCCAGAGCCCAGTGCTGGGAAATTTTCCACACGCAAATGCGGTGTTTTTGCTGCTTCCCCTGCTCTGCGACTACGGCCCGCCCAGGCCTGCTGGGCTGAGACAGGGCCGGGAAGCGTTTTGGCAGCCGCTCTGGCCGCCATTTCACCGCACCTCCCTGCTCCCCTCAGCAGCGGGCGGGCACCGGGCGCGCACGGCGGCGGGAACACCCGGGGAGGGACGCAGGCAGCACACCCACCCCTGGGGCGAACCCGCATTCCCCGCTCGGCGCCCGCTCCTCCCTCGGCGGGGTGGGGGCAGCGCTTGCGCGGTGGGGGCCGCGGAAAGTTTGGGCCCACGTGGAGTGCGGAGTAGGGCTGCGGAGGGGACAGCGCATCCCGCAGAGAGCCCCGGAGCCCCGCTGCTGCCTGCTCGCTCTCGCCATGGCCCCCGCCGAGATCCTCAGCGGCAAAATTGTCTCCGCGTATGTAACTCCCCCCCGCCAGGCACTGCGCGGGGAGGCTCCGTCGGGAGGGAGCGGCCGGGGGGGTCTGCACCCTCGGGGTGGCCGCGCAGGGTTCGGGCAGGGGGTCCACCCCAACGGCCCTGGCTGTGGTTTGTCTGCAGGTGGCTTTAAGGCACCTTAAAGCTTTTTCCTGGCTCACTTCTTCCTGCACCGTTAAGTGAAAGCGGTATTCGAGGCCTTCAGGAGAGGTGGGAGTGTTGTCATAGCTGCAGTGCTGCCCAGGACTCAGCCTGGTTGCCTTCTTCGGGCTGCAGTCCCGTCCAACAGCAGCCCTGGAGGATGGCCCAGCATTTTTGTGCTGAGATAAGTGCCCAGGCCACGGAGATAAGGCACAATCGCTCACTGACTCCTCTGGTGTGTGCATGTGCTGCCAGGGTGCTTGTGAGCCTGAGCCGGGAGCTTGTGCATTAGCTATGGTCTCTGTTTTGAGAGCATTTGTTGCTCTAAAGCAAAATAAGTTAACCTGTATATTGGGTAACGTGAGGATGAAGGTTAAGATGTCCTATCAAAACTGTTTGAAACATTTGTCAGTCTCTAAAGATGTACATACGCCATGCACGTGAGTACAATGCTGTTCATGCATGAGGAAAATGCAGTGTTCAGCGAAGGGTAACACTTCTGTTGTGATATTGTGTGTGGTTAGGTAGGTTTGTTAGGTACTTCCTCTCTATAACCAGGGAATTCAGCTGAGAGCGTACATTTGAAACTCTCTGAACAATGGAAAGGTGTTGGCCATTTCTCAAAAGCTGGCCTAATATGTCTTCAATCTAAATCCCCAGCAGAAGGCTGCTGGAATACTTTTTACCCAGTAATTTTTGGGCCGGTTAGGGTGATAACTTGGAGATTCCACTCCCTCAGTCCTGTGCACTTTGTTAGACTTATGCTGTCAAGATTGACAAAAGCACGTGCTCTGCATGCCTTACGTGTGGTGCTGGTAGTGCCTAGTGATCTGCCCGCCTCGGATTTCCTTTTTCTGGAATAGAAACTGGCATAGGTCCCTTCAAACTACACATTACTGCAAATTCAGACTGAACAGAAATTTGGAAATATGGTAGTTGGAGTACACGAAGCGTGTTTGGGAGGCATTCTGAGCGTTCAACTAACTTTCTTGACCGGGCATACTGCATTTTTTAACTTTTGCTTTTTCTTTAATTTATAGATACAGTGGTGACGTTTCATACTCGTGTTTCGCTTTCTATCTTACATTGGCAGTTGTTTTCAGAAATGAGTGATGTGCAAGCACCTGGAAAAAAGAGTAAGATTTTTAACAGGTGCATGTGGGAGATAGGATTACTTTGTTTCCAGTGGAGCTGTGAGGTTTTTGGTTGAAGCATGCCTTTCAGAAGGCCTTGAAGCAAATCTTGACCTGAAGACAGCACGAAATGAGAAAAAATAATTACAGCTGTGCAGCTGTCCTTTGCTTCCTTTACTTCTGCTGTATTTATACATAGCAAAACCATAGCGTGATCTACAGGGATGGGGCTTTACATATTTCTGATTTTTCCTGGTGGAGTAGTTGAAGAAGATAGGAGGAAATGGGCTATCCACCTGCAGATACATCTCTTTTTTCCAGACCATCTGGGGAGGTGCTAAACCAGAGGATTCTCAGCATCCAGAACCCACCTTCAGGCCCAGAGTTTATCAGTAGAAGAAGCAAGTGATAGCTGTGTGCTTTTTTTAGCAACTTTCAACTGAATTGTCTACTGTAGAAAGGGAGGGTTTCTGATTTACATCACCTGCAAAGTCTTTTCAGTTCCTGTCTTGTAGGGTTTTTCTGTTACTTTAGGCTGTAGAAAAGAAAACTATTTGCTTCTAAGTCAGTCAAATATTAACAATCAAGGTAAATCAATCAAGTAGTGTTCCAGCTGGGTAATTCTGAGTTTGTGTGTGTTTTAAATGAAAATTCCTAATTATTGTGAACTTTCTTCTCCTGTTACCAACCACCCTTCCCCAAAAAGAAGTGAAGAAAATAACTAATTCACTCATGTCAGTTATTTAAAAAAACAAAAAACAAAAAACCAAAAAAACAGGTAAGTTGTGATATTTTTGTGAAACAATTGAAGAGAGAAGATACTTTGACAGATGGACAGAGAGAAGGTGCTTCCTTGTCACTGTAAACAAGGAGAACTTGCTTAGGAGATGAAGCTAGTTAATAGCTAGAAAGTCTTGGAAGGCTCAGTAGAGGTACAGTGGTATCCTTTGTGTTAGGTGCTGTACAGACAAAATGAGAAGATTGGGACCATTCAAAGCTGTTACGGGTTAGGAGAAAACATTGACAGGTAGACAGCAGGGCCACAGTGCTTTGATCTGTGCACATCAGCTCTGGGTTGCATGGAAAGAGAATACTAAGGGCAAAACGTCACTTCAGAGCCTGTGAAAAAGTCTTACTACTCTTTGTGAAGAAAAACCTTTGTAGATATTGCTTTGAGTATTGTCTGAAGTGCTTACAGCCCCAGAAACATGGTTTCAGTCCTTAACTGTTTCTGTTGCGTTGTCCTTTGATTAAATCATGCAGTAATTAGGTGTTATATTTGGTAGTGGTTTTGGGTTGCAGACCTGATTGGTGTGATCAGCGTGGCTGCGTAGGAAGGTGGTCGTGGTAGTTCACAGTATCAAAGCTCATGCTCATATTTGGGGAAACTCTTCTTTAAAGAAGAGTTGGCTGTATGTGAATCTTAAAATGTATTGTTTTGCTCTCATCCAGCTGAATTTATTCTTGCAATGCTAGCCCTTTCCCTATGGATTATTGTTTCTTCAGTGCAGCCTTTTTATTGATTTCCTTGCACAAATGTTGTGGACGTGATGGAAAGGCCTGTAAAAAGCAAAAGCATGTCCGTGTTTTTATCTGTCCTGAGGAGCACTCATGCAAGTATTTGAGCTGACAAAGCCAAGGAGTGGTACTCGAGTGTGAAAGTGGTAGAAAGGAGCAGACAGTTCTCCTGGGAGATGATGACACTGTGCCAGGATCACACAGTGGTGGAACATGAGACAAGAGGGTAGGGGACCTGTGAACTGATTCCAGCTCTCTTGTCTAAACAGATCTTCCTTCAGGTGAAGCTGTCTATTGGATTACCAGCAGTGTTCAGATAGACTTTCCCAAGGCGTTTCCCATCCCAGTGCCACTCCATCGGGACAGCCAGCCAGCCTGTGACTCCTCCCAGGAGAGACTCTTTCTTTTCTTTGAGGCCTCAGGAGGTTGCTTTGTGGCATGCTAGCTTGCAGCCTCTTGGCAGGATTTGAAGATGAAGCAGGTGACCTGCTGGTTAGTGCATGGTGCCATGGCTGTTTGGCAAAGGGGAAGATTTTTGTTTCTGCAGTTGTTTTTTGTGAGGGCAAAAGAAGTTGAGCAGTGGCAGTGCTGCAAGGTGTAAGGAAAAATGGCAACAGGGACGACAGCTCTGGTCAAGATGGCATGGGACCTGGGGGGGATCATTGGCCTATATACAACAGTTGCTGGAGGGCTGCAGCAAGAGCTCTTTGATGAACGCTTCTGAAAACTTTGGGGAATCTATGATCTGAGCAGTGAAGCCAAACCTTTCTCTCTTGGGGACAGGCCTCTTGTAGAGGAGCATCATTGTCTTTGAGGGAGGTATTAGCCAGGTCGCGTGTTTGGCAGTGTCACGTAGACCCTGGGCCTTATTGCCCACAGAAGGAATGAGAAGACAGCTTGGTATGCTCACACCACAGCCACCCCAGCCATTGTGTGTACAGAATTCATCAGGTGTGATGGTGGGGTCTGCCTGGGGAGGTCCTGGCATGGCAGCTATGCTTCTCTTTCTCCACTTAGAGCAGAACTGGAGGAGAGTGGTTTGTCCTTTGCTGTTCTGGGAAAATCACTGCATACATTTAAATTCTGCTCACTGTCAGAGAAACTGCTCAATTTTCTTTGCAGTCTAGAGAAAGAAAGGCTAACAGCTTCTTTAATCTTTGGAGCTGGTTTTTTCTTTGTATGCTTAAAACCACGTGCTGTCCTTAACCTGCCTGGACCCTGGACTCTTGCTGGCACGGGGAGTTTGTTTGTGGAAGAGCCTGGGGGGGTCTCAGTGTCAGAGGGAAGGCTCCTGGGAGCACAGCCATGTCCAATTGCCAATTTATGTTTGAAAACTTGAAAGCGTTTTCATACTACTAATAAAAAAAAAAAGTTGTTAATTTATCAGTATGTAATTTTTATCTTCCTGAAGACCTGAATTATGTTGTAATATATTTGTAAAACTACAGAGAATGCTTTTGGTTTGGTTGGTTTTTTTTACTTAATTTTCCCTCTAACCTTTGCATCTGTGGCTTTGCTGGTAACTAGTGAGCAGTGGTGGTTAACACTAGGTGGCTGTCTAGCAAGTGATTTCTTGGTTCAAGGCTCCTAAAGCAAACCAATGCTGGCAGCACCGCTTGTGTGTTCGTGCATGTTGCCCTTCTTGTGTAGCTGAAGGGGAAGTGAGCTAGTACCTAATTACAGAAAATGACAGCAATACAATAGGTGAGCAGTCGTGGCTGCGTGGTGGAAAAGCATGCCATAGCTCTGCTTTGCAGAGGATAGAGGGAAATAGATCCTCTGGGACTGCTTCTCCTCCACGGAGAAGAGTGGATTAAAAACAAATCCCAGGTCTGAGACCCTTTCCGCTTTACTGCATCATAATTTATGATACACTTAATGTTTGTTTGCACTTCTTTTGTTTGCAGGCCATAAACCACTGCTGTGTCTTTCTTACTGGCTCAGCTGCATGGAGGCTGTATCAGAGGCTCCTCTCAGAAATAGCTCCCTCAAAGAGATGCCCCCCAGCACCCACTTAGCAGTGGCTTTCTGATGCTCCTTGCAATCCCTGCACTTCTGTTCCAGGCTCATCATGAGTTCAGGCCTTACTGTAGTGTTAGCCCCCTCCCTAGGGGATGTACGGCAGAAGTGAGGTGCTGCCACCCAGCAGATGCATTTTTGTTGCTTCAGCATGAAGAATTGCTAAGGCAGAACTGATGAGTTTAGAAAACGATGTCAGAGCAAGTCAGTGTCAAATGTTAAAATAATGATATCTAAAACACACCTGGAAACTGATATTTCTGAGGTAAGATTGAAAACAACCTATTTTACCGAAGCTTATTAAGAGACTTGGAGCAACTTGGCCAGATGCAAACACTTCTGAATACCCTGAACCTACTTCTTGGTTGCAGTGGAGCTCTGACCACGTGAAATGTGATGCAGCAGGAGAGTGGCTTGATCTAGGTCGTGGCAGGAGGCGGGGTGATTCCCCTGAGATGGGGCTCGGAACAGCCTCTGGGCTGCTCCTGGCTGGGCCAGCTGTGACCATCCCCTGGGAAGAGTGCTGCTGGGTCGCATCTGCTCCCATTTCCCTTTCTTCTTGCCTCTGGCATTTCTGATTTGGAGCTTATAGTTGCAAGATAGAGTTGGTTTCACTTGCTATCTGTCATCCTGGAATGTCAGGGTTATGTGGCAGGAACTGCAGCCTTCTGGGTGGTAGCAACTACTTACTCTGTCCCAGTATTTTTGCTGCTTGCATTTTTAACAAACTGGCACCAACAGCTCCTCCTCCAATCTGTGAGATCTGGCTCCACTTGGGAGGTATCAAGCCTTGTGGTAATCATTTAAGGGTAGGTGAAGCCAAGGTGGGCACCTGGTCCGTTCTTCTCACTGAACCCCAGCTGCCTCTGGTGAGAAGAAAGAGCCAGGGCTGCAGTCAGGCCTTTTTGGCAGAGTCTCAAATTCTGAAGAGTACATTGGGCCTAACATCAGGACTTCCTCCCCACCACCTTACCTGCATTGGTAAAGGATCACGCATATGGGATCAGACAGTGGTCCAGAAATTGGAGAGGAGTGCAAGGCAGTGACAAAGGCTTTTGAGCTGTTTGCAGCTCATTTATCAGTGATGAGTAACTGTTACCTCTAAAGCATTGCATACTAAACTAGGTATGAGCTGACATTTAAGCTAGATTCACGCAGTCAGTGAATCCTCTCGTGCTCCCATCTCAAAATTGTGTTTTAATAATTGTATCCTTCAACTTGTCTTTGCAGAAGAGTTAACCTGAGCTGTGTACCAGCGTTTAGTTTTCCTCACTGCTTCATTTCTCTCTCCCATTTTTTCTTCCTGCTCACTTGGAAAAATCTTTGCTTTGTTTGGAAGTCCTCAGAGTGGAGGCATTTTCCTGTGTGCACATTGGTGAGCACAGAAGCAGAGGGGAAGCAGGAAGGTGGGTGTAGGACTGTAGCTTATCCAGCCCTGGGTTAAGCCAAACAGGCAGGAAGGAGAAACAAATAGCATTGAGCAACTGTAGCAGAGGTGTAGCTTTGGGGACAACTCTTTTGCAGAGTTGTAAATCATTGTAGATTTGTCATCCTTTGCCAGGGCAAGATGTGGCAGTGTTGACTGGTGCCTGTGGAAGACTGGTAGACTTAGTATAGCACATGTGGCAAGGGGATTTGCTTTTGAGTAGAGAGCTGGAAATCCAGGAATTTCCATGCCATGTTTTGTACTATTTTTCCCTTGTATCCTATCAAACTTCTGTGTGAAGAGGAGAGTAAAGAAGTACAGTGTGGACTTCAAAATTTTTCTGGGAAAAGAAAAAGTTTGAACGAAACTTCCAAAGTGTCTTAGTGATTTATGGACATTAGCTTTGTTTGGAGCTTGCTGGGACTCATGTACTTAAGGTGTAAGTATGTATTTGCCAGTCTTCCCGTGTGTTGGCTTTTCAACTGCTTGTCTTACCACTGTGTGAGAATTCAAACCTGTGGTTAACTTCTATGTTTGTTTTTTTTTTTAACCTTCCTCAGACAAGTGAGAGAGAGATTAAAGAAGCAAGTTGCTGAGATGAAGGAGAGGTTCCCAGGCTTCACACCAGGACTCGCGATTTTGCAGGTACTGTTTTCTTTAATGACAGCTACAGAAAATCCTTGTTGCTTGGCTGTGGCAAGTGGACAGCTGATGAGCTCCGCCAGAACTACTTTGTAAAATAGGAACATTTAGTAAGGCACTGAAGTGCAGGGCTCCATGTGGGGTGTTAATACAGTTCTGTGATGTTCTTTCCCCAGTTGTTGGGGCCCAGAAAAAGTGGTTTTACTTTTGTTTCTTCTTTCAGACCCTTGCCATTCTCTGAGTATTGGGGCTCACACAAACACAAAGACACAAAGTCTGTCACCTCTCAAGGATGTGTTTTTACCAGAAATGTCTGAGGCGGGGTTAATAAGGGATTTGGTCTGCTGTTACATAAGAACATCAAGAGAGAAGGAATTAAAACAAAACAAACCACCTTGGCCAAGAAGATCATGAGTGCAGAGGATTGAACAAAATCCCATTGCTGAATTTGATGTCTGTCAGAAGCTTGAGTAGGTGCTAGGATCTATGCGTAAATGCTTGTGGATGGAAAAATCACTCTTATCAGTGCAGGTTTTGGGCCTGTGTTTGGCAAAATTAAGTAATTTTTTTTTCCTGGCAGCTATAAAAAGTGGAAACTTTTTGGTTTGCTTAGATCTGAAAGTAACTAGTAATAACAACTGTCACATGACAGGATAGAACTGTGTGGCCACAAGGAAATGAATGAATTGAAAATGGCTGTTTAGAGAAAGGGTTTCTGTCCTTAATTAGTATTTTGGGCTTCTGAAGAACTGTCTCTGGTTTGAAGCACTATGAACACTTCAGTATGCAAAGAACATGCTCCTCTTCAATGGCAGAAACAAATCTGTTTTGAGTTTTTTTGGGTTTTATTTTCCATTAGCTTCAAGAAGATCAGCTCTACAGAAGACTTGTCTTCATGTGTTTAGGAGGAAAGGGGAAGATCCTTTATATAAAATTCAGGGATGATTTAATGGAAGTTGCTGAGCTGCTGACCTTGTAAACTGTCTTCAGAAATTGCTGCCTTGTAGTGTTACTGGAGCTTTTTCTTGGTTGTTGTTCTCTTTAATCCAGAGTTATCTCAGAGTCATAAGTCCTTTACAACCTGTTTGCTCTTTGGCTGACACTTTTGTAATCTGCCAAGCAGCCTCAGGTTGGAGCAGTTCATCTCCAAATACAGATATTCTCAACTGTCTCTTTTCCAGTTAAGTCAGAATGGTCAGCTATTGCTGATACGCAGCACCAGAGGCAGTCTATGCTCCTTTCTTGAGAGGTATCTGGTGTCCTGAGCTGGAAGAATGAGTCAGCTGATCTTTTATTTTTCTGTAGTCAAGAATGAATGTCCTCTTTTGCACACTGTATGTGGTCTTTTTGCTAACATTTCTGCCTATGCGCTGCGTTCTTTCTCCTGAACTCAGCAGACTCTGCAGGGGAGACAACCTCTTTATAAGCCCAGGGAAGAAGACCAATGCATGGTGGTTGGCTGGGTATTACAGTCACCCCTACAGCTTGTGATCTGTGTGAGAACCAGGGATAGCTCCCAAGTGCCATGGAACTGGGCTTCAGGAATTTTCTTACCGGATTTTTCCTATTTGCCCCTCATTTTCTAATGGTTGCAAGGAGAATTACCTTTAGCAAAACATCCTGGATGGTGCAAACAGTGGTACTGTAATCACCCAATACTGCCAAAAACTGCAGGCATTTATTCAACTTGCTGCTTTCTCTTTGTTCATCACTTTGTTCTTGCTTTGTTTGTTTTTCTATTTGACAGGAAAATTCTCAAGGTGCAAAACAGCAGTGTAAGAAATCCCTCTGTAAAGGCACACGTGCATAAAATTAAGATTTGTGGGTATCAAAGAGGCACGATTTTTTTGAAAGCCTCAGTCAGATAATTGGATGTTATTAGCACCTACTGATCATGTTAATTAACTTTCTCAGATGAGATGACAGGCAATATTTTCTGCTTTGGAGAGCATTGTGTTTCTAAGGGTTTTCCAACAGATGTAAACAGTATTTATGCAGAAGATCAGACAATCTCTCTTTAGCTGCTTCTTACTTGAAAGAACACTTTCCTGTTAGCTCCAGCTGCCTTTAGCCTGTGTCAGTGTTTTACAGTTATTCAAGAATACCTTTTTCTCCTTTGTGTAGCTCTGAGGAAGCTAAGGGTTAAGCTGTTCTCAGCCTGTGACTGGGTCTTTACTCTGCAGGGTGACTCAACTGTCTTTTTAACTTTAGGTTGGAAATCGGGATGATTCGAACCTCTACATTAATATGAAGCTGAAGGCTGCTGCTGAGGTAATGCTCAAACTGTTACTTTTGTTTTTTCACCCCCCTACAATAGGTCCAATCTGAACATGAAGTTACAGACTTGAATCAGGGAGCTTTGTTTAAGCGTTGCCTGTATTGGAGAAACCAGTGCTAGCCTGAATTCCTTGTTATGAGGAATTAATACAGATGTGTAATCTGACACAGAGCAGAGTACTCTGTAGCAATACCGTGGATTGGTGCCACCTTTTGTGTAATCAGCTCCTAAATGACGTGTGCTGATGTTCTGTCTTTACTGACCTGTGGCCACGTGCTGACCTTTTCTCAGTGTCTTGTTGACATGTACCTGCAGTTGCCTTACATCTGTCACTGAAAGGTACATTACATGATACAGCAGGTCTGGGAGTCTGATGAGTCCCTGTTTTCCTGGGTGACAGCTGGCATCTTTGCTGGCATCTCAGAGCAGTATGCTGTCAAGCCAAGATGCTGTTGTTTATGCCCAAAGGTGAATGGGACAGTTGAAATATGAGCCAATCTAAGCAGCCAAAGCACTAATCTTTCATCTTCTCCTTCACTGCTGGTATTTCCAGATAAAAGGACTGTAGCAGCAGAAACAGGAGATAGACCTGGAAAATGTGACAAAATGTAGATGAGGTTGAGCTGGACTAAAAGAATAGCCAGATAAGTCTCTGATGTCGTTTCAGAAACTAGATAATTTCTGGATATTCTCATTTGCAGATTGGGATCTGTGCCAATCATATTAAACTGCCAAACACAGCAACAGAAGCTGAGGTAAGTAACAATAAAAGAAAATAATAAAGAAAAATCATAAAATTTTGATTTTGAGGTAAAGAGATGGAGTTATCTTTGCCCTCCCATTTTATGAGAAAGACTGCTTGTCTGTAGGTAATAAATCATGAAAAAAGAACTGAAACATGCTGAGTTCTTTCTTTTAAAAAGAAAACTAAAGCACTGCTACGTAAAATTCAGAAACTTTAGCAGGGATGTTTCTCAAAATAAAAAAATGTGAGTCATTCATACTTTTGGATGGAAAAACTAATTATATTGTGTGTCTTTATCGGCCACTAGGTTTTTGGTCTTTACTTGTAGGTCCTCAAGTGCATCTCCTCTCTGAATGGAGACCCTGCTGTTCATGGCTTCATAGTGCAGCTGCCGCTTGACTCTGACAAACCTATCAATACGGAAAAAATAACCAATGCTGTTTCACCTGAGAAGGATGTAGACGGGTATGTTGACATAACTCCTAGAGTCCCCTTTCCTTTTGGCTGGTGATTATGAGGCTGGGAATTTACTTAGCCTTTATCCTTTTGAAATACAGCTTAAGTAGCATCAATGCTGGCAAACTCTCTAGAGGAGACCTTGGAGACTGCTTTATTCCCTGTACGCCAAAGGGATGCATGGAACTTATCAGGCAGACAGGTAAGGAGGTTTCCATTATTCATGAATGCAGCAGTCTTCAATGAAAGGAGAAATTATGCATGTTGCGAGGCTGTCTCTCACGCTGAAACTTTTGTTGAGCTGCCATGTTTCATCTCTGCCTGTTCAGATAGGAAAAACAGCTAGTTCTAAAGTGATCCTTCCTCCCTCCCTCCAGCCTCTCCAGTTCTGTATCACACACAACCTGAAAGAAAAATAGTATCCTGGAAGGGAGTATCAAGACTTCTACTGACTAAAAGACTCCAGAGCTATTTCAGATAGTTTGTGTTGGGATGCAAAGTGACCTATTCTTATTTTCTCCTGACTTTCTGTGGTACAGGTATCCAAGTTGCAGGGAAAAGAGCTGTAGTGGTTGGTCGCAGTAAGATTGTTGGTGCTCCTATGCATGACCTGCTGCTCTGGAATCATGCAACAGTAACCACTTGCCATTCAAAGACCTCAACACTGGCTGAGGAGGTAAGGAAAGGGGCATACCCATGAGGCTGTAGTTAGGTGCTGCAAGCCAATGCTGCCAGCTGCATGTTTCTGCCTAATGTTGTCTACATCAGTGGGTCTGGGTTGTTTTTCATCTGTAACAGTTTTCCAATCCTGTTCATTGAATGGTTTCATGAATACTACTTCTTAATTAGAGAGTTGCAATTATAACAATAGAATTACTATTTTTATTTTTGGGGATGTACTGAGAATTTAATCATCCCTTTCTATACTCCCAGGTAGTGGCCTGCAAGGCAGCATATGTTTTTGGCATTTTTCCTGAAAAGGCCAAGTGGTTCTTTACTTTAATGGCTGGTAACTATTCGACCAAATTTTTTCTTTAGGTTTTTTTTTTTCCAGTTTATTTTCTGTGACTGGGAGTTGGTACCATTTTCTCCTTTAGGAGAAAAAGTGACAGAAATAGTGTGTTGCTGTGCTGCCACCTACTTGAATTTTGTTGAGCAATCAACACTGCCAGGCTCTGTAGGCAAGTATCAAAGCTGGAAAGAGGGTAGGTGTATTTGAATGTAAGTCAAATGCACGATCAGAAACACTGCAATGCTTCATGCCATTAAGTTGCTATTAATTTAATAAGACTGTCATTAGGCTGATTAACAATTGAAGTGCTAATTCGTAATGAAATCTTAAAAATGGCTTATCTCCCTCAAAGGTACAAAGAAAACATTCAGGGGGATAGCAGCTTCCTAAGGAGATGTAAATAAGGCAGCGCAAGAAGTGGCAACGAGCCTTAGTTGAAGTTTCTAGTAGCGGCTTTGTGACCAGATCTGTCGTACCTGTTGATTACTGCCTGAACAAATACTACTGCTAAATTACAATCAGCTTCCCCTGGCGTTGCATATTACACAGTCCTGGACATAAAAGCCATAACAGTTCTGCCACGAATGTGCAGCTTGCTGTTCTGTGTAGGGGTTGTTCTTGGCAGCTGTCTGATGAGTGCTGGGTATATTTCTAGTACTGAGAAGAGCAGCTCAATATGCAGGGATATTTGAAGGGAGGAAGATCAGAGTATGCAGAAGGCTTTAATCTAAAAGTAGCATGTATGATCCACTTGGGAATCATGGAAGAGTTCAGAGGAGGTTGTGAAGTGTTGACTAGCAACAGTTCAGGGTAGGAGTGTGAAAATAGGCTGTAATTTCTGGCTATGGGAATCTGTCCTTGCCAAGGAGCTGTTAGCTACCTTTCATTGCTGATGATGCCCTTCCATTCCTCCAGTGACAGTGGGTGAGCGCACAATTTCACTGCAACTGAAGCTGATTTAAGTTGCTGCTGGAGCAGCTCTGCCTTTTCCTGCTGTTGGTGTGATACAGAGTTGTTTGTTTGGATTTTTTTCTAGGTTGCTAAAGCTGATATCCTGGTGGTTGCAGCTGGTAAAGCTGAAATGGTAAAAGGTGAATGGATCAAACCTGGTGCAATCGTAATAGACTGTGGAATTAACCATGTGCCAGGTGCGTGGGTAATGTATAAAGAATGGGGATTTGTTTGTATATAAATGCAGTTGCTATGTAAGTACATGGATACAGTTTCCTTGGTTTTTCCAGTCCATATGGACTTCTTTTTAAGTTTGTCTTAAGTAATGATGGCAACACCTCTGAAAATGCCAGAATAAAACCAAAATTGGTTTGAAGCGCTGTCCTGAAGTAGATCAGTGGTAGTTCTGTTTCTGCCATCAATGACACTGATTATCTGTAGAGGAAAGAGGAGGCCTAACAGTATTACAACAGAGCATCTACGTATTTTGCCACATCTACGCAGGTAAATCCTGCTGCTATTGTCACTTCTGTGGAGCTTTGCTGTCATTAATTTGCACAATTAGATCTCATTAAGCTGTTCTGTTTGAAACACGTAAATGGCAAGCAGTCTCTTAAAGTAGCTGTGGATTTGTTGAATCACAACATTAACTTCTTAGGCTTGAATGACTGTTGTCTTGAAACAAAGCAGCTTCTGCAAGAGTATTGGTGACAGTGGCTCTGGCACAGAACAAAGTGCTTGAACATAATGGATTTTGGGGTAGAGCTTTGCTTAGCTGAGGAACAGGCAGTCTGGCAATTTGTTTTTACCTCATTTTAAATCCAAATTGCAGATATTCAATGATATGGAAAATTAGTCACCATCCAACTATCTCTCTGCTACACCCACAGGGTTTTTAAAAGGTAGTTTTCGTAATTAATCAGTCATCTTGTTGCCATTTAATGGAATGTAAAGAAATTTCTGCTTGACAGTCCTATTCCTCAAAGATGACATTGAGTTGCATTTAGAAACATTAATCCTCTGTCTAATTAAAATTAAAAAACTATCTGCTGTTGCTGTTTGTTTGTTGAAATATTTCTGTGCTAAGCTTCCCAAACTTAGGCAGCTTGCCAAAAAAACACAGGGTCACTGCTGGTATTCCTGAAGCATAGCAGCTTGGACTCTCCCCCACTAACGTGTACCACTGTGTTTCTGACATACTATGATATGACCTTTTTTTTTTCAGGCTTGATGTGAACTGTATCTCTGTGGACACATCCCTATTTCTTTGCAATTCATCTGCCTCAGGCAGT
Organism: Penelope pileata; assembly: GCA_013396635.1. NCBI lineage: Eukaryota > Metazoa > Chordata > Aves > Galliformes > Cracidae > Penelope > Penelope pileata. Next base: position 25,863 of record WBMW01000242.1, read on the forward strand.
GTGCTGAGATCTGGGCTTCTTGTACAGCCAGCCTACTCAGTGGTGTATGCCACTTCGTTTATGGCATTGTGTGAGACTCGCTGGTCAGGGCTTGATAGAGTACCGTGGAAATTGTCAGATTTCAAGATGATGTGGACCACAGGCCGTTCTGTGGTTTTCTGAAGCTGCTGATTTTTTCCATCTCCTCCTTCACTTCTGATAGGTTGTGAAAAAAAATTCCGATGAATCTTTTGGAAAACCAGTGCCAGAATTATGAGAATTGCAATGCTATAAAAAGAACAGAAGCTAGGTTGCCAGCTTCTTAAGCTTCATTACTGTACAGCTAGAGTATTAGTGCTAGCCATGATGGTGCTTTGAACACTGCTGGGGGAGAAATAGCACAGTTAACATACATCTTACCATAGCTTTAAGTGCACCCAGCTAGGTGCCTGAGAAAAGGGAAATCTCTGGTTGTGCCTGTACTTTGCAGTTGTGGGGGACATCTGGTTTTACATTTATGTGTTACAGTTGGACAGAATTTCTTCCAAGTCTCTGAATAAAGAGAGGGAAAGAGAAGACCTCCTGAAACCTTTATTAGAGCAGACAAGGGTGTTTCATGCCCTTTCCAAACTGCATTGAGTTTGTATTTCTCTCCCTACCGCTGCAGCTGGGAGCTAGCTCAGCAAGTGTTCTGAATGCCTTATTCCAGGCCTGTAGGAATTGGTTTGCTACAGGAATGGAATAGCTGTGCAGGGAGAGGAGATTGCCAGAGATGGCACGGTGTTTGAAGTGTCCCTCTGTGAGACCTCATGGAGGAAGCATTCCTGTTCAGAGGCCTTCTCTGATAGGGGATTTTGCAGCTAGAAAGGAACCTTTAACAGTGGGATGTGAGAGCAGCAAAGGAGGATCTGTCCCTGTGGATCTCTGTGCCATGCTCTTCAAAAACCAGAGGAGCCTGAAAGATGCTACAGAGGTCTCGGCCTGATGCTCTATCTCCATGTTCTGGGAATCAAGCTAGCATCACAGGCCAATAAAATCGGTTTGTATTGGATCCCTCACGAAACACCTTTCCCAGTGATGGCCAGAAAAGAATCAGCCTACAGAAATATTGTATAGATGAAGGGTCATGTAGAGTCTTGTGTACTTGCTGTCATAGATCCACCAGAAATGTTACAGAAGTACATTGTATATTATACTGATTATACATTGATACAAGTTTATGTGGAAACAATGTGTATGTTCCCAGCTCTAGTCTTGCCAAGGTAGCACTGGGAATTTGTTCCGCACTCAGACTGCCTCCCATGCAGCCACTCCAGAGATGGATGGAGATCATCGTCCTCTTTCATTACGTGTGTGTAGGCATGTCCTTCATTTCTTAGATCTCAAAGTCCTTGGATGCTGTCTATCATATGTGCTAGCTAGCTAGAGAGCCTCCTATACCAAAGAAGATACAGACACTGGGAATGGTTATCAGTGTCACTGATGCTCTCTATAACTATTCTAAGAGCAGAATGATGAATATTAAGAAGTTGAAATTAATGAGGAGAGGCAGAAAGTCTTGAGCTTTCCTTCAGAATATTATTTTGAATAGCCTCTAAGTGGTGTTCAGCAGCATTTGGCAGGAGGTGTGGATGCAGGAACGAGGACTTGGGCTTTGTTTGGCTTGTGCTCATCACTGTGTCTGTGTAACAGATCAGGCTGTTTGTGTTTGAAGTCACATGTTTCATCGCTCGTTGTCTTCATTTTGAGGCCTGGAGCCTTTCTGGCTGGGGTGGTTGTTAAGCCTGCTTGGAATCCTTGGAAGAAAATATAATCATTCTATTTGCCTTTTGCAAACTTAATTAATACTGCGTCTGGACTGGATTGGTCTGCAGTTTGGGCAGCAAAACTGGCAGTTGCTGTAGAAACAATGTTAACAGCTTGACATTGTTCAAAGCTTGAGCTTTAGGGAAAAAGAAGTGTTGCTTAAAACACAAATACAGTAAAACATCCAAACTGATAATTATCATTAACAGTGCAGCTAAACATTAGTGTTGGCAGGATTAGTGTTGCTTTTGTTCCCTCTTTGGTTTTACCATAGTCAGCAGTTCATGAGTTTGGTTTATTTTGCACTCCTCCTCACCAAATGTATGTTAAAGTTATTGATTATATTCTGTTCTAACGTACATTTATGGTATGTGAGATATTTCAGTGTAACAGCATTAAAATCTGTTGTATGTTTTTCCACACTGCTTAACGTTTTCTAGAGTCCTTATACCTGAAATAACGATCTGTCACTCCAGAAGAAACTTAAATTCTTTTCTTTGGTGTACTCTGTCTAGAATTGGTGAATTCCCCGTGTGACTCTGCTAGTTTACTAATGCATTTTGTCTTTTTGTCTCCTTACGGGTGAGCTTAAATGTCATGCAGTACAGCAGGAGATAGCACATTTTTTTTTGCCAGAAAGGAGATTGTTCTGCTGGAGCTCTCTTAAGCCACCTGTGAGGTTTGTTTTGACAAGACTCTGATCTCTGTGAACTGCAGTATTTAGCAGTCCATCGTTAAAGTGGCAAAAAGTAGTCCAAAAGCTCAGTGCTTTTTGTCTTCATTTTCTGTAATGGTAGATTTCATTTAATAGTAAGGATTGGATTTCCTCCAAAATGGAACAGAACAACTGCAAATCTGGGACTTTGGAACAAGACAACCATCTTTCTTCTTTAATATCTTCTAGATCATTGATTCATATCTCCTTCATACTGGAAGTTTGCTATACCTTCAAGGAAATATAACAGGGTTTGTGAGAGGGTGGTTCAGGTGACATCTCTGTTGTATGTCCCATTTGTGTGCTGTACTTGCACAGATTTGGTGTATGCTTTGCTCCCTGCTGCTGCCAGAAGCAGCGTTTGTTTTGGAGTTTTCTTCAGATTGCCTTGTGGGACATATGCCATTGAGAAAATATTTGCGTCCTCAAGGAAAGGGAAACCCTTTGATCTTTTTGGCTGAGGATAAATGGCATTTAATGGAAAGATGTGGTGATACTCTGTGTGAAGAATGGTGGCAACAGCTTCATCTTGTGGTGGTGTTTTAACTCTCTTTTGCAGCTTCCTTGGGTACTTACCTTCTGGTTTGGTTACTCCAATGGAGGAAAGAACTTCAGTTAGTGCTGCCTTCTCTCTATGTAACTTAATTTTTCCTTAAATCCCCAGACAGCACAAAGGCCAGTGGAAAAAGAGTTGTAGGAGATGTGGCATACAGTACAGCAAAAGAAAAAGCTTCCTATATCACCCCAGTTCCTGGTGGTGTCGGACCTATGACTGTGGCCATGTTAATGCAGGTATGTGGACAGAGCATGAGACATCTCAAGTCATCTCCTCTCTGTTTGCCTTTGGGATATGTCACTGCTGACCGTCAGCAGCTACCAAGAGCAATTGGTGCTTCCTTCTTGCTCTTACAGAGGTCTAGTTAGTGTTTGCAAACTGAGGAAGAAGATGGACCCAAAGGAAGTGTTAGGACAGAAGAACAACCGTTTTTTTTTGTTTTTTATTTTTTTAAACTGTAGCTTCTCAAAACTGTGAGAAAAGTCTTGTCTTACAAAGCTCTGGGTGTAATTCTGAAACTCTCCACAGGGTAATGGGATAAAGAAGAGGAGAGTAACAGTACAAAGCAGCTCACTCTGTTCGTTGCTTTGCTTAAGAAACCCTGCTGGCACGCAGCGCCGAAAAGAGGGTGCAGTGAAGGATACTATAAATATATAAATAAAAATAATGTCTTCCACTGGACTGGATTTTATATCTGTAGACATATAGACAAATAGATATCTATCTCTGTTCCTTTCAAGGAAATTCCAAGCAAAATCTCGTTCAGAATTATTTACAATTGTTTTAAATCAAAACACTTTATATTAGTTGCAAGATGAGATGAAGGGGAGGGAAAACCTTTGAGTCTCTGTTAACCAACAAGTTTCTTACAGTGGTTGTTGCTATAATGTGTTCTCATGCTTGATTTAGAGTACAGTGGAGAGTGCGCAGCGTTTTCTGGAGAAGTTCCAGCCTGGAAAATGGAACATCCAATATAACCAACTTACCCTAAAGATGCCTGTTCCAAGGTAATGCTTTCAATGAAGCCACTGACGGTGTTCATGCATTGCAGTTCTCACTTCCATTCCCAAGCTTTGTGTAATTTAGCTCATATAAGTGTGTAGATTGTAACTGGGGTTGGGGTTTGGGGAGATGTAGAGGGAAAGCAGTGTGAGGTCTCTCCAGGGAGGCAGAGCTAGCCTTCAGTGGTCCTGTAACATCTGTTGAAATGTAGCTTGGGTCATCCTTATAATATTAAGGCATAAACATGGTTTTCCACAGACAGTTTGGGTGAACTAGATAGTTATTGATTCATTGTGTAGCAGAACACTTGTATTTTGCGAAGTTTTCAGTCTGACATGGCAAAAACTTAGCACCTTAAAGTAGGAGTTCATAGAAACCACAAGGAGCAGTTGAAAATTCTGAGAATGCCTTAGAAGAGCCTTACACAGTATCTACAGAAAGGCATTCTTTGGTATGCTTTTTTCATTTGTTTTTTCTTCTGTTGTCCTCTGAAGATGGATGTATTCTAATGTTGCCAATATTGATGGAATTGATGCATTTAACTAGCAGAAGTTGAAGCTTCCCTTTTAGAGCATAGATCAGGTGCTTTTGAGTCATGCTGCTGGAAGCAGGGCATTTGTGAGGAGTCTGTAATATTTATAAATTGACATTGCTCTCTTTCTTTAAGTGATATTGAAATATCGCGATCTTGCATACCCAAGCCCATTGATCAAGTTGCAAAAGAGATTGGCCTGCTCCCTGATGAGTTGGAGCTGTATGGCCAAACTAAAGCCAAGGTTCATCTGTCAGCTCTCAAGCGTCTGAAGGACCAGCCAGATGGCAAATACGTTGTTGTTACTGGGTAGGTACTTCTTTAACTGAGGAGACATCACTTACATGCTGTCAAATTGGAAGAAAAATTTTGTTAGCATGGCTTGTCATTGACTGTATGGGGGGCTCTGGATTCCTCACTGGAGATTTATTGGTTTGGAAAATAGAATTCTGTGCAAATAGTGGGAATGTAGTTTAACGTTTTTCTCCCGGAGGTGCACTGTTTTGCTCTGAAGGCCCGGGTTATGGAGGGCAGTCTGGATCATAGTCAGAGTTCCCCTAATCTAGCAGCTTGCCTTCAACAGTGACTTGCTAGTTGTTTCAGAGAAAAGTCTTGGGCAGCTGTGTGATAATATGCCAATCTCATTCATGTTTTCAATTGCTGAAGATCAGCTGAAATCCAAAACAGTACAGAACTGGACTGGCATTAGCTGTTGTCTGTGGCTACCTGTGTTATCCCTGTGTTTTGAGGCTCACCTACTACAGGAGTTTCATTGTATCTGTTGTGCTTTCTCAATGCAGGATAACTCCCACTCCACTGGGAGAAGGCAAAAGCACCACCACCATAGGTCTTGTTCAAGCCTTAGGAGCACACCTTCACCAGAATGTCTTTGCATGTGTTCGGCAGCCTTCTCAGGGTCCGACCTTTGGTATAAAAGGTATGAGCGGTTCTCTTGCTTGCAGGTGGACTAAATGAGGGCAGATAGCATTCGAAGATTTTATTCTGCTGCACTGTAGTTTTACATAATTCCCAGTTAGGATTACATTTCTTTAAGAAAGAAAAGCCTTGGATAAGGTCTTCAATGTTTCCTCAAGTGCTAAGCTGCCTACATTAAGAAAATACATGTATTGTCACTCTGGGCTAGGGAGACCTTTATTTGCACAATTTGACTATTGTCTCTCTGTAGGTGGAGCTGCAGGTGGTGGCTATTCTCAAGTTGTTCCTATGGAAGAGGTAATTTTTTATACAAAGCCTCACTGTATATATAGCTTACGGACCCTGAAGAGACACTGCAGTCAGATAACTTTATTTTTTGTGGCCCAGTGTAGCACTGCAAGAATGGTTGCTTGATTTCTGCAGAGCTTTTTTAGAAAACGCGCTTGTTTCTTTGTTTTGGAAAGGTGTCTGAATGGTCAGGGAATTTCACAGAACTGAGAATTCCCAGTTCCTCTGGTTCCTCCCCTGGTCTGCTCCAAATTGCTGCGTAACCTTGAGCAAAGTACATCCTGTACCTCTTTTTCCCAGCACTGAAATTAAGATTCTTAATATGTTTTGGAAGCATATTAAATAGTTCTGTCAGCAGCACTGGTCACTGACTCCTTCTGTGAGCTGTTTTGGTGTACTTGCGTTTTAGATTACTAACATGAAATGGGAAAAGGGAAAATGCGAATCAATAATGCCTAGACCTCAGCCTGTGGATGATTGGCACTGCAGCGTATTTCTGGTGTGACTTGGCAACAAGTAAAATCCTGTGTCTGGGGGCAGGGAACTGAAAGGCACGTGTAGCACGTGCTCTCGTGCTTCCCTCAACTCTCTTGTAATTGCTTGTAGAATTTTGCCTTTGTCTTGTGCACTCTATGTGGACCCAGGACAATTTTAGGAGGAAAATCAGAAATGATCAAAAGGGCTGTTTTTTCCTATTGATGCAGCAAGTCCAGAGAAGAGTTACCAAAAAAAAAAAAAAAAAAGTTAAGGAGGCAGATGACTGATGTACTCAGGTGCCAAGAACATGTGTGAATGATAGATGTGACAGCAAAAATAATCTCCTTCTGTTTTGGAGTGTTAATAAGACAAGGTAGAAGATCTGGGTGTGTGCAGCAGTGGGAAACAGACCCACACTTGAAACAAAGTGGCTGAAAGGACTTTGAATATGGGTGGAAAAATACATTGTGGTCTCGTGGGAGTATTTTAATCAATGTGTAGCCCCAGGTACTTACACTTCACAAGATAGTTGACACAGTTATGACCTTCATGCACCATTGAATGTTTCTGCATGCAGCTTTCATCCTAGAAAATGATTAGCAAGCAAGAAATTTTTCAGTGATGACTATGGAACTAAGGTGGTAATAAATGCGTCTTGTTACATGTTTGTAGAATGAGAACATTGGGCATTTCCTAATTAGGATTTATAATCACTTAGTGACTAGTTCCACTCTGTTTTTTTTTTTGCTGTTTAGTTTAAAAGACCACAAAGCAGTCCAACAAAGTGGTAGCACAATGTCTTCTGTCATATCACTTTTTATAATGTCCCTTTTTCATCTTCCTCTTGTGCTGCACTTCTACAGAGGAAAAGAATTGTTTTAACACAACAGCCTTTCCTTCTCTGCCTTAATGCAGGTTTCTTGAGGAAGCTATGTAACCCAAGTCTTTTGTCAGTATAGTTACAGTGCAGGAAGAAAACTCACGTAGACAAACCCACTCAAACTATCTTTTAATGAGAGAGAACCAAGAAGAATACTAGCGTTGTCACTGTGTAGTACGTGGTCTGCAAGTCCTGCCCACGATACTGTGTGTGAGTGGTTAGCTTATGCAGAGCTCTCTGCAACCACGGCTCTATTGCTAGCATCACGCTAGGTTGCTGGTTTGAATTTAACTCAAATCTCTGTGTGGGAGCAGCAGGAACTTCAGCTAATGTATGTGTGAAACCTGTTGTGCAAATAATGTGAGTGGGTCAGGAGGAAGGTGAAGGAGGAGCAACGCAGATGTGCCGTACCATGCTCTTCCCAGGTATCAAGGTGCCTGGCAGAACTGTTCTTGTGCAAAAATCTTATTTGGAAGCTTTGTTCTGGAAGTTTGTAAAATGACATAAATGTGGGGGAGGCATTTTTCTGTTTTAGAGAAATTTTTTCCTCTCTTCCACATACTGCACTGAGCAATCTCTTCCCCCTCCACCCTCACCCACTTTAACATTGCTATTAATGTCTCTTTCCATCTGTCTACGATGTATTGAAATATATGAAAATTGCAACAGGATGAGGTAACTGTTATATTTTATGTCCTTTAGTTTAACCTTCACCTCACTGGTGACATCCATGCCATCACTGCAGCAAACAACCTGGTTGCTGCTGCTGTGGACACACGTATGTTCCATGAGCTAACTCAGAATGACCAGGTAGGATCCTTTCTTACCACGCATTTCAACCCATCCCACTCTGGTCAAGATGTTTTGGGTATGCCAGCAGTACTAACTACATATTTTGTTCTGCAAGGCTCTCTATAACCGTTTGGTGCCTTCCGTCAATGGTGTCAGGAAGTTCTCAGAGATTCAAATCCGAAGACTGCAGGTAAGTTCACCAGTTCCACATTGGTTTCTGATTCTGTTCCACTTCTTCTTCCTTCACATTTGCGGAGCAGATTACAAAAATGTTCATATTACCCTGTAGGTCATAGAATCATCTAGGTTGGAAAAGACCTTAATATCGTAAAGATCAGAACTTGACCTACTGAGTTCCATCATTAAACTGTGTCCCTTAGTGCCATGTCCACCCATCTCTTTACCTCCAGGGATGGGGACTCCACCACTTCCTTGGCAAGCCTGCTCCAGTGCTTAACCACCCTCTCCATGAAGTTCTTCCTAATATCCAGTTTAAACGTCCTCTGGCTCAATTTGAGGCTGTTTCCTTGCGTCCTTTCACTTGTCACCTGGCATGAGAGACTGACTAGACCAACCAACAATTAGAATGTCATTCTACTAGCATTCATTTTTTGCATAAAGTGCGCAAAAGTGCGGTAGCCCATGTTACAGCACAGATAACAATGAGATGAAGCTCCAAGATGAAGAAACTGTTATGCTGTGTGAGTAACACAGTGGGAAGAGGCAAAGAGATTAATGCCCTTTGTTAATAGTGCCAATTTAGTGTTCTTAATGTAGTTTAAGAAAAGACCAGCATCGGTCTTTGTCCGTCACAGTCAGCTACAGCTAAAGATGAATAATTCCTATTCATGTGACAGCTGTATAGATAATGTAGCACAAAAAAGACAGTTTACAAAATTCAGCAAAAAGAGAAGGTAGAGAATTTTTTATCTTATCCAGATGGAGCGAACAAGAAAAAAAAGAAATGTGTATTGCCTACATCCCTTACTTCTCTCCTTAGAAAAAAATTCTCAGTTACATGAGTACCCCGATCATCGAGTGACAGGCCCTGAGCAGATCACAGTTCTTCCAGTCCTCAGTAATGAATGTGGACTAGTCTGTGTCTCTGGCTTCTTCAAAAATATGGAATCGTTTTTGCACTGGGATTGGACTTTCTGGCTAGAAGGACAGGCTGAGGCCTGCTAAGCTTGTTCCAAGTGCAAACCTCTTCGAACAATATTTGTGCTCCATCAGTTGCTCATTTGGAGACTAGGACCAACAGGCTACTTAGGAAGCCAGAACTCTGATTTATTAATTGGCTATAATGTTTCAACTGTTAGAAAATACGTGGCTTGCTTCCACCGCTGAGCAAAGCAGCTTTGACATATTGCTTGGTGTACTTGGTAGGCTGCTAGGGGAGCTCTAAGGGATGCTAATACTGCAGAAAGAGGATCTTCTCAATGGTGTGGTGGGGTTCTGTTTGTTTGTTTTAATGCTTTGCTTGAAGAAGAAAACAGACTTTTTTCTTCCCTGCTGTTCTTCTGGAAAAAATAGGACTTAGCTGTCTAGTTAATTACAAAAGGCTTGCTCTTTCATAAATCATCTCAATCGTTCTCCTCATTTCTAAGCTTGCACTTATATCAGTCTTCTTGAGATAATTCTTCTCTCAATTAAGCAACCTGGCAAACTGCCCATCCTCTCAGTATGTTCAGGATCAGCTTTCTGGGATGCTGACAGCCTTGTGGCTGAATTGTTTAATTCCTTCTTTGTGCTGCTTAACCAGCATGCTGAAAGCCATGTCTTTAAATACGTATGGCTGTGTGCAGTGACCTTAGGCAAACTGAGGAGAAATGGATGTAAGCGTGTGAGACTAATGATTAAGACAAGGCATGTAAGAAACTGCAGAGCTTTCTTTCTTCTACTTTCTGTAAATGCTTTGCACAAAATTAGGTGACAGCCTGCCCTGATGAACTCTGTTATCTGCATTGCCCTTTGCTAGTTGGCAAGCAGCAAGCTCTGCTTCCAGATTCACACTGATATGGATCAATTTATGTTGTGGGATTTGGGAGAAGGGACACCAGTAGGGCATCTCCTCCGTGTTTCTGAATATGCAGGTGCTGCTGCCAAAGGCTAATTGCTCTAATGAAAGGTTCATTTCTCTAAATGTTTTCATTATACATTTTTTTTTCTTCTTATTTTTTCTTTCCTCCCACAGAAATTGGGCATTAGCAAAACGGATCCTACAGCTTTGACAAAAGAGGAAGTAAACTTATTTGTGAGACTGGACATTGACCCAGCCACGATAACGTGGCAAAGAGGTACAAGAGACATTAAATAAAAACGTTGTTTAAAAAACAGACACCAAAACATACCAAAAGAGTTTGCACGTGTAGCAGGATCTGTGTTTCCTGGGATAATGGGAAGCAAAGCACGGCTGGCTTCTCCTGGGTATTTGATGAGATAGCTGCAGCTGGGATCCCATTTCTAAAGGGTCTGACACCAGGGCTTGCATCTTAACCTTTGTGAGTTCAGAGTGAGCCTCACTAATTGGTGCAAGTTCTTGCTTGTGGTTTTGGTGGTCACTGAGAGAGTTTTGAGTTTGGCAACTGTAGCTAACAGTCTTTCTACCTGCCTATGTGAGAAAGCATTGTGAGCAAGGAGAGGCTACTGCTCTGGAATTAAACAGAATTTTAATCTGCCCACTTGCTCTCCTGGGGACTGACAGCAGAAAAAGGCTAGATTTTTAAAATGTTTTTAAAGATGTATGACTGATGTATGATCAGTCTCTGGTCTGGCTGAATTATTATTTCACTAACAAAAGGAATTTCAGATAAGGAGAAAAAAAAAGGGGGGATTTTAGACCCCAAGGGTATTGCTTTTTCTTCTTTTTATGAAAATACAGTGTGAAATTTATTCTTCAAAATTTGCTTCATAACCCATAATGGAGCTAAATTAGTCTGCCTCGTGGGAAATATTTTATAAAATACTTAGGATTTTTCAAGCAACTAGTAAGAAAACAGTAAATTTAAGCCAGCATTTGATCATTTGTGTTTCAAGGGTAATTTGAGCTAATGGGGCTGCATGGAATGTCATTAAATGGTGGAATCTGACCATTTTGTACTTCAATTTACAAAATGATAATTTTATTTCTTTTTTAATGTAATAATTTCCTGTTTTCACTTTGACTAATGATGGTGAAAAAGGCATTGGAATAATACCAGCAGCTCTGCTTTTCAGAGAGGCTTTGGGCTTGTGGTTAATGCACACATAGCAGAGTAGACTCCTCCTGGATGCAGTCCAGAGTCTGCATCGACTGTGGGCATCATACCATCGTTGCAGTTCAGTTTTGGAGAATTATGGTTCTTACTGCCTGCCATTCTGGTGGAGAGGATGGTGTCAAACTGCCATCCTCTCTTCACAGTTGATATAGCTGAGTGTTTGTGGTAGTACGTAGATGTGACTTATGTCTCACAATGTGACTTCTCATCTTTCTTTCTGCATCCTCACAGTACTGGATACAAATGACAGATTCCTTAGGAAAATCACTATTGGACAGTCTCCAACAGAAAAAGGCTTTACACGAACGGTAATTATTCTCCTTTTTTTTGCATCTTTTTAAAAGTACTTTGAAAAATATGGTCCTAAAGCAAATTTCTTTAACTCCAGATGTTACCAGTACCAACTGCAGATGTCTTACCATTACTTTGTTAAAGAGAAAGCAGAAAGTCTCTTTGGCCAAGCAGTTAAATTCACTACCAAATACAATGTATAGTTTCACTATCTGTTCCTTTCATCCCTTTCCTGATTGTTGGCTTCCTGAACTGGGATGACTGTGGCATAGTAACAGAGACATGCAAATGCTCTCTGCAAATATGGTGCATGGCAATTGCTAATCTTGGCCGCTGCACATGCTTTTGGTGGGATGCATCTGGCCAGAATTCAACGCAGTATCTGAGCTTGTTGTCTAAATTCATTGTATAATCAGTATAGAAACATAGGCAATCAGGACCATGATTTCTCTCATCCTTTAAGTAACTGTCAAATTAATAGCTCAAATGAATTGTGCCCAGAAAAGCCTTCTTTTATTCACCAGAAAAGGTCTCTAGAGTGCTTACCTTTGATGGAGATATGTGTTATGTCAGATGAAGTCTACCCTTCCTTTGCTATAGAATCAATTGTTTTCTGTGGTGTTTTTTTTTTTTCTCCCCCTGTATTATACTGTATTGTTCAGTGGTGGTTAGATGACTTAGTAAGCTCAGTCTTCAAAAATATATTCTGTTGGTGTTAAGTGTTCTTATATGAATCACTGGTTTTGTGCCAGGAGGGAGTCATGTAATAGCAATGGAATAAGTAGTTTTTACTTTATTTTGCAGAAAAGAATCTGGTTTGAAACTGTCAATTTAAAATGAGTATGTTCTGAGAGTAATACTTGAGATTGTTCTCATGTATATATGTCTGTATTTATTTTTTTAATACAATGGTGATGACTGGCCTTTTTCTTTTTTCAAGAATTTAAGGAAGGTAAAGATTTCCACTGGGGAATGTTGATGAATTCGTGTTCTTTATTCCTCTCTTGCAGGCTCAGTTTGACATTACAGTGAGCAGTGAAATCATGGCAGTTCTAGCACTTGCTGATGGCCTGGATGACATGAAAAGGCGACTGGGCAGAATGGTAGTGGCTTCCAGCAAGAAAGGAGAACCAGTTACAGCAGATGACCTTGTAAGAGAATCATTCTGTCCTTACATGCTAACTCTTTTCTATTACTTCGGAAAGTTGCTGGATTGAAAACATTGAGATCATTCTGTATGGGACCAACTTTAGTATGTAGAAAATAAAAGATGAAATCTTAGTCTCTGGAGTTAGTGAAGGTTTTCTTCTTCAGTGTAGCTGAAGAAGAAGCTGTGCACACATGCACTGTGGTCAGGGACAAAGGGTTCTGTGTGATGTACTATGTGTCAAATTGAAGTGAACACCACAGGAATTAAAGGGAAGTACATGGTGGCTTCTAGATAAAAAGGCATATTTACAAATAGGAAGAATTCAGAATGCATCCTGCTAGCCATCCTATTTCTCAGGCTCCCTGGAGCGAATTAAATGTTGAGCAGGAACAAAGCCTGGTGCAAATTTAGTTACAGATGATGAAATATACTGAGAGACTGTGAATACTACAAAAGTCAAACTTGTTGCAAATAACTGCAAGATTTCCATAGGGCAGTCTTTGAGGGGCACAAATCCTTATTTCCACTGAAATGCTGAATTTAATGGCACTGGTGATGTCTGTTACCAGTATGTAAAGCAATCACAAGCAACAGTCACAAGCTGCAGTGCTGTCTTGCAACGGTCTGTACAATAATTATTAGTGCAGTTCTTGGCATGTTTGTGGAGTGCATCAGCTAGAACTCTCCCACACAATGCTTCAGCATGGTTCAACCTGTGCCCCAGACACTTCTTCCAATAAATGTTTTTTGGAGATGGCAACCCTGTCTGGAGAAGGAGAAGGGAATTGAGCTCTGTATGTGAACTATACCCCATCGCTTGGCCTCAAGACAGAAACAGGTTCAGTACTGTTGCACTAGTCAACAGAGACAATATGCTGGTCTTACTGCTGGCCTGTGTAGTAGATTTTCCACAGCCTGCTTTGCAAAAGACTAGTTCTACAAAATAGCATGGTGCAGTGTTCATGTTTGTCTTGAGTTTTCTGAATGAACCTTTCCAGTGGGACAGAAGAATCCCCAGGGCGGGTATCGTGGCCTGCGTTTTCAGCAACACAGTACTAAGGCTTACCCAGCTCCTGTTATCTCTGGATTTAGGGGGATATGTTTGCATGATTTAGTAGTTTGTTTGTATGTTCATCTCACAGTAAGTGTAAGAAGCAGTAGATTAGCAATGTAACCTGATTCTGGCCCTACAGAAAAAGGGTTAGGCTGGGAAGCATTCATCTGTAAGTGTATTGATGTGAGACATTTGTTGGGTATGAGAAAGAACATGTGCCAAAGTTCTGTAGACAGCTTTGACATGTTTAATTCCTGCCATGCTTTAACCTTAAGTACCTGAGTTAACCCCTGTTTTGGAAAATGGGAGTCTCTCTTGCTGTCTATCAATGGAGACAGATGAAACTTGTGTAGGGGGTTACTTTATGAGTTTCATAGAGAGTATAAGTCTTTCATCTCAAGATTGATTTTTATTTTTTAATAGTTTTTAGGTGTTTGTTGTTGTTTGAACCTATTCATATTTAATTTTGTTCGTTGCAGCTATGGAGTGGAAGATAGTATCGGGTCTGTCCAACAGGTTCACAGGTTTTCCATGTTTTTGCAGATGGTGGCCATTGACTTGCATGGTTAGGACTGAGTTACATGCTCCTCATACAGGCAGAAGCATGGTGATTGCAGAGACCAAACTGGCACAATGAGATGTCCACATCCTTCTACTGTAGCATAACCAATGTCATGAGTGCACTGCCAAGAAGCCCAAAGGAACTGGGGAGAAATGTGGAATCAAAAACTGACTACAGATTTTTAGAGATGGGGATGTATTGAAGTGCTGTTGACTGACACAGGCCTGAAATGTCGTCATGGAAATCGTGCTCTGTATCTCATTATTCTAGACATGACTGAAGTTTAAAGTGTATCCATTAAATGTTAATGAAGCTTTCATGTGGCAAGATTGAAACTAATGAAACATAGCAGTGAATGTCTTTTAAAAAAAATCATATAATTGAGTGCTGCAATCCAATTGAAATGTCTCAAGGTTTTCATAACTGCTCTGAACAAGTGTGCTCTGGAGCTAGTGTGGACAAAGTCACAAGTGTTCACTTTGCAAGGAGCAGAATTGCAGCAGAGTATGCAGCTGCACCTTAAAGGAAACACGTACTTTAGTGTTTGCCTTTTATAATGCTAGCTTGGTCTTTTTCACAAGCACAGCAGTTCACTTTAAATACTAGTTCTGCACAAGGGACTTGGCCGTGATGTAGAGCTGGTTATGCACATGTCCAGACCCTTTTGTAGACCCTCATTGCTGAAATGGGAGGAAAAAAACCAAAGCAATTCTGTCTGCAAAATCCAAGGACATTGATCTCTGTGTAACTCTTAAACTTAGTGTCTAGGTACTGCAAAAGACAACGGGTCACAGTACCCCTTATGTACTTTAGGGTTACTCTCTCACTGCTCTTCCTTACTCACCCTGTTATAGCCCTGAAACAGCAGCTCTTCTTTGTGCCTTCGCTACAAGGTAAGTTGGCCAAGCAAGGTCACAACCAAAGGGCTGCATCCAGCAGAAATCGCAGATCATCTTACAAGGATGTAAAAGGCATTCTTCTCTGCCATGGCTAGTATGTGCAGCAACTGCTGGTTCTGTTCCTGCAGACTCACCGGGACAAAGGCAGAGTCTTGACACTGCACAGGAACCGTCTCAGTGTCTCAGTACATCTGGAAGCTGATAGCTATCTTTTTGTTTTTTCTTTTAGGGAGTGACTGGTGCTCTGGCTGTCTTGATGAAAGATGCTGTTAAGCCAAACCTCATGCAGACACTAGAGGTGAGTACAGATGATTCTCTGTATGTGTTCTCAGAGGCAAAGAGCAACTGGTCTAGATCATTCATCACAACCTGCATGGTCTTACTCTGTTTAGAGCTGGAGGTTTATTGTGGCTTCCTTCCTAATATTCAGGGCTAGGGAAAAAGGCTATCTTCTTTATAGGTCTGCCTTTGGCATGTGGGATGGCCCTGAGGAAATGCACTACACCTTGCTGTGTATCTGTTTTGTTGACTTATGTCAGGAAATGTTTTGAAAATCTAGATGGTGTGGGTGCAGGAGAATGGCAGAGCTGCTGAGGTTTAGCTATCCTTTTCCTAACTGGGTTAATATCTCCACTTCTGCAGATTACTATAATCCTGTTTGTGATGAAGTCCTTAGTACTGATAACAAGTGTTTAATCGGAGGGCTTTAAAGTCTGTCTTCTACAAATGTATTTTCCTTTTACCTTCAGATACTATAGTACTTAGCTCCTAAAATGACACAGACCTGCTTAAGTGTTACCCTCTGATTTTCTCTCTTTGCCCCCCTCGCCCTCCTCCATTTTCCAGGGAACCCCTGTGTTTGTTCATGCTGGACCTTTTGCCAATATTGCACATGGGAATTCTTCAGTATTGGCAGACAAAATAGCCCTGAAACTTGTGGGTAAAGAGGGTTTTGTTGGTAAGTGTGTGGTGGGTTTTTTTTCTTCTGTTGTTGTTGTTTTGTTTGTTTTGCAGGAAAGGATTTGCCTTTTTTTTTTTTTTAATCATGATTATATTTGTAGCTTTTTTCTGTCTCAGAAGACACTTCTGATTTCTGTAATCAGAGCACTGATTTCTCTACCCAGCAACCTCTCACAATCTTCTTTATTTTTTCCTACTCTAGTTACAGAAGCAGGATTTGGTGCAGACATAGGCATGGAGAAATTCTTTAACATTAAGTGTCGTTATTCTGGTCTCCGGCCTCATGTGGTGGTGTTGGTTGCTACTGTCCGAGCCCTGAAAATGCATGGAGGAGGGCCTGCAGTAAGTAGTAGGGAAGACTTAGCCCTGAGGGGCTTTTGTTTCAATCCATCCAATTAAAGCCCTGTAGAGTTTGATTTGCTTGTAATTGTCTTGAGATTTGCAGTTGTAAAAGGAATCCGTATGTCCCTGCTGCGTGCAGGCTGCTTCACTGTAGTATGTTACATGTACATACCTGCATATTTTCCTGAATAAGTATGTTGGGACACTAGTGTTATTATCATAGTCCTTTATTTCTTGTCTTGTGAGAGCATCTTGTAGTCTTTTCTTTTAGAAAAATGATCGGTCTGAAGTAGAATGTTGTATCTTGACGCAGTTTAATAAGAATCAGGCACAAATTATCAGAATAAAAATCTTACGGGGTACCTAACTATTTATTTCATTTTATTCTCTCTCCAGGTCACTGCTGGGGTACCTTTACCAAAGGAGTACACAGAAGAGGTAATCTTTAGCTGTTCTGACAGTTGACCAACTAATTGCAGTCATTACACGATATTGTCATGCAGTGCACGCGTGGATAGCTAGTGTGTGTCATTTCTATAGCTGCCAGGGAAATGCTTCTTCATACAAGTCGTAATGCTCTTTTTTTTTTTTTTTATGATATTACTTTGGCTCTACTCTTTCAAGCATTTATTGTACTTGACCTAGCCAGCATTCAGAGCCTTCCATTTCTCCTGAGCTCGCATAATTGTCTGTGCGCTCAATTTTTCATAGTAATGTCTGCTCAGTGTCCCCTGACCCTCTTGGTATAGAGTAATTGCCTAGCTAAAATATTGTCTCTGAAAATATTCAGAGTTCTTCTCTAATTACTCTCTTCTTAGCAGCAGCAGTTTTTGTTTTCCTCCTGCCCTTCCTTTGCAAGCAGGGATGAAAGTGAAATGAAGTCTGCTTCTGTCCTTGTGCCTTGAATGGCTGTGTACACTTGGATAGTTGGTCAGGCTCTTTTTATGTGGCTTTAGCTTTTTCACTTCTAGAGCTTCTGTATGGATTATCCTTTTGATAGGAAGGGATGAAATGTGTGGATTTCCATGCATAATCTCTGATGCTGCGAAATGTAAATATATGTAAACTGAAAGCTGTTATCACAAACTTCAAACAAATGTCATGAAATTCACTGCTAATGATATTTAATACATAAAGAGGGATGTGTCAGAGGAAAATAAGGCTTTCCTGTGAGGAGATAATGAGCACAAGTATTAAGAATGCCTTAAGAATAACAAAAAATGATGAGAAGTGATTTCTCCTACCTTAGCTTGGCAGTTGAAAACAGAAATCGTTAGAAACAGTCATTCCTTTTCCTGTTTTCCATTCAAGGCCTTGCAGTGGTCCAGAGCATTCAGAAAGCAGCTCTGAAATTTGCCTTTGTGGCTTAATTGCTATTTTTACACCTACATTGTGAGCTGTGGATGTAGTGGATTTGAACCAAAAGTTTCATTGCCTCTCATAAAATGTACATTCTACTTGCTTTTTTTTTTTTTTTTTAACAGAATCTTCAGCTCTTGGCAAAAGGTTGTAGTAACCTAAGCAAACAAATCCAAAACGCTCAGATGTTTGGTGTCCCAGTAGTAGTGGCTGTCAATGCTTTCAAGTAAGTGAGCTGAGGTTTGGAGCTGATGCATGGGAATAAAATGGTGGCACTTTATATGCTGCATGGAACACACTCTCTTGTTTTTTAGCACTGTCGACATATTGTTTGCAGAAAACAGCATTCTGCAGTTCTTGAAGATACTGAATAAAAAGTGGAGCTCTGCTCAGTCATTTCAAATGCAGTTCCTTGTTTCAATTAGCTTAGGTTTTTGTGATCAATGACTTCTGTGCCATCACACAGAACATCACACACGTTACACCCTAACTGGCCAAATTACTGTAGACAACAGGTGCCTGTGACAATATGGAATCTAAGCTCCTAACAGATGGTGAGGTGCCTGTGCTGTAGACCACATTGTGTTCAGTGGTCTGCTGTATAGAGTAATTATGCCAAGCCAAGAAGCATTTAGGGCTCTGCATGTTGTACTACATAGGAAACAGAATCTGTGTGTGGTCTTCCTCTATACAAGCAGAAGGGCTTTGAACTGCTGTGTTAAAGCTGACGCCAGTTGAAGTGGAGTAGCCAGCTAGGGACTGTTCATCTGAAGTGAACGTGTAGTAGTTGATTTAGAGAAATCATGGTTTTTAGCATTATGTGCACGTCATGTAGCACATCTTAGCATCTCTAAATCAACAAGTACTCATGCCCTTTTGAGTTTGCTTCTGAAAACAGGACTTGCATTGTTGATACAAGCATAAAGTCTGAAACGCTGCTGTCAGTAGTCTTGGGTTTCTGCATGTAGTTCCAGACCCGCTTCTTGCTCTCTGTTCTTGGAGTAGCTTCTTTCACCAAGATGGAGCAGACTTGTGGTGGATAACTCCTCAATAGAAACAGCTCCCGGATGGCTGGATCCTGTAATTTCTTTGGACAGCTTTTAAATCTTGTTGACAAGAATGAGAAATGGTTAGAACAAACCATTCATTTACTGTGTGTACATTCTGGTGCAAATATACAAACTTCTCTCTTTACAGAACAGATACAAAGGCTGAACTGGCCCTTGTAGTACAACTGGCAAAGGAAGCGGGAGCGTTCGATGCTGTGGAGTGCACTCACTGGGCAGAGGGAGGTAAAGGAGCTGTTGCACTGGCCCAAGCTGTTCAGAAAGCATCACAGATGCCCAGCAACTTCAAATTCCTCTATAGTGTAGAGGTAAGAACTTGCACAATTACAGAGGTACTTCTTTTTTTTTTTTATAAGCTGAAATTTAGGTCTAACTTAAGTGACTGAAGGTTACCTGAAAGTCTGCTCTGAGAAACTGAGAAGAAAATTGATTTTAGAACATAACCTTTACTGCACCAGTCTCAAAGACCTAGTTTGTCAATTCTTGTTTTGACTACTAAATGAAATATAGTTTACTTTTGACAATGAGAGATGCTGCTCTGACTCAGCTAGAGATGACAAACAGGTTACTACTGTGACAGCCACGTTCCAGGGAAGAGAGAAGTTTATATTTTGGCCTGAGATATACATTCCTTTGGAGCATGGACTGGAACAAGCCTCACCACATCTTTTACCTTACTGGAGAGTTTCTGGGTGTGCTTGGTGCTCAGGATGGGAACGCAGCAGGCTATGGAACAAAGTGTGTCCATATCTAACTTGTTTCTTTCTCTGCAAATAAGGCTTATGGTATCACACTACAGGTTGGGTGGAAGAACGTGTGTATTTCCAACAACTTTGTAATTAAGCAAACTTGATGGTGACTTGGTGGTAATGAAATAACTGTTGGTTACTAGGTTATGGCCTGCATTCTCCTTTAATAGCAAGTGCCTATTCAAGAACCTAATGAGGTACAGAGCTATGTCATTGTGTCTCCTAAACAGATACTTTCATTTTTCTTCTTTAACATGATTTATTTGTGCTCTTATTTAACTTGTAGTCTGTATTACCTCTAATTATTTTTGTCTGCTTTTTGACTTAAAATTGAGAGAATAAATGTGTCTCTGGCAAGAAGTGGTTATTAACATGTAAATATAGTTTATAAGAAATGCTGATGTTTATCTTTTTATGTCTGACTGTAGTAAACTAGTTTTGTCCTCTTAACAAAAGCTGCAACAAGATAAGTGAAAGCTGTTTTGAAAACCCTCAGATGTTTGTATAGCTTTGTTTTACAGCAGATGGGAACAGCTCTTGTAGCTGCAGATGGACACAGCACATGTGAAGGATTGTGAAGCTGCTGTGATGCTATGGCTCTTTGTAGTTTGGCCATGCTGACTTGCCCATCTTTTTTCTAGCTCCCTGTTATAGATAAAATCAGAATTATAGCACAGCAGATCTATGGGGCAAGTGACGTTGAGCTACTTCCAGAAGCACAGGAGAAAGTCACCTTGTACACTAAGCAGGTTAGTTTTTCATGTCACCTGATACCCAGTGATGCTTTTCATTTAAAATAATGGCAGTGAAGTGGTGTTCAGACTGCATATAAAGGGGATCATCGCTCAATACATCCTTGGCCAGGGCTCACTGGATGCTGCCGTGGCAGAGGAGGATGTGTAAGTGGTATGGGAAGGGAGAAACTGGCCTTGACTTTTAGTGCAGAAAACAGAGCACATCTGGCCCAGTAGTACATCGCTAATAGTGTGTAGGGAGAGAAAGCCAAGAGAATTAATTCAATGATCTTTCTGTACTCTCCAGTCTATACTTTCTGTACTCTCAAATCGTTCAGCAGTTTGGGAATTCAGAAACTACAGCTGGCCAGGCTGGTGCTAAATAGTCCCCAATTTCTTTTGGTTTGTTTTTTGTCATGTCCCACTGAGTTATCTAATCAGTTTTTTGAACCCATATAAATTTTTGGCAGTCACAGCCATGTTGGAGGAAGGAGTTCCACAGACGATACAGTATTTCTTGTAAAGAACATGGCTACTTTTCTAAGTTTTGAACCTCATATTAGATGCATTCTGCTTGTTGTATTGTTTTTTCCTCTTTAGTATGATGTTCTTCTAAATTTACCTGCTTTTCAGAAACCTTCTGCATTAATGAAGGTTTGTAGAGTGCTTTGAAGAGGAAAACAATGTGAGAACTAGCCATGCTTCCTTTACAATGTGCTTGAATACTTTTACTTTGGATTCCATTTACTCCTGGCATATATAATTTCTTGCTTTTGTATTTCTTGTAAATTCCTCTAGAGTTCTATTGAAATACTACAGCTGTGTAATTGCTACTTCCTCACAATGCACAATTATATTAATCAAACAGTTCTCATTAACCCACCTCGAGAACTTTAGTTCTGGGCTGTTTGAATTAACATTTTGGGAAGAGAGTAGAAAGTAACTTAGATATCAAGATATCCAGTGCTTCCATAATGTTTCCATACCATTAACCTTTTCCTCAGTTGGACGTGTTAGGGTCCATAGTTTTATTCTTCCCTTAATAGTGGGGAGAGGGGTAGAGTTTGAGAGGAGGAATGGGGATGCAGAATGGTCAGTGAATCTGGTAGGCTGTGGGTGGAGCAGTTAGTGAGGCATAAAATGACGTGATAACACAGGGAATTGCAGAATAGAGCAATTATGTTTGTGTACAGGAACGGTTACTGTTTTTTCACTTATTTCTCTCCTCTTTCTCTCTTCCTTTTCATTGCCATGCCCAGGGCTTTGGAAACCTGCCAATCTGCATGGCTAAAACTCACTTATCGTTATCTCATGACCCTGAACAAAAAGGAGCACCTACGGGTTTTATTCTGCCAATCCGAGATATTCGGGCCAGCGTTGGTGCTGGGTTCCTGTATCCGCTAGTAGGAACGGTGAGTGAGTGAGTGAGTAAAACCCTCAGCTGTGGGGTGAGAATAAAACTTCATTCCAGTTACAGAAGGTATCTGAAATGAGGAGAGCCCTTGTCATTTGCAGATGATGTTTTAACAGTCCTGTGCATTAGATGTCCTTAGCAGGGGCTTTTCAGGGGAAGAGGGAAGCTAAAATAGTCCATCTCACCCTTGGAATACTTAGCAATCCCCCAGCTTACTCCCCAGGTCCCACATCTCTGTCTTCCTGGAATTCAGGAAAAGGGCGAGCTCTGTACCTAATGAATTCTGGGAACTGCAGACTGATGGAGGGGCCTGCCCTGTGACTCGGAATTCCTAATGCGCTTTGCAGTATTGCAGCTGAAATCTCTGTGCACCTGCAGATCAGTGTAGAACAAAACACTTTTCCACATCTTACAAAGCAAACAACTTTTGATGAGACAGCTCCAAAGCAAAGCTGACCTGTACTATTAATTAATCATTTGTCAATCTCCCCTCCTGTTTGTTCGTAATGGTTTTGCTGACCATCTGTTTGCTGTTTGGTCTGCATCAATTCCAACAGTTTATTTCACTGTGCCCTTGAGTTTTTAGTTTCTGTTCTTTGAGATGATTGTCATCTCAGCTGAGAGATGAGAACTTAGCTACAGTGGAAGCAGGATCCTGGAATAGCTTCGATATGAATGGGCTGGCAGAAAGAGGAGCTACCTGCAAAATGAACCTGTGTTCAGGTTTGTGTCCAAAGACAGACTGTTAGGATGAAAGGCTCCACTGGAAATCTTACATAGGGAATCTATTCTGGACAAATGTTATGTAACTTATTAGGTTATTGCAGGATATGGAGCAGTTGGAGCAAGCAGTTCTGTCTTTCTCGTTATTTTGGGCCCTAGATCTTTTTTACTGAAGTCTTCATGGCAATGTTTGTTTTAATAAGCTGTCTTTCAAACCATTAGGCTCAAATGGCTCAGATGCTGAAATCTGTTGATTTAAGAGTTGTATCCTTTTCTCCTTCAAATGCTAGCTCTCAAAGAGCCAAATATTGGATATCCTTTTCTTTTAATTTAAAAAACAAAAGTAAGGCTTTCCAGGTTACTCAACAGAAATAAAGTAACCATATCCTGACTGAAGTGTGGCACATCCTTCTTTTAAAAGTCTCAAAGACTACTGTGTGTTTTGGAATGAAATGAAAGATAGCATGCTCTTTCCTGTTGTTAATGATTTTTTTGCAAGTCAAGATTTAATCCAAACAATAATTTGTTGGATCTTTTTAAGTACTGCAGAAGGAAAGCATACACAGCATTAATGAGGTACACAAGAGAAAAATGTTTACAGACATTAAAGCTAATGTTTTGGCTCTTTTTCTGATGTCTTCAGTTAGTGTGAAGTTGGAGTCTCCTTTCTGCTCCCTTCACAGATTTCTAATGTTTTCATGGGCATGCAGTTAATCACGATGGTAACCCTGCTGGAATTAACAGCAAGCCTTCTGGTTAGGGACGTGAAGATCACTCTTCAGTGGTGTCTGCTAAGCCAGGGAAGGGATGTCCTTCTGAGAAGCAACCCAGAGCACTTTGAATGAGATCATCATTTTAAACCCATTCAACAAGAGATGTGTTAACCTTAGAGTGTTTTTTTGGCAGCAGCCATTGAGCTGTGAGCTGATAAAGCAGAAAATATGCAGCTCTCTGCTGAAGCTTTATGTGAAATTTAAGGTGAAATTAATCACCTATGCATGCATATTCTTGTTATCTGAATTGAATCAAAAAGTTATGTCGCACTTCTAATTTTTCTCAACTCCTGAGTTTTGGGTTTTTTCCTCCTGACTTGGAGATCAAGCTGTTGTACTTGAGTGAAATACTTCGAGGTTTAAAAGGAAATACAGTTTCAAGGATTATCTAGATTTAACTTTGAGCTTTAAAGATATTGAAAATGAAACAAATTGTTGGACTCAAACTGGTTGGACTTCTTTCTTTTCTGGTGCCACTGGAGGACTGAAAACGAGTTATTGATTCAGCTCTGTTTTTTGAGTTCCTAAATGGCACATTTTTTGGAAGTTGTGCAAGTGCAATAAATAATACATTCTAGTTGGTTTTGGTTTTATTTGAAATCTTGCAAGGGAATTAATATCCAAGTGGTGTAATTTTTTCATGCAAACAGTGAGAATTACACTGTGTTCTTTTCCAGCACGCGTGTATGAAAGAGGAGGAGGAGCTTCATTTCCTTAGCTCTGAAAATAATTGTGTGCATTAAGCATTGTGACATTTGTACAGAAAATTTGTCGCCTGCAAGGAAATTACCCTGTGCTGCATAAAAATACAGAGCTTAGTTTGCCTTTAAGTAACAGATAACGGAGTAGCCACTGTGGGCTACCCCGTGGATAGGAAAGGAGGAAAATTGCCCAATCCTTTCAAAGCACAAAGTGCAAGGAGGGGTACCTCAGGTACATCTTCATCAACACAGCAGCTCCTGCTGCACTGGCTGTCACTCAGCTCCTGCTGTGGCCCTCTGAATGTGTAGGTGGAGATGTACAAAGCTGTGCAATTCTTCAGTGATACATAAATAAGTGGTTTCTTGTTCTGCGTGACCAGAGACTGGCACTCACTGTGGTGAGAACTGAAAAACCCTTCCACAGACTTTGGATCTCTTAATGCTTTGCTCTCGAGAGCAACTAAACATAAAGACAAGGAATGGGAGCCGTATCTGAGGCCTGCTCTTCCCTATTCTGCAAAGCAGCAGCTGTGACAAAAACCTTGTGCAGTCCTGGAATTCATTACAAGGGGTAGGGTTGGAGTGACTCTTACCTCTGCACGAAGCGTGTACATCCTGCAGTGGTACAGGACATATGGGACTGCAGTTAGCACTTTTAATAGCTCAGGAAAATGAGGTGGGATTCCAAAAGCTCCCAGAACAGAACTGCAGCAAACGCTTAACCTTGCTGCTGAGCTTATTACCAAAATTTGATTAGTGTGCAGAATACATACTCGGGGAGAAAATAGCAGGTTGCTGAAGATCTTTGATCTAATGGAGATGGGCGTAACAGTTACTGATTGTGAAAGCTGGGAACGGGTGATGTAGATGGAAAGTGAGACGCTGAGTTTTTGTTTATGGGGTAAATGACCACTGACACAAACTGTCAAGCATGGTCACAAGTTGTCCACCTTTGCAGAGCATCCACATTAGCCTACGTGCGCTGCTGGGCTAAACGCTGGGTTAGGGGAGGGGAGCTTGTCATCTGCATTAGTAAATCAGGCCAAGTGTAGTCCCTGCCAGCTTTGCATTTTGCGGCTCTGAAAATGGGTTTCAGCAGTGGGATGACTTGAAAGGCCTGGCCCGAGGCAGGCGTGGTGCGGGCAGCTGCTCTGCTGGCTCCAGCTCTGCCGCTGCACGACCGTTCTGACCCGTGTGCCTCAGGATGCTCCGCTCAGGAGAACCGACCTGCCCGTTCCTATTTAAGCTTTATTCCAGGCTTTTGTTTGTTTAAAAAAATAAAAAAATAAACCTCTCAACAATAATTATTCCTAATTATTTAACAGTTCTAGAATATTAGAATGTTCATCCGTTGAGACTTTCTGGTTGGCAGAGCCGTATTAAAACACGCATCCTCCTTGCAATAGTAGCCAGGCAGCAGCCACATGCGGTTACTGTCTCCCCACAGCAGCTCTCCTGCAGCAGGTCGCTGCCAGCTGGGTGCTGACGTGCTTTGCCAGATCTTGGGCACAGCCCCTGGCAGAGGCTGAGCTGGTCTGTCTGCTGAGCCAGGAGCTCCTGGTTCTTGTGGTGTGCTTCAGAATGGTGAATGCCATCTCCCAGCTCGTGTGGACGTGTGAGTAGCTGCGTTGGCTGTTGCCAGCACAGCAGTGATGAGGTGTTGTATCTTCTGTGCAAAGCTGTGCTGCTTCCATCGTAACAGTTTATCTTTTCTTGTCCAGATGAGCACTATGCCAGGACTTCCTACAAGGCCCTGTTTTTATGACATAGACTTGGACCCGGTGTCAGGAGAAGTAAACGGGCTGTTTTAAACAGAAATTTTTAACCCAAGGTAGGTGTCAGCTTTGGGCTAGAAGGCTTTCGATATTGGGGTTTTACTTCTCAACTGGAGATAATAGAGCTAAGCCAATTTCATATTATGCCGTTTCCAAATAACGTGGTTATATTTCAGCCTGAAAGTTGCCTGCAGTACTGTATAATAGTAATTACATTTATTTTTCTTTTTAGCTCCCAGAAGAACACCTGATGAGTCACGTAAATGGAACTATGCCCTCATCTTTTTTAAGTCAAAACAATGTATGACTGAGAATACAGTGCAAGAAGTGACTGGAAAGAGCACTAAAGGATCAAACACTTATTTTTAATTTGTAATAATTCTTAAGCTGCTGTCTTCCAAGCTAGTTGAAGCTAAGTATATAAAGTATATTTCCTGTACAACCTTCCTGCTTCCTAATTGCAGCTGGAGCAGAATACAGAAACTTGGGTTTAGTGATCTCTTAGAACCATAGAATCGTTTCGGTTGGAAAAGACCTTCAGGATCATCAAGTCCAACCATAACCTCTGCTAAAGGACTGAAATTTTAATTAAGATACTAAGTACAAAGAGGAGAAAAGACGTTTATACAATCACACCTTGATTTAGTGAGATGATTTTAATAATTAAAAATCCCAAAGATGGGGCTGTTTTTAACGGTCTTGGGACTTGGTTGTCTTAACCGTAGGGGTTTCGTGACATATATTATCTTTGGAAGTCCTGCACGCTGCAATATTCCTACCTGCCATGCTGAATTCTATATTCCATTTCTCACCCTATGGGAGAATTTGCCGTGCTGTGAAATTGCACCAGTTCCATTTAAAAGAGGGAACAAGGAAGAATCCTTCTGTCCTTTCTTTCCAGAAGCGCTCACCCCGGCTCCTGCTTTGCGTCATTCCTGCAGACACCTGAGCCATATCAAATTTCCCTTTTACAAAGCCCAGCTGTGACTACTGTATTTTGCCATTACTGGAAATTGGACTTCTGGATATCAGGTCTGTAGAGTCTATAGATCTCTAGACCTCATCTGTGGCTTCTACCAGAAGTGTCTTTTGAACCATTTTATGCTCAACGATCAGTGCAGTCACACCATCGGGAAGCCTTGTGTCCTAAGGCACCTTTTTGGTGAACAGAGACAATGTGAGTGGTGATCAAGTCATTTGTAGTAGGTTTTGTCAGCAGGCCAAAAATCATTTTGTAACAAGAATAGAGTTGCTGCCAGATTTTTAACTAATACAAATAAAGTGGTAAATACTTCAAGGGCTTTTTGGGTGCTGAGATTAATGAAGTACAACTTATTTCTGCAATTAACTTTGGGATGCAGCAGTCCCAGTATTGACAATTATAAGTGATTATTGCAGCACTAGCTGCCTGCAATGCACCACTGTGTGTGCGTGTTCCCTTGTTTCCTTTCCAGGATGGCATGTGTCATCTATAGGAAATAAACTACCTGAATTATTCAGTGGATTTGAGTTTACTTGCAGATGACTGCAAAAGAACTGAATTAAGATGCTAGCTTTATTAAGTTTGACTGCCCTGCTTACAGCTAAATATTTTTGGCTTCTTTCTTCATAGACTTGCAAGGCCCATCTGCTTCCATCCGAACTGAATCTATAAGTATTCTGATTTCGGTGAGGCCTGGGAATCGTGGTGTAGGTGTGCCCCAATGTAAGGATGCATCTGTAGTACGCAGATACTGAATATAGAGAGAGCAAGTTATGCGGGAGGGGAGAATAATTATATAAAAATTACCTGGTTGTCACAGAAGCACAGACAGAGTAATTTAAATTGTCCTAAGAGCATCTGAGATACATTCACAGCCTCCTAAATTTTTCTTTTTGATGATGTTTGGCTGAGAAGCTACTGGCAGCCAGGTTTCACGGAGCACAGGAAGGCCACTCGTGGGGTCAGAGGGACTGTCCCCCATTACTACCCCGCTCCACAGCCCTGGCTGGACGTTCCTCTTCGCCCACCCCGCCCTGGCGGAGCGTTCCCCTGCAGCAGATTGCCACAGCTGATGCTGCCAAGGCTGCTGACAGTTCCTGCATTTAATCCTCACTCTCTCATCTCACAGAGCCTTCCCTGTTGCACTGCTTTCCTGCGAGTGCTCCGCGTTCCACCTTCATTTCATGCTTATGAAAGATGGGATAAGTGCTAATTTATGCTAAGATTAGCCTCCTTTTAGTTCAGCATGAGATCATAGCTGTGTGCTTGGGAGAGACGGTTCAGGAGGTCCTTAGTCCTCATCCTGCAGCGAGGCAGAGCCGTGGCTCAGGCACACAACTGCTCGAGGGTTTGCTGAACAGTGGGGGACTGCTGGCAGCAAAGCATAGGGGCCAGCAGCAAATAGTGGAAAAGTAACCCCAAAAATCTCTACAGATGAGGCAAATGCTTTTCTAACTGGCACTTTAAACCTCATAGAAAGTGTGCTGCCACTGTCCCTGCTCTAGGTCTTGTGGGAGTGATTCATAAAGCGGTTGGTTGGGGTTTTTCACTCTGTTGTGACCAAGTATGGCAGTTCATTCCTGACCCATCAAATAGGACACAGAGGATGCTTAATCTCGTTTAAGTGAATATTGGAGGGTTGTTTTCTCTTCCTGTTGCCTAGAGAAAAAACTAATTATGCACAGATCTGTTCTCTGCAGGCTAATTGTGGGCCCAGCCCCTTAGCTGGAGTTATGGCCCCTCCCATAGCTGTGCTGTTATCACACACATATAGCCTTGCACCACATCATGCAGGAAGCAATGCAGATTTTTTCCAGCTCATCCACCTTCCAACCATACCCTCTGCTTGCTGCAAGACCCAATGTCTATCTCCTGTGTGCCATACTCCTCGCTGCTACCATCTTCCCCTGGAACAAGAGGGATAACTGAGGTCTGTGCAAGGTGGTTTCAAAGGGGATGGATCAGAACCTGCCTCCTTTGCGCCCCCCCAGGTAGGGATGCACGGTAGGGATGCTCATTCCTTCTGCCTGGAACCAGGGGAAGCATCCTTGGGCTGAGGGGCCGTGCTCAGCTCACGCAGCAGTGTATCATTATTAGAGCCCACTGCATGCCCTGTGGAGTGGAGCCATTTCCAACTGAAGATTATTGCACTGAGTCCAAGCAAGCACATCTCATAGGGGAGCTTTTAACATGGCAATTCCTTGGGGTTGCACGTTTCTGAAATTTCAGCCAGAAGAAACCATTCTCTCCCTTTTTCTCTATAAACGTGCTGGGGAGGGGGAGGCCGCGTATGGTTTCTAAGGGCAGCCCACGCTGGAAGCCAGGGGCAGGTTCTAAGCACACCGCCTTGCTCAGCTTCGTGTGTGCGGAGCGCTGGGAAGCAGTCGATAGCCGTACAACGTTGGTGGGCGTCGTTGAGCACCCCGTGGGGATGAATGGGGACTTTGGGCGGCTCAGAGCGTGGCTCCATGCCGTTCTTCAGCTGCACTTGCAGCCCTCGTTGCGGAGGCCCTCCCATCAATCAGAACAGCTGGAGGTGCCATTTCTTAAAGTCAGATCTCGGCAGCTGCGAAGGAAAAAAAAGAAAATACATGAAAGAGGTACTTTATCTGTTATTCTGGGCAAGGGTTTCGCTTAAACGCGGGACCAGGCTGCCCTCGCTCCGCCTGTAAAGGTGCAATTCCTGCAGGGACCCAAACAGCGTGGGCTGAGCGCTGCCACGGTTGCCGGCAGGGATTGGGGGGAGGGCGGG
>WBMW01000242.1:55375-72614 GCA_013396635.1 Penelope pileata
CGCGGCTCCGCTGCGGCCGAGCGCGCCCGGAGCTCGCCCGGAGTCACGGGCGCTCGCGGGAAGTTGGTGCGCGCCGTGCCGCGCGCCTCCGCCGCTGCGCCGAGGATGGTCTGGGGGTTTCGTTTTTTCAAGGGTGACATCGAGCTTTGATGGACGCATGTAGTGTTAAGTGGGGTTGCCATGGGAGGCGTGCACGTAGTGTGGGTATGCAGCCTTCGTGCCATGTGACGGCTCTTTTGTATTCCGCGGAACTCGCCTGGCGCTCGGCGTTCTGCATGTTGTCATCTGGTGCATTGGAGATAAAATATCGGCTGTGTTGGGTGTCATTGCCTGACCTGGAACCGTGGGTGCATGCGGAGCGGTGGGGGAGGACGGAGTGAGCAGTGGGAGAAGGAAATATATCTGTGTGAGTAATGTGTATTTGCCGTGATATGGGCAATTAACAAAAAATACAGCCGCTTCTCCCATGCAGAATGGTGTTTTCTGTGGTGGAACTGCACTAAGTTGGCATAATAGCGGCTCTATTTTTCCTTTGGATGTGGGTGCATCCCGAGGTAGAGCTGCTTTCCCATCCCTTGTCTGCATCTCAGACTGAAATACTGTGCTCAGAATCACTTCTGAATACTTCAGCTTTTGCTCTGCAGTTCTTAACCGTTTGTTCGTTGCGTTACAGATCAGAGACCGGCACATCGGCCGCGCTTTGAGGCAAACCTCACCCGGCTGTGCTGGGAGCTGAAGCACAACGCTGGGGGGCAGAGCTCTGCCGCGTTGCTCCGAGCAAAGTTCCTGTGCAGTGGGAATCGCGGGCTGCTCAGCAAGCGTCTGCCGAGGTCCATGGGGTGAATAAAAGTTGTTAACTCTTGGCTTGATTTGTCATCTTTGGGGAAAAAAAAACGAGGTCAGACTGTTGGTTGAATGCCATTGACTGAGCACGACCTGAAGTGAGATGTCCCAGAGGTGAGAGTGACTGGTGCTTAAAGTCTGCCTGGGACTCCTTGGAGAGGCGATGAAGTGAGGAAGAAGACAAAGTGGGAGTTACACAGTGGATGCAGTAGCTCCATCAGAACATCTCTGCGCACTGCCTCATCCTCCTGTGGAAAAGCACCGACCGCTGATTTGAGAACAATTTGGGAAAAAAAGCTCCTTGAGCATCTCTGCAGCTGCGTTAATCAGGGAAATCAATACTACAACACCGACGAAGGAGAGGTGCCAATATGGCGAAGGCAGCGAAGGACATTCAGATGGAGAACCCAAGAGAGCTGGAGGCTCACGGCGCAGGGACACCCTGCTCCCCGTCGGAGGAACAGGCAGAAAAACCCTCCATGCTCTGTTTTAAGAAGCGGAAGAAGCCCTGTAAGAAGGGGCTGACGACAAAGGACGCGTGTGAAGGATCTTCTGCGGAGAAAAGTCAATGTATCGGCACAGACCAAGGGGAGGCGAAGGTTTCTGCTCCCTCGCGACCCTCCAGAGGAGCCTGGGCAGCTATCAAAAGTCTCACAAAGCCACGGAGAAGGCAAAAATCCTCTTCACGGAAGAAGGTGACCTCTGATTCCCAGGTGCAGCTGGAGATGGATGCTGAGGAGAGCTGCGCGCAAGGCCTCCCGAGGAAAAAGGCGAGCTCGGGGGTGAAGATGCCCTGCGTACGCTTCTCGAGAGGCAAGAAAAAGCCCAGCCCCTCAGAGGCTGTGGAGGAGTCGGAGGACAGTGCCCAAGCAGACGAAGTGATGGGCATTTTGAATAAAGCCATTGAGGAGCTGGAGGACCTGGCCCCAGCAGAGACGTGTGGTGGGGATGAATCCCTCAGCCCGCTCCCTGCAGGGGAGCAGGGCACGGCAGAGGAAGGTGCTGATGCCGGTGGGAAGAGCGAGCCCTCAGCGGAGCCCACGCCTGCCATGGATGAGCACACAGAGTGCACCACTCTGTCAGAAGTTACCAGTTCGGAGCCTGTTAATGAACCAGCCCAGGAAAAGCTGCCTGAGGGGAGCCCACACCAATCCGCAGCCCATGTGGAAGAGAGGGAAGTCGCTCCCGAAGCACCGGTTTCCACAGATCAACCCAACAGCACCCCTGAAATCACCGAGGTGCAGGAAATAGCGAATATCTGCAAGGAGCAGCCTGAAGAGGATGAATCAGAGAGGAGCACTAATCTCCCTGAGGAGTGCAAATCTGAACAGACCCCAACGGATTTCAGTCCATCGGCGCCTAAAGATGATGCAGCGAGCGTGCAGAGCAGCTCCAGCCATCAGGAGAAACCAGAAGTCAACATGGGCACCGGCGTTGGCATTGTCATCACCGTCACTGAAGCTGTGGACTCTGATGATACTGACTCTGACCAGGCCTATGAGCCATCCCCAGTTTTACACCACAATAAGCAAAAAGGGAATAAAAAGTCGAGTGGGAGCTTTGATTTTGGTCAAAAAGAGGGCCCTGGGGCTGGCAGCGATGCTGTGGCAGAGGAGAAAGGTCTGGGTGACCAGGGGCACAGGACTTCAGATCAGTACGAGCTGCTCCTCATGGAAACGGCCTCCTCCCTTGTGAAGGCGGCCATCCAGTCGTCCATAGAGCAGCTGGTCAACGAGATGGCTCTGGAACAGAATAAACACAACAGTTTTCTGTGATGGTGACAATGCCCCCAGATTAGAGTGATTTCAAGCTACTTTGGCCTGAGGTGGGGGAGCAAGGAGGGCTCTGGGGGCCGCTGCGTAGTTAGCTCTGCATGCCTGTGAAGTTGTGTGTGTAGGTGTGTGAAACTGGTCCTGGGACGTGGGGTCGGCCCCGCTGTGCGCAGCACATCTGCTGGGCCTGGGGTGATGTGACTGCTCGTGGCTGCAGGAAAATTCAGGTACTGAAGTGTTTTCATGTACTGGCATCTTTATGTTGAGGCCACATTTCTTCTGCTGTCTTCCGTTCCAGATTTCCCTGCTGTTAGTGGTGTAGGTGTTTATGTGCATGCAGGACAAGGTTGGGTGGGCAGCGAGCACGCCCTTGGGTTCAGTTCAGTGCGCCTTGAGCACAGCTGGAGGTTTGCTCTGGGGCTCAGTGGGGACACAAGGGAGAAGAGGCTGAGATGTGCCACCAGTGACATCAATGCCAGGTGTTTAGCATTGCATGTGGGTACTTGGAGGTGTCAGAAACCATGGTCTGAAGTCCTTTCAGATGGACCTGGATGGCTGCAGTGAGCGATGTGTTTGGCCGGCCTACTCCCCCAGCCTACTGCCTTGGCCTACTGCCCTGGTCTGCTGCCTTGGCCAGCTCCCTGGCCTATTCCCCTGCCAGAAGCGGCCTGCACGTCGCCTGGCGTGTTGCAGCACAGCATCAGCTCGCCTTGCTGACCCTGGGCTGCACGAACACCAAGAACGTGCCCTCACTTTGTCTGCTGGGGGCCGTTCCTGAGCCGCTGAGCACAGTGACAGGATTCCCCGTAGCACAGCAGGGAGGGCTGGGCTGAAGCGCACAGGCTGCGGGGGGCCCCTGGCCTTTGCCTTCCTTTGTGTGTCATGGTGCATCTGTCCTTAGATAAGGTGTATTTTTTAAGTGTGGCATGTGATGTAAATAGCAGTGAGCTGCATGCAGTCAACTCTTGCCTCGGTGTTGTAGCTTGGTAGCAGTGATGTGCTGCAGGCCGTGGAATTGCTCCAAGTTGGAGAGGATTTGGCCAGGGGGCTGCTGGCATCCCGGGGTGTGTCCTTGTGTCTGTCTGTCCCTTCACCTTGCAGAGACCCCCAGCAGCAAATCCCAGCTGGCTCCGTGGCGGTCGGTCCAAAATGTGCCCTGAAACACTGGAGCCATCTCACCAAAGTCCTCAGGGAAAACCCAGACCCGAGGGCTGGGGACACTGCCACTTTTTTTGGCCAATTACTGCCAAGAAAACACAAACTGCTCTGTTAAGGAGGTTTGCTTGCAGCATGCGTGCACACCTGTGGTGTGTGCGGGCACGCATCGCCTCTCACTGCCAGCCCTCTGAGAGAAAGGGGCCTTTTGACAATTTGGGATCGCAGCCGTGCGGTTGGGATTTACGTACGGCTGCGTGAAAGTTCGCCTGTTCTGCTGAGAAAGTTCTCCTGCCTCGTTCTCAGCCTGTACAGAAATAGCAGCCACCCCTGGCGATTGCTCACTGACCACAGTGGGGACACGGAGGCTTTTCTTCCCAGCGCTGCTGAGACACCAGTCTGACAACTTGCCTGGCACCTGGTGCACAAACCTTTGATAAAGGACCTCCGTTGTTACAAGGGGAGCGCTGGCAGTGAGAGCACGTTAAACTTAGGAAAAATCAGAGGGTGTTAAAAACCTTTTTCTGTGAATTTATTTAGATGTTATCGATAAGTCAATGTGTTTATTAATGGCTTTGTACATCCAAAGTACTTCCTGCTGTTCCTTTCAGGCATTTTGCCTTAATTTTGAAAGGGACTTTTTAAGGACTGTGCGTACCTTTGGGGCTGCTCCAGCACTTGGGAAGAGCTGTGCCCATGCTGGATGTCACACACAGGGCTTTGTGGGCACTGGGACGGGCCGGTGCCGAGGGAAGGGCTGCAGCACCTCTATGGCATCTCCATGCTGTGCTGCCCTGCAGAGGTATGCCTGGCTCTCTGCAAGAGATGCAAATCCCTCCGTCGTGGCCAGGCTGTTGTCTCCTGTCCATGTACTGAGCAGTTTGGGGAGGATTTTGTGTTGCTTCAAAACAGGAAATACTCTGCTGCAGGAGGAGGCAGCCCTCGCAGTCAGGAGGGAAGAGCAGCGATGTGTGGGTCCAGCCCGGTGCCTGCGGGACTGCTGCTCCGTGCCCAGGGCTGTGGTGCATCCTCCCCATCACTGCATTTTCCCTCTGTTCCAGCTGTACGTGTAACTGGCAATCAGTTCATTAAAGTTGAGTGTACCTCTTGTTTTCTTCTGCTTGTGATTAACTGGCAGCTACAAGAGATTTTGCACCTGAGCAGATGAACCCACCGTGACGTTCATGTCACAGCCTTTTCAGGTGGCCACGTGGCGAGCAGAGAGCTTAATGGTGTTAACAGACTCGAAATGTTTTCAGACTCACTCCTCCTGTGTTTTTTTTTTTTTTNTCCTTTTGGTTGCTGGGCAGTTTTTCCACTTACAGCTGCCTGGGAGCCCACAGACTCCAGTGAGGTCTTTACAGAGGATCACAGATCTCTTCTGGCTGAGAAAAGCAGCCCTGCTGCCCAACAGCTCAATTCACCACTGGGTCATCTGTTCTGCCAGAGGAACAGACTGCAGAGAGCCCACACCTCCAGCACATGGGGACAGCTATTGCTGATACAACTCGGAGTTTGCTGGCTGCTGCTGGCTGCAGGCTTTCTGCCCCCAAGCTCAGGTGATGCCAAACTGGCAGAGGGGAGATGGGAGAGCAGTGACCTCGGTGTCCCAGCACCTTCTGCTACAGCTCCAGTGGGTCCTGCACCACTCAGGTGGGTCCTGCACCCACTGCAGGGGATTGGAATTGGATGATCTTTGAGGTCCCTTCCAACCCATCCCGTCCTGTGGCTCTGTGTTAATTAGTTTTTTGCATTACATCGTTCACATAAGGACTCA
Organism: Penelope pileata; assembly: GCA_013396635.1. Taxonomy (NCBI): domain Eukaryota; kingdom Metazoa; phylum Chordata; class Aves; order Galliformes; family Cracidae; genus Penelope; species Penelope pileata. The sequence goes on from WBMW01000242.1 coordinate 60,923, forward strand.
AGGCACTTTATAGCATACAGAAAAATTTTAATAGTATTAATGCTATTTATTCTTTCAGGTTTGCAGAACAAAATACAGACTTCTAACAAATGTTAATGGCTTCATTAAGACTCTCTACTCCCTCATTATGATTAGAGAGTTGGACATTAATAAAACATAGGAACTTTATTCTTTTGGAGATGTTTGGAGAAGCATGTGACTGCTTGGTTGTGCAGGAGCACCGCAGCGTGGGATGGGTTCGGGACTGTTTTCCTGAGCAAGAACCAGGAGCGGTGCATAACCTCGCTCTGCTCCAGCCTGCTGGGATGGCCCCTGGGCCATCTGCCTCCTCCTTGCTCCGCTGCACCCCTCGGTTACGGAAGCGTTGCTTTGTAGCAGCGTCGTAATGAATTAATTTGTTCTTCTGCTCACCCCGCAGTCTGCGCTGCTGCTTTTTCCCAGATGTTTCCAGCACTCCTCTTGGCAGGGATAACTCGGCTTTCTATTCAACAAGTCCCCTCCCCATGCTTTGCTGTATCGTTTTAAGTATTTTCATTTCCCACTGCTTTTTTTTTTTTTTTAAATACAGCAGCAAAGAAGAAAGTGTTTAAATAGTGTGACTCGTGCCCAGGAACACTTCCAGAGGGATAAAAAGCTTTTCTGTGATGTCAACGCTAAGCCCAGCAGAAAACAAGTGGATCTGCTGAAACGCTCCTTGTGCAAATTGCTGGTCCGCAGCGCTGGCTCAAATACTGCATTTTCTTTCCTGCCCTGTGGCACACAGAGGACACTGAGATGTGCATGCAGACCGCTGAGATCCGGATCTGCAGCTGCTGGAGGGTACTGCTGCCATGCAGACAGGGAAGGACCAAGTCTGCAGGAATCCAGCTCTGGAATTTAAGATGCTTTCCTTGCCTAAGTGATGGATTTTTTCATAGGTGTGCTTATGTGTAGAATGGAAATACAAGAGTTATTTCAGACATGCATAGAAGTTGGGTACACCCATGAAATACGTGGGAATCCTCTGCTGTTCTTGGGAAGGATGGGTGGAAGCGGGACCCAGCAGAGCCCTCGTGTTGCTTGTCCTGCACGTAGAGGGCTCCAGCATCTGTAACGCAAAGTAATGAAATGCTCCAAGAGAACAGAATGGTTTAAATAATTTGCTTTAATATTCTTTTACACCTGCAGTTTTATTTCCCAGAGAAATGGTTCTTGTTAGCTCTTGTTGGGTGGTATTAAAATAATGACATATTTTAATTTGCAGCCAGATAAAAATCTTTGCATTAAATGTGTTTTTGTTTAACTAATCAGAGGATGTCATTCCTTATACAGTTATTGAAGGAACAGTATAGATTTGCATTTATAGGAGGCACCATTCTCACGTTTCTTTTTGCAGCTCACTGTGAAGGGTGCAGTTCTTTGCTCAGCGGTGGGATTTTTCTGCAATGAAGTCCCTTCAGCTGGGAAGTGGATTTCAGCAAAAAGCACCCCAAACCAGCATTTAAAAAGTGCTTTTATTGCATAAAAAATGACAAACACACTGGATATGAAAGGGAAAGACAGTAAGAAAAAACCTTTTGTGACTCAAATGAGTGGAACGAAGGCGTTGTCCCTGCTAGAGCTGGCTACAGCCCCCGTCACCCCATAAATCTGACCCTTGTTACTCTGCCCTTGTGAGGCCCCATCTGTAGCACTGCGTCCAGGCCTGGGGCCCTCAGCACAGGAAGGATGCGGAGCTGTTGGAGAGGGTCCAGAGGAGGGCCACCAAGATGATGAAAGGGCTGGAGCACATCTCCTATGGGGAAAGGGTGAGGGAGTTGGGCTTGTTCAGCCTGGGGAAGAGGAGGCTCTGGGGAGACCTTATTGCGGCCTTTCGGTACTCAAAGTGGGAGGGGGACCAACTTTTTACATGGTCTGATAGTGACAGAACAAGGGGGAATGGCTTTAAACTCAAAGAGGAGAGATTAAGGTTAGATGTTAGGAAGAAATTCTTTACTCAGAGGGCGGTGAGGCCCTGGCACAGCTGCCCAGAGAGCTGTGGGTGCCCCATCCCTGGAGGTGCCCAAGGCCATGGATGGGCCCTGGGCAGCTGAGCTTGGGGGGGGCACCCAGCTCACAGCAGGAGGTTGGAGCTGGATAATCTTTACGGTCTCTTCCAACCTAAGCTGTTCTATTTTCTACGACTCTGTGATTCTATGACTTCAGCAGCAGCCCCACGGCTTCCCCAGGACCATGCAGCTCAGGTGGAATTCAGGAGCTGAGACGCTGGGCACCTTTGTTTTGAGAGCTGAGGTGTCTGGGTTAGGATATTTAGTGGAAGCATTTCCACTATTAGACTGCCTTTTAAGTTGTGTCATTCCTATTTCTTAATGAAACATGCAAATCCCGTGTGTGCTGGGGCTGCGTTTCGGGGAATTCAGTCCTGACACGACTCCAACTGTCAATACCTCACTGGCGCACAGTTCAGCCCTTCATTCACCTTTTTCCTCCCCATTTCTTATCGCTCAGAATAGATTTTTCCTAGTGCTGGACTGCTGGGATGCCCACACAGAGCACTCGTTTTTGGCAGGAGCAGGGAAGAAAAGCCTGACAGCTTCTCACCCAGCAGCAAGGCCAGGGCTGAGCACGGCGGTGTGGGCCTGCTGCTGGCAGGTGCCTGTGGGAGGGCTGTGACGGGCCCCTGGGCTACCGTGAGTGATCGGCCCAGGGCCTGCGTCTGCCCCACGCCTGCATCTCCCTTATGGAACATGGAAATGAAATAGAAAATAAGATTGAATTGCATGTGCTGATCATTTTCCCTGCACTTTTGAAAGCTTTGCTTGCACTCAATTTACACCTTCTGCCTCCAAAATATTAAAGAACTATTCAGTGCCAGCGCTACGCTCTTTCCAGCAAGCTCACAAGAGCGGTATTCCATGGTTTTATTTCCCGCTGCCACGTTCCGTGCTCCAGGTTTACAGTTTGCTTCCCGCTGTCAGTGCTCCCAGCGCGGGGCCGTGTCCCTGTGCCCCCACTGCCGGGTGCTGCGGCCCAGCGAGCTGATGGCTATGGGGATGTTATCACTGTTGTTCTGCCCGGAATAGAGGAGCTGAGAGGCTGCCTGCCCATCAGCACCACCTCCTGGGCAGCTGGCATTGCTCCCTTGGCCTCCCCAAAAATCATGGGGGAAAGGGAGAATGCTCTGACCCATTTGGAGATGAGGAAGCTTTTAGGGCTGGGCTGTGCAGGTAGCAGGCGTTGAGGTCTTGCTTCTTGGCACCAGTGAAGTTCAGCCTGATGCTTTCCTTTCCAAGTGCTACTGGCACTCCAGCAAGCTCTGTGGGTGATGAAAAACAAATTTTTCCACAAAAAAACCAGATCCCACAGTGCAAGGTGCAAGCATGCTTTATTCCACACTCCGCTGCACCTCCAGCAGCCCAAGAAACTTGGTTCCTACAGGATCCTGTCCATTCAGCATCCGATCTCTGAAAAAATATTTCAAAATAACCTATCTGGAAATTGTACAGCATGCATTAGGGAGGCCAGTAAGCCCCCTGATCTGCTGGCAACACATTCAGGTCCACCCTCAATCACCTATGGAAACGATGCCTGCAATGCAGTGCTTGCTGGCATTTCCAGGGCTAATGGGTGCTGGAGGAGGACCCAGGTGCTCAGCCCTGTGCTGATGGCTTTGGCACAGGGCTGAGCACCCACCTGCTGCAGTGCATGAGCTGTAGCCAAGGCCCTTCCATACTCCTGCTCCATCAAAGCTTTGGGCAAATCTTGGGGCATCCCCAGTGCTTTTAGAGGCTGGCAGCTCCCAGGCATTGCTCCGTGTCTTTCTTTGCCAAAGCCCATGTGCATCAATCAGCCAACCACAGATACCTGAAAGGAATACCTGAAAAGAAAAAGAAAAAAGCAACACAAGAACTGAGTAGCTGAAAAGCCCAGCTGCACACATGGATTTTTCAAGCATGTCCCTGCCTCACAGTTAAGCACTCGGTAACCCAGGTGTGTTCTACATACAGGGTAGAACTCCTTGCTCTGTGTGCAGGAGCAGCTGCTGCCCTTCCTTAGAAGAGGGAGCTGCCTTCTGAACTGATTTTCTATTCACACGGCTGAGAGGGAGCGATGCCTGCCAGGGGCGGCTGCCGTTAGCAGAGCCGCACGTTGACAAGGCTTCTGTCTCTCCAGCTTTAATTATAACAGCACTTTCAGAAGAAAAATGCTGAGAATACATTTCTCCTCTTGCAAGTGATGAAGAAATGCCTTTCACAGATGTTTGATGTCACAGATGTTCAGCGCTACAAAGACCAAGCAAAGTACACCCTAAAAGAGGGAGCTACGGCACAAGAAAATCGCTTACACCCCTAAGATTTCCAAGAGCTGCTGAGCACGGCGCTGGCTGCAACACGATGGCAGTTCTGTGCGTGTATCTGTGGCCACAGCAGAGGCACTCACTCCTGCAGCAGTTGTGCACACACCAGAGAGATGTGCGGATCCTAGCTCCTGCCCCAGGTCACCGCTTTCATTGAAGCTCCCTTTTAATGGCCAAAAAGTGGAAAAAAAACATTTCCTGCTGTCCCCAATACTAAGCCCTGAGCTTACTGCCCTTTGCTTAAGGCCTCCCCACCACGACTTTATCTGTCCTGTTGATCTCGCTGGGCTTGCAGAGGCATCAAGGGCCCTTTGACTTTCAACGCAAATGAGTTCCCTCAAGTTAGGTGTCTGTTGAAGTCACCGAGGAGCTCACCTCCCGCTGAATGTTCTGAAAGCTGTCACTTTTAGTCCTTTTCTATGGCTTTTCCTTCTCTTCTGCAGCTCTGTCCCTACCCAGCAGCAACCTTCTGTGTTCCCAGTGGGGCTTGAAGCAAACACAGACTCCCAAGCAAAGCAGACGGCTCTCGGAGAGCCCATGTGAAGTGCTGCACACAGATATGAAATTATTATAAAACACCATTTTTTAGCCATCCTGTGGAAGGCCAAGGACCCCGCAGGCCTGCTTGCTGGGAGCTCTGGTTGGCTGCTCAATAATAAAACCCCTTTTTCAACCCATCCCAGCTGCAGCCCCACCAGAGCAACCCAAGCATCCCCAACAGGCACAGCTTGGCCTGGCAGCTGGCACGCACGAAGCCATCGCACGCAGCTCCTCGCAGCATCCATGCAGGCTGAGGGGCTGTTTGTTTTTTCCCTTTGTCTTAAAACACAACTTGGCAGCCCTCAGCGGCAGCTCCCTGCCCAGCAGCCGCCCCCACAAAGGACTCGGATGGGCTCTAAATCCTGCAGTGGTTTTGTTCCAGATCCTGCTCTGGGACAGTTGGAGAGATGACAGCCCAAGGGTCCTGGCTACAAAGAGATGAGGACTGGGCACGCTGACAGCAAACTGTTCTCACCATTGTTCAGAGCCCCCTTTCCTCAGTGACTCAGTTCCACAGGGGCTGGCGGACACCTCCACTGCGTGACGGGTAATGGGTACCAGGGTTATGGGAGCAGCTCGCCAGGCCCGGCTCCTCGCTGCGGGAGGAATCTCAGCGCCGTAAGCACATCACGTGCCTGGCTGGGATGGGCTGGAGCCCGGCTGGTGGGAGCATGGAGTACCTCAGGAAGAAAACTCCAGAGGGATAAAATGTGAACGCAAGGGGAACATGCACAATTTAAAATCCTTCCTGGAGAACATTACTCCTCAGAAATTGTGTAACGAAAGGCAAAAAGCCTTCATCTTACCATTTTCGGGTGGCTCCACAAAGCAGAGAAGAAATAGCACCATTTGCTCAAGAAAGATGTAGATGTGGCACTGAGGGACGTGGTTTAGCATGGTGGGGATGGGTTGACCATTGGACGTGATGTTGTAGAGGTCTTTTCCAACCTTAATGATTCTATGCTCCTAGCAAAACCTTGTGTACTATTTAATCCTGTAAAGGCTTCGGTCAGGACGTGTTCCCTAGAAGCTCTGGGAGGAGTGGATGTTTCCTTGCAGCTCCCATCCCTTGGTGCTCTGGAGGGGGCCCAGTAACAGGAGCTGGCCCCAGAGGAGCACCCATGCTTGTCCCGTTCACACAGCAGCAGCTGAGGAGGGAGGAGCAGGAAAGAGGAAAACCCACGCAAAGCCCTTGAGCACATCTCAAAGTAAACGTGTTCCTACTGATGGGGACTCCAGAGCCTGCTGAAGTCAAGGTTGCCACCAACTCCCTTGGAAAAACGAGCCTTATGGCTCCCACGTGCAGTCATGTGGAGATTTATTAACAGCAGTTACAAACACAAACTTCAGGATTTATCTCCTTGAGATATTTATTTAATTAAAACCAAACTATTTGGGAAGAACAATATAGATATTTCCCTCTACATTTCCCTCCATCTAGAATCAGAAGAGCAATTTGACGGGATACAAACAGCCCTTGATGCCACCTGGTGTCTTAGGGGATGCGTAAACACGATACGAACTCCAATAACGCAGGGCAGGAACAAGTTCACATTTATGAAAATGTAACCAAGTTGTTACACGGAGGCTTCCAAGGACTTAGACTTGAGTTAGCTCGAGTTTAAAAGTTAGAGAAGTAAAAAAGGAAACACACAAACCAAACACACAGTTCTTCACAGCTAGCTCAGTGGTGAGGGCTGAGGACAGCAGTTCTGGCCGCTCGCTGCATGGAGAATGCCCAACAGCCAGCGCCCGACAGCTGCTCAGGGGGAGAGCTACTCCACCAGGATCGTGTCCACACTTTCCTGGATGAGATCAGCCTCCAGTAAACACTCATCCAAGTGGTCTTGTGACAAGCTGGAGCTCTTCCCCACGCCTTCACCGTCACTGTAGGGCCGGAACCTGGGGGTGAGGGGGCTCTCCAGCCGCGGGCCGCGGCTGTACCTGGGCTGCTTGCCCCGGTGTGCGTACATGTGCTCCAGGAGCTGGCTCTTCCGGAAGAACGTGCGGCCACAGATGGTGCAACCGAGCTTTCTCTTTCTCGAGAAAGAAAAGTTACAGTTCAGCTCCACTGGCTCATGGTCCTTGGAGATGAGGGAGAGCTGCCCAATCTGCAGAGGCTCGAGGTCGCCGCAGCTCGAGTGCTCCAGCGGGTGCTCGTCCTCTCTGAGGAGGAAGGCCCCGAGGCGCTGGCCCTGCTCAGCCTCCCTCCCCTCTGCCAGAGGCTGCACCTCCCCGAGGCCGCCACTCTCCAAGATGGAGGCCGGCACGCCAAAGGGCAGCGAGCCTGAGACGTGTGTGCTCAGGTGCTCCCGCAGCCCGCCCCGCGAGTCGAAGCGCTCCCCGCAGTAGTGACACAAGTGTGCCCTGAGGCTGGCCTTGGCCAGGATGGGGTTCGCCGCGTCTGGGGAAGGAGGGCTGCAGCTCTGGGACACCACAGGCTCCGCGTCACACTTCTCCTGCTTGATAGAGACAGACAGCTTCGGCAGCTCCTCTGCTGGCCTGGCCAGTGCAGCAGGCTGGGCCGCGGGGCGTGCGCCTGGCTGCTCGCGGCCGCTGTCATCCAGCCCGATGGCGAGGGACAGCTGCAGCTGCGGGTGCTCGGCCGGGGCGGGGGGCCGGCTGCCCGCGGCACTCAGCGTCTCCTTCGCGCCCAGCCGCTCCTTCGCCGGTTTGTGTGCCGTGGAGATCTGGATGCCATAGAGGTTGGAAGACTGCACGGCCTCTGAGGGGAACGCCTGGTTTGTCTCAGCGGCAATGTGTGAAAGGTGGTCGGCGTGCAGGAAACGGATGCCCTCCTCCAGGCGGCTCTGGCTGACGGCCTGCTTCGGGCCCTTCCCGGTGTACATGATATGCAGCAGGTAGCTGAAAATGTCCGGTTGGATGTCCGAAGGCTGAATCTTTATGCATTCGCTGAAACAAGACAGACGACTACGTACATACCTGGCTCCAAATTACAGCCCTGATCCATTATCTGCCCACTCATTGGTGCCATCACTTGCTTTCAGAGAGTGGGCACTGCCGCCTGGCCAAGGCCTGCAGGAGCATGGCCGCCATGTCTGCATGGCAGTGCCTCAGCGTGTGTTTATGAACTCGTGTGTTTATGTACCCATGTGTTCATGTACCCGTGTGTTTATGTACCCGTGTGATCCCATTGACATCGCACACAACCATGACGAGGGACTACGAGTGACTGGCCTCTACTCGCCCCACCTACAACAGCACCCAGCCGCTGTGCCAGCCTCTAACAGGAGGCACGGAGCCTTTGTGTGCGTGGGTAGTAAATCCAGCTGCCGGCACTGATTAATCTTTATGAGCTTTGCAGCTAAGTGTCAGCAAACAACACCTATCGCCGAGGAAGTTTGCTCATCGCCTCATTTCCAGCCAATGGCTGTGCGGGGACAGCTGATGGCTGGGGCCTGGGAACTCTTCTGAGGAGAGGCTGAGAGCCCTGGGGCTGTTCAGCCTGGAGAAGAGAAGGCTGAGGGGGATCTTATCAATGCTTCTGAGTATCTAAGGGGTGGGAGTGAAGAGGATGGGGCCAGGCTCTTTTTGGTGGTATCCAGCGACAGGACAAGGGGCAATGGGCACAAACTGGAACACAGAGGTTCCATACAAACATGAGGAAAAACTTCTTTACTACAAGGATGACAGAGCAGTGGCACAGGCTGCCCAGAGAGGTGCTGGAGTCTCCTTCTCTGGAGATACTCAAAACCCACCTGGATGCTTTCTGTGTAAGCTGCTGTAGGGAACTGCATTAGCAGAGGTTGGACTGGGGGATCTCCAGAGGTCCCTTCAAACCCTATGGTTCTGTGATTAGGTGATGATTTTCCTGGGAAGGGGCTGAAGCCCAGGACCCTCACTGCCACGGGCAGGAGGAGGAACAGGGGAGGGAGGTCAGGGTTCAGCATCAACCTCCTTATCCCTGCAGACTCACTCTGGGCCCAGCCAGGTGGTGCACCCGGACAGTGGCTTGGAACAAGTGGGTGCTCACAGTCTCGGCCCTTATCTGCAGATTCTGAAGCACGGAGCTGCGATAAGGCCACGGCTCTGGGGATGCTGCCAGAAGGGACAGCCCCACCCAGGCACACCGGGCTGGAAAAGTGACCAAGCCCCATGTGATTGGCTTTGTTCCCAGCTGGGGCAATTCCCAAGGGCACGGCAGTGCTGGTACCAGGCAGGTGTGCAGGAACCGAGGTGTGAGCTGTGTTGGGAAAACAATCCCAGGCCACAGAACATCCCTGTTCAGAGGGGATGCACTCTACTAGGAAAAAAGCAGTAAGTCGAACAGCGCAGGTAGGAGGTAGGAAGGGATCTGTGCATTCTTACCTTGTCTGATGGATAAATATCATCTTGAAATAGTTTGAAAAAGCAGCGAGCACCGCTCTGTGGGCTTTGAAGTAAACATCTCCAATGGCAACGATGCAGTCACACAGGAAGCCGAACTCGCGCTGCATGTTGAGCTGCTGGAGCAGCAGCAGGCTGTGGCCGGCCGTGTCCATGGCGCGTCTGCGGGGCAGAGCACAGCGCGGAGCCTGGGGCTCAGCTCAGAGACCAAGCACGGAGCACAGCCCCCTGCACCCCGCTCTGAGGATCTCTCCCACCGACGCCCAGCGCCCAGCCCCACGCTGAGAAGCGCTCCCTCCTGCTGCTGCGTGCGCTCCTCCTCCCGCAGAGCCGCGACGCGAAGCGCTGCGGAGCTGCCAACTTTGCGAACGTGCGGAAGCGCTTTGCCCCCGCGTTCCGCCGGGAGCAGCCGAGCGCACTCAGCCCCGCACCCGGAGCGCACAGAGCGCGCCCTGTGCCGCCCCACAAAGCCCTCATTGTGCAGCCCTGAGCCGCCCGTATCCCGCCGGCCCCTTCTGCAAATAAACACCGATATTCGCTATTGTTTCGCTCTAATATTACAGCCGGGGGACGGGGACCGGGAGGAGCCGCGCACCGTGCACCGCACCCCGAGCGCGGCCGCCCCTCCCCGCGCCCCGCGGCCGCTTACCCCCGCGGAAGCGCTGCCCCGGCCCTGCGCGGCTCCGCCCGCTCCCTGCGCGGCGGATGGGGTGGGCGCAGCTCCCCCCGCGCTTCCTGCCGCCGGGCTGGGCTGGGCCGAGCCGGGCCGGGCCGGGCAGAGCCGCCCCCTCTTTGCTGCGGGCGCTCCGCGTGGAAAAATTGACGGAGGCGGCAGCGCGGGGCTTGCGCCGGGGTTGCGCGGGCGCTGCGCTGAGCCTCCGACCGCGCGGAGACCGCGTAGCGACCGTGCAACCGTAGCGCAAAACTTCACCCCCTCGCTCCGTGTGATGGAGGGGCCGCTGCCGGGAGCTCGCTGGATGCCCAAGGGATGGGTTTTAATCATTTTTCTGCTGGAAATGGCAGAGGGAACCACCACTGGTGGGCTTTCTGCGTGGGTTTTAGGCAGTTTCACACATTTATCTTGCTCGGCTCCGTGGTTTCTCACTTGACTTCAGCCACGCTTGTCAGCTCATCCTTAGTTTTCTCTGAGCCTTTGGTATTTTGCTGCTTGTAATGGGGATTTTTAGTCGGGCCACATCCGGAGCCTTTAGGGCAAATACCGCCCTGCTGGCAGCCAACGGGGGGCTGCTCCAGAGTTGCTCCATGTTCATGCTGTGCATCCCCCTGCCCAGCACAGCTGTCCTTCCACCATTCCATGCCTCATTTATCCTATCTGCATCCAAATCTCTGGGCTCAGGACCATCTTTCCATATTTGAAGCCAAACTGAGGTTGAATGGAACTCTAATCCCGCTCCCCCATTGGTACCACTCGCTGCTTTTCTTCCCCCAGAGGCTGGCAGGGGGTGGCTCAAGGTTTCGTGCCCCCTTCCTGTGTGATTTGACATATTTATTAACCTGCGCACCGAGCACGCGGCTGTTTGCAGATGGCAGGCTGTTTATTTAAATGTTTAATTATTTACATCTTATCTGGGTTGACTCTGGCCCAAAGAGGACTTTGAAGAGCTCCAGAGAAACCGGAGCCAAAATGATGGGAGCGACGATGGGGAATGACATTTCGCCATCAAAAAGTCAACGATTTCACGGGGCTCCATGGCCCACACCATGGCACTGCAGCTCCTGTGATGGCATCACAGATACCACGGTGGCATCACAGATACCACGGTGGCATTGCAGCTGTTGCAAGGTCATCGCAGCCATCGTGATGGCATCACAGCTATCATGACAAATGTTTCTTGCTTGTCCTCCGTGGCCAGAAAAAAATAATAAAAAGTAAATGACAAAAGCAAATGTCATGGGAGGCCTCTGAGAGCCTGGGGGCAGCATGTGCCATTTTGTTATTTCTGTTGTTACTTTTGTAGCTTCTGCCATTTTCAAATCTGTGATTCAGTTTTGCTGCCCTTGCTCATCTGGAGCTGAGCTCCTCAGGTCCCTGTGGCAAGCACAGAACCCATGGCAGCTCCAGAATCTGCGTCTGACCGGAGGGGCTCTGCAGGATAACGCTGCCCATGCCCACACGGAGCCACCGATGTCCCTCCGGGGTGGAAGGGCTGAGGGCCCCACGGGCGCCCCACAGGTGGTGGAGCTTTGGGAAATGGCATCGCTCAGCTCAGCGGGGCTGGAGGGGTTCTGGGAGGGTGGGAGAGGGGCTGGGAAAAGTTAGGGAGAGGGGAAAAAGGGAAAAGAGGAATTGGTGAAAGGAAGGGGGGAAGGGAAAAAAAGGGAAGAAAGGGAAAAAGGGGAAAAAAGGAAAGAAAGGGGAAAAAGGGGGGAAAAGGGAGGGGAAAAAGGGAAAAGGGGAAAAAGGGAAAGAAAGGGGAAAAAGGAGAAGAGTGAAAAGGGGAAAAGTGG